>CM060679.1:46807070-47407070 GCA_030686995.1 Artemisia argyi | reverse complement strand
CGTGTGTACAAGAACACGACTCAAACACACTATTGTTTGATTCTTGGATTGAATTACAAAAGAGGTAAGGGGTAATTCTTATAATCCATATAAACCCTAATTAGGGTTCTTGATTTGAAGATTGCAATTGATTCTTGTTCGGGCTAGAATCACAAAGATACGTTTACTATTTATTATTGATTAATTAATTACATATTATATGATCTTGCTATAACGCTTCCGCATATGCTCTCTTGATGTGTTTGGTTTATTTTATATGATTGTCATGATATTATAATTCTAACAGTGGCATCTAGAGCCGTTATAATGTGTAATTAATTATCGAAACGCATAAAAATTGAATCTTGATTCTTTTAGCTTACATGTTTTTAGGGTTTTTTTTATTCCTAACCCTAATTTTTTTTATGGGTCGATTTAGACCTATTAGAGTTTTAGGGTTTTGATTTTTTAATATGATTAGAAACCCTAGGATGTCATGTAATTGGTTATGCGTTTTAGTAAACGATCTTGGTGCAATATGTTAATTGTTAAGCATAATCCATGAAAAAGTGCATATTTGCATGCATTTTATTGTTTGATAATTTAAATGTTTAAATTGGATATATGAATTAATTATTAAGTTATATCGAAACATGTAAATTTATTAATAGATGTTGAATTGGGGAAGACTCCAATATTAAGTAATCTATTATGTGCTATGTGGTATTTGTTTAGTTTTGGCTTACGCAATGGATTTATCGATGTATGTGGCTCTTTTTTCTTTGAAGAAGAAAGCCTTAATTGAATAAATGCATAATACACCTAGACTTGATTATTAATATGACTATTGAATAAAATTTGCATATGGCTACATGTTTATACATATTTAAGTGTTATGTTATGTATATGTTTATTTGGTTGTTTTATTTTTTATTATGTATTACTTGTTTTTTATTTATTATTATGTGAGACATGTTTATAAACAGAAAATGGTAATTTTTTAATAGAAAAATAATATGGACTAAATAAATGGCGAAATTGTTTTGGTTTTAAGAGCTTAAATTTCAAAGGATTGGTTGATTGATGTTTTTGTACGTAATGGTTAAATAGGCTCGACCGAAGTTTACACACAATAAGATGGGTATAAGGTTGGCTTCGCATTAAATTGTGGCCTTAGATAGACAACATTCTGTCTTAACGCTCGTTTGTGTGTAAATTAGACTTACCGAACAACCATTACATGTACACTGTCATCTTAAGGGTGAATTAACCACAATTCCATAATGATTATCCGAAACACTAAGCCTTAGGGCTTATGCAAAAGTACGATATAGTGGACGATAATTGTTAGTAATTCTTTAATTGGTGAACCCGATACCTCAATCAAAACTTTGCTATTTTACTCTTAGTAAATTGGTAATAAAAATGTTTTATAAAACCAATGTTATGAAGTTGTATGCATGCTTCTTCATACATTATTTTGATTACACGTCAAAATTTAATACCCTTATAAAATTAAGTCAAATGCCATCTAATTAAGAACACTTGAACTTGTAATTTACGTCATGTGAGAATTTGGCGAGATTGCAATGGAGAGGTAAATTTCGTAATTTCATTGCTACCAGATCAATTGATGTAATGGATTTATGAGTTTGCAGTTTTTAAGATTAGACGACTTAAATTGAGTAGGAAGTGAGATCTTGGACTCAAGGCATTAGATGGGGATGAAACATGCTTACTTTGCAAAAGTTTTGTGAAAGTAAATCCCATAATAATCTAGGAATTGCAATATGGTATTGGCAATTATTGTTCGACAATTACCTTGTTGAATACTATCATTACTAGCAGATCAACTGATGTAATGGTACTATGTCAATTTGGATCATAGCTTTAAGAAAATACTATGGTTTATATGAATATATTTACCAATGGGTATTTTATTTTCTTAAAGATCTAATTATCTAAAATACTGAAATTGAATTTTGTACTTCGTTTTAATGTATTAATGCAACGTTCAAACCGTAAACGCACTTTGGGCTTTGGTAAATTGATCTCGTTCTGTTTTCAAACAAATGCTTGATTAAGAATAATTTACTTAAAAGACAAAAGAAGTCTCCTTTCTATGAAAGAAGAGTGAGCTACAATCTTATTCCTTTTCATGAATGTGAAAGGATAATAGGAATATTAGATATGTCTAAATTCTAATTTAACTCATAGCAAATTTTTTAATAGTTAAGAAAATTGCGAATATTTTCATAGGGATTTCATCATCCTCAATCGGTGATTAAATTCTTAGTAACAAATATGATATTTGGTTAACAGAAAATTATGTAAGACATTTTATGAGTTATTATATTTAGAAGCTAGACTAATTACCGCAAAATGTTAAAAAAAAAAAAAAAAAAAAAAAAAAAAAAAAAAAAAAAAAAAAAACTTGTTGTTTTGACTATTTTAAAGGTACTACATACATTGTAGGATGGTAGACCTATTAAGGAAGAAATTGCATGCCCAATTTTTAAGTTAATAGCATTGGTGGATAGTTCATCATTTACGTAGTAGAATACACTTTTAGTGCATAAGTAATTGTTACGTATGGACATTCAAAGGTGTAGGAAAGTTAAAAGCACACTATTTTCTTTCACTGGATATGAAACATTTACAATGTTGTCAAATTCAGTGAGAGTATTGTGTACTTATTACTGAATAAGGAATTATTGTAATGATCTTTCATTCAGTGGGAGTTACAAGCTTTGACATCTTGGTAGCTAAAGATAATTACTTTCCAAGTGTAGATACTTATACTTTTAAGGATAGTCTTGTAAGTTTCCTTACTAGACATTGTTGTTCTACATCTACTTGTTATGCTAAAATCTATGACACAATCATATTGATCACATAAACAAATGCATCGTGTGTTGTTTATCAACTATATGAGGTTGTTCCATGCACAAGTGGGAGAAATGTTATCTGTAATGTGTGCAAGAAACAACTCATAAAGATATGATTTAATGGATTTTCTTGACTGTAAGGTAAGAGAATAAAGTTTTAATATGAATTATACTAATCTAATTCAAGAAACACTTGGTGTTACAATTTATGTTATGTGAGATGTTAGCTAGATTGCAACAACAAGGTGAATTTCATATTTTCATTACTAGCAGATCAACTGATGTAATTGAACTATGAGAATTTACAGTTTCTAAATTAGATACTTATTAGAACATGTGTCAATATGATATCAAGACTACTTTAATTTGTATATTTATGAATTCATGGATTGACATAAATTAATAAAGTAATCTAATGCTACTTCAATATGAATATTTATATGTTCTTGGAATGACATAAATAAATGAAGAAAAAATGTTATTTACATTATTATGAAGTAATAAATTAACTTGAAATTACTATTGAAACCAAAAGATGGTGTTAATAATTACTTTAGTTAAACATGTTTATGTTTCATTGTAAATATATAAACATAAAGTCTTTTAATTGTTACAAGACTTATAATAAAGTAAGACGTTATTTTGTTATGTGTTTTAATTAAGACATATACATGTAGTCATTAAATTGTTAAATGACTTATAACGTATAGTGGGATTATAACAGATTATATTTTCTTGTAAATACATGGACATGAAGTGACTTTGTAAAAAGTACTTGTGTTATAAAGCATGTAATTGGCTTGAAAATTATTATACCATTAAAATGTATTAGTTGGTAAATAGACAAGTCAAAACGAATATGGTTATCTTAAATATTGTTAGATTGTCTTGCAATATTGATAATAATGAAATACCAAATGTTTATGGTATGTTCAGTTAGGAAAATCAAGCTCTTGTTATATTGTTTGATTAAAGATAACTATGACTTTTTTTCTTCCAAAAGTTATCAAGGTTAGAATATTGAATATGGCTTGGACATATTTAATAAAACTCCAACCTAGAAGATTAATAAGACATCATCATATGATGGAATGTGATGAATGTGATGAATTACATTAAGTCTTAAATTGAAGTTCTAAATTTGTTTAACTGCTTATGAAGAGGTTATTAACAAAGTAAAGTCAGGAACAGTCAATAAGTATTTGTAATATCCCAAAAGAGAATATTGTATTGTTGCTTTATTCGCTAAGTATTTAAAGATAGTCTTTAAATTGCTAAAAGCAAGTGGGAGTTTTGATCTTTAAAAGATAAAATTACAAGATACATGATCTTCTAAAATACACTAGTAAATATCATGATGAAGTTTGTTAAATCTCAACATGATAATAAAGTTTGACATTTAAATGTTAAATCTCAAGATGATGGACTTATCATTCATAGAATAGTAATATATCTCAGATATTTGATTAATATGCTGAGGACTATGATTTACAGGATTATTGTAAACCTGATAATCATTATGATACATTACCAAATATGAAATTGGGTATAGTATACATGATATGAATGATTGTTGGGATCAAAGTTTTACTATTTATCAAGTCTCGGTCATTTACTTGTAATAGGTTGCTAAGGCTTGTATGTTTATTTAATCTTAAGGCTTATGTAGCAAGCCCATGGGCTCTAAGCCCATTTCGATTTACTAGATAGGGTAGAAGGGAGTGTTGCCCTACTCCTTCCCTATATATACTAGTCATATGTAACTAGTTACCTTGTTGGTTAATTCATAATTCTAAGAAAACTCTTTCATTTCTATTTCTCTTATTGTCTTAATCAACCATCTCTCATTCTTATCTCTTTTCTATCATTCTTATACTTGTGTTTACATAAATTGTGACCTAACAAGTGGTATCATTCGCCGGAAGAAGGTATAGTTCTTGTTTTTTAAGTTGAATCCAATCAAAAACCTCTTTTTCTACTCGATTTTTTGTGAAAATTTTGTACTTTCTTGTTTGTTTCTTGGTTTTTATCACATCTTTGCTTACAAACTTGTGCTACAAATCATAACAAACAAAAAAGTGTCAAACTTTCTTTTAAAAAAGTGATTTGAGTTTGGTTGTATTTTTTTTAAGGCTTTCTAAACATTTTTGTTTAAAAAGATCATTACTTTTCTTGTTTTTCTTGGCTTTTAACACTTTTTTTATTACAAACTAGTGTTATAAACCTTTTCTAACAAGAAAGTTTCAATCTTTTTCAAAAATTTGGAGTTTTAGAAAAATTTCGTACTTGATTTTGTACTTTTTTCTAGATCACAAAAAATTTTCATAAAAATCATCAAGTTTGCAACTTTCTTTAAGTTTTGGTGTTTCTATAACTAGAAGTACAAGAATCTTGAAATACAAACTTCATTTGGATGAGCTTTTAGCAAAATCAAAATTCTAGCAAACTTTCTAGATCACAAATTTTTTTTATAAAAATCATCAAGTTTGCAACTTTCTTCAAGTTTTGGTGTTTTTATAACTAGAAGTACAAGAATCTTAAAATACAAACTTCATTTGGATGAGCTTTTAGCAAAATCAAAATTCTAGCAATCTTTCTAAATCACAAAGTTTCGAGAACACACTTGCTCCCGTTGCTTACTCGGTGTTTCCCTTGCTTGTATAAGTGGGAAAACACTTCGACTCGTGGTATACTCTCTAAATTGTATAATTTAGAAAGTTTTGGTGCTAAGTTTCTAGAACACTGAAAAGTTTCTAGAACACTGAAAAGTTTCTAGAACACTGAAAACACACTGAAAAGTTTCTAGAACACTGAAAAGTTTCTAAAACACTAAAAAGTTTCTAAAACACAAAAGTTTCTAAAACACAATAGTTTCGAAAACACTCATTTTTCGAGAACACAGTTTCGAAATTACCAAAGTTTCAAGATTACATATTTTTCGAGAACTCTCAAATTCTTTCGAGAACTGCTTTCTGACTAAGTTTCAAGAATTTGCATTACATCTATACCTTCTACAAGATTCATGTTTACACAAGTTTCTTTCTAATATCTTCTTACTATCTTCTTAATATCTCTTTCAAAAAAAATTAATTAATGAATTTTTACAGGAGACTAAACGTTCAATTTTTACGCGAAATTCAAATTTTGGTTTAACAGTGAAAATTTTGGCCCAAAATTCAAATTTTTAGGCCAAAATTCAAAAAAAAAATTCGGTGAAATTTGGCGGCAAAATTTTTGATACTCAATTTTTTCTTGCAACTTCAAAATTGCATTTCATTGTGATTTTAAAATTTTGGGAGAGAAATTTTTTCATATTATTTTGGAGGGAAAATCAGAATTCAGTATTTCGACCTTTGTGTGTGATATATCAACTATACATTTTAGTTTGATTATTCTGATTTCATCGCAACAATCACGGGGGAGAGAAAATGTATCAAACAAGTTCACAAGAGAGAAAGATGACTGAAGCTGAGAAAAGAGCCATCAATTATACAGAAAATTGTTTAGCACATTTTGAATCGGTTAAGATTCAATGCAAGATTCTCTCAAATGCATGGTTTCCTTCCTGGAGTACCTTTTCTGCATTCTTCGGAACTGAAATGAACCAAATAACCTTCCAAAGGAAACTCCAAGAAAACATCGTTCAACTAGAAAAGCTAATTGTACAGGGAAGTGATTGCATGGTAGAATTTAGAGCGCTCAAGACACTGTTCAAATGGTTCGTGACCATAGATTTTAAATTTCTCATACACTATAAATATGAATGCAATGTATGGAGAGAGAATATCACTAGTATGGAGGTTGAAGATTTTAGAGATCAACTTGTTTCACGACTGAGACGCTTAGAATATGTGCTTAATGAAATATCACTTCATCTGAGTGTTGTCAAAGAACTGGAGATGCAAAAACGAGGAAGAGAATTGAATGTACAGGAGAATGGAAGTAATAAGCAGACTCAAGAAGAGCAAGTTCATAAAGTTGATTCATTGAAAGCTAATTTGGTTGTCATGGAAAGCAAAGGGATGGAATCAGAAGAGCAGGATGACAACAGCAGATTGGGGAGTGATACAGATGCAGACTGTGCAGAGATCAAACCCTTCTATGACTCAGAGCCCAACTTTGACAAAGGACAGATGGATGAGGAAGATGTCATACCCATCAATGACACAGAACCTAACTTTGACAAAGAGCAAATGGTTGAGGTACAATCTACTATTGATTATATTATGCCTGCAAATGAGAAACAACAATCTGAGCAACCTAACTTCAGTAATGAAGGAGAGGTTGACCAGGATGTTGTACAATGTCTTGACAGATGTTTTGAGTCTGAGTCCTTACCTGATAATCCAATAACTGAAACATCATACCAAACTCTTGAGTCTGAAAACATTCTTCTCAAAAAGACCATTGCCCAGTTTCATAAAGATTTTTCAAAACTAGAGGCACATTGCATCTCGCTTGAACTTAAATTGCAAAACGAATCTTTAACTTCGGGCAACAATGGTCAAGTTTCGAATGAACTAAGTAAACGTGTGGATACATTAGTTAAAGAAAATGAGCTTTTAAAAGGTCAAATTCAAGCAAAGGTGTTTACACATGCTGCATTGCAAAAACAAAAATTAAGAAGACTGACTGGCAAGAGTGTGGATACTAAGTTTGCAAAACCATCAATCTTGGGGAAACCGCCTTCTCAAACAAACAAAAAACAATCAGTGGTTAGACAACCAACTGCATTTAAATCTGAACGACCTAAATTTTCAAAACCTCGGTTTGCCTCCCAAGTTGTTGAGAAAAACAATTTGACAAAACCAGTCACTCCACATTCTTGGCCTAAGGAAAATGCATCTGTGTCTGCTAAATCTCAACACGTGATTATACCTGGCTCATCTAGGATTAGTTCAACCACAGTGTCTAAAAGGAGCATTAAAAGTAAAAAGTCTTATGACACATATGACATGTACAAGAACTATGATCTAGAAAAGGCTAGGAAAAAGGCGCAACTTCAAAAGGATGGAATTCTAGGTTCAAAACCTCATGTGATGCCTTCCACTATAGTACAGAACACTGCTTGTAGTAGCACACCAAAACCTAAGAGTAATCAACAAACTAATAGGAATTGGATAGCTTCTAAGAGTAGTTGCGTAAATAATCATGTTGCTTGTGCTTTAAAATATCTTCAAAAGGGAAATTCACTTGAAAAGGCTCAATCGACTAAGACAAACAAACCCGTTGAACCAAAAGTCATAAGTCAGAAACCTAAGAAGTGGATCAACATAGGATGTAGGTTTTCTCAACGAAGTGATGCTCCCACATTTCATTCAACTGCATCTAAAAAGAAAACAAATCCTAGATCTAACACTAGGTGGGTACCCACGGGTAGAATTTTCAAATCAATTGGTCTTAAGTGGATTCCTACAGGAAAGATTTTAGACATTTGCACCAAAACTAATGTAAAATCCACAACATCTATCCCTGAGGCGGGAAAGGAAATCATTGATATAGTGTGTTCGAGTGTCAAGAAGATAATTGACACTACATCTTTATGCTTCTAACATCCGGAACCCAATTACACTTGGGGATCCATGTTCTCTGTTTTGTCTATTCTTTCTTCTTTTCAGATATAACAGGAATGGTTTCGAAACAAATCAGTTTCGGACCCGAGCTTAATGGATTGGCTTCTGAGCACAACAGCTTAGGACCCATAATCAACCGTTTAAAAGTACTTCAGCAATGGATTCTGAGCACAACAGCTTAGGACCCGCATCCAACCGTCTTAACTTTCCGGTATCTTTGGCTGAACCATTGTCACTTTCTCGTAAAGAAGTGGAAACCTTGTTTGCTCCATTGTTTGATGATACGCCTGTTAACCGTCCATCTGAGGCCACACCAAATTCCGCTGCACAGCTTGATCAACATCAAGTACCTGATACACCTCAACAAACAACAACTACTGTTGGAAGAGACGGTCCTCCAGTCATATCACCTACAACAACAGAACAAACCGGGTCCAACTCACGACAATCAGCTGGAGATTCCATACCTGTATCAATTCCACAACCCGCAGAGCATGACCCAAAACCATTTATTAACCCATTTGCAAAAGCTCAACCTGTCCCCGACATTGCTGAGTCCTCTACACGTACTTTGGGTCCTGCTCACTTACGAGATACATATCAACTTCATCCTTCGATACACAAATGGACTAAAGATCACCCCTTAGTTCAAATTATTGGCCATTCAGATGCACCTATCATGACAAGACAACGCCTTCACACAGACGATGAAACTTGCATTTATGCACTCACAGTTTGTGAAACCGTACCCAAAAATGTCAAATAAGCAATGACTTATGAAAACTGGATTGAGTCTATGCAAGAAGAATTCGAAACCTTTCAAAGATTAGAAGTATGGGAATTGGTTGAAAAACCTAAAGGCATCATAGTCATTGGTTTAAAATGGATCTGGAAAAACAAACTGGATGCAGAAGGCACAGTCATACGCAACAAATCACGCTTGGTAGCAAAAGGTTATTCTCAAGAAGAAGGTATCGATTTTGAAGAATCATTTGCTCTTGTGGCTAGACTTGAAGCTGTATGGATATTCTTAGCATTTGCTGCTCATCGAAATATGATTGTTTACCAAATGGACGTGAAAACGGCTTTTCTGAACGGTCAACTCCGAGAAGTGGTTTATGTCAGTCAACCTGAAGGATTCGTTGATCCAGAACCTCCCAATCATGTCTACAAGCTTAAAAAGTCTCTCTACGGTCTTAAGCAATCCCCCAGGGCGTGGTATGACAAGCTTTCTAAATTCCTGTTGGCTAATGATTTTACTCTAGGCTAGGTGGATCCAACACTGTTTACAAAAACCTACGGGATGGACTTATTAATTGTTCAAGTTTATGTCGATGACTTTATTTTTGCTTCAACCAACACAAATTACTCAACGGATTTTGCAAAATTAATGACAGATAATTTTGAAATGTCCATGATGGGTGAACTTACGTTCTTTCTAGGACTACAAGTTCATCAATCACCCCGTGGAATTTTTCTAAATCAGTCCAAATATGCTCTTGAGATTTTAAAGAAACATGGAATGCAAAGTAGTGATACTATAAATACACCGATGGCCAATTCTACTAAACTAGATGCTGATATACATGGGACTCCAGTTGACCCTACCAAATACCGAAGTATTATTGGGTCTCTCATGTATCTCACATCCAGTAGACCTGATATTGTATTTGCTGTCTTTATGTGTTCTCGCTATCAGGCTAATCCAATTGAAAAACACCTCAATGAGGCAAACAGAATCCTTCGATACATAAAGGGAACCATCCACTTGGGGATCTGGTATCCGAAGGATTCTGGCTTTGAACTAATAGCTTTTTCAGACGCTGACCATGCAGGATGCTTAGACTCGCGAAAAAGTACATCAGGTGGCTTACAGTTTCTTGGAGATAAACTTGTGTCTTGGCAATCAAAGAAGCAGGATTGCACATCACTGTCATCTACAGAATCTGAATATGTAGCTATGTCTGCTTGTTGCACTCAAGTCATTTGGATGAGATCACAACTTAAAGACTGTGGCTACTTATTCAACAAGATTCCGATTTACTGCGATTCTGAAAGTGCCATTGCAATCTCCTGCAACACAGTTCATCATTGCAAATCCAAACACATTGATCTCCGATACCATTTCATCAAAGAGCATGTCGAGAAGGGTACAGTTGAATTATATTTTGTGGGTACTGAGAACCAATTAGCGGACTTACTTACAAAACCCTTAGCTCCATCAAGGTTTGCAAGTTTAGTTCACCAAATTGGTTTGCGATGTTTGACACCATTTGATTTACAAAAGTTTTTAAAACAAAAGTAAAGTGTCAAACATCAACAATTTTACTATCTTTGTATAATAACTTTTATGTTATTTCTTATAAACCTCAAAAAAAAAAAAAAAAAAAAAAAAAAAAAAAAAACCTACAAAAAGAATCTTCTTTCTTTATGTACAAACTTCTAATCTTCAAAACTATGTTCCTCCATTAAAACAAATTTTGCTTCACATTGTCAAAATGGAACACGTTTTGAGGGGGAGAAAATTTTTCACAAAATCATGAAGTTTGCACACCTAATCATTATTCTTCAAGGACAAAATGTTTTCTTCATCATTCGGATTAAAAACTCATTTTCAAAAAGTTCTATGATCTCTCAAATTAAAATGTGCAAAATGTTTCACAAAATAAATGCTAATTCGAGGGGGAGAAAAGAAATTTTTTCGGCAAGGATTCCAAGTTAACCATGTTTAGACTTCAAATGGAAAAGTAGTTAACCTTTAATGAGTAAAGTTCACAAAAGTCTTAAACTCAGGTAAAAGGACCTTGCATGGAAAACAAAACAGGCTCTAATCAATGTTTTCACAAATGTTCTCAAAAGTTTCACACGTAATTAAAAACCTCAACGAATCAGACTAACGATTTGTTATCCTCGTTTCTTTTCGATTGTGAGTTTCTAATTTCTTCATTGTTGTTGTCTTATCGTTCCCTAAATGTTTCAAATGTTTTCAACGGTCAAAAAGGCATAATTAGAAACTAGGGTTCATGTAATTATTGATCGGCGCGTTTCTTTCTTTTCTTATGTGTTTAGTCTATTTAATTATTTCATATAACTTTAGAGAACACTAAAGAATGCTCGATTGGTGTGTTTACATGATTAGAAACAACATAGGTTTGAAATCATGTGATTTAGGGTTTAAGATATAGATGTCTTTGCTGCTACTAGGATGTTTGTTTGTACAATATTCTTGCATTTTGATGCTAACATGCGTGCTAAGTCTCTAATCATAACCCCTAACCATTTTCATAATTGGAAAATCTCGAGTGATAGAGTGAATTAATCTGTGATCTTGTGTGTTAATCTGAGAATTCTGAGCACTTAGGAAGATTTAGAATGAGTTTTTGATTTATCCGCATACTTGTTTGTGCCTGATGCATTTCTCTGTGTGCACGTACATGTCATCCCATTGAAAGTCAAAACTTCAACAATTGTCAAAATGTTTCTTATGGAGCATATTTTGAGGACAACGGGCTAAATGTGTCAAAAGGCTAAACTTGGAAAAGGATTCAAAATGGTGTGAAACAAATTTTTTCCAAACTCTACTCTCTCGTTTTACTCCGGTAAAGCAAGTGTAGAGACCAAAGCAAAGTCGTACAAAACCTTTCAAATTTTCAAAATATGGAATGCTTTGGCTACAATAAAAAAATGTCTCTAATCTGAACATCCCAAATACCGGAAGTTTTCCATTCATCACAAAAACAGATCTTCAAAAGAACCCATGTAGTTCAACTTTAGATGGAAATCTTCTTCTTCAGATTTTAAAACTCAAAAGAGAGACTCCGGGTCTCAAACAACTTTCAACAGTATAAGAGTTTTGAATTTCAAGCATTCTTTGTTGTATAATACTTGATTATGTTTTCTAAAACCTTGAGCAAAATCATTTCACGAATTTTCAAAAAAATATTTCTTAAATACGATTCAATATTCTACTCAAGAAGACTATCTCTCGAATAAGATTCATTATTTGAGTGGGAGTATTTTGTTAAAATAAAATAAATTTTGTATTCAAACGACGACTTGTGCACACATTTCAGTGTACAACTCAGTTTTCAAAGAAAGGAAAGTGCTTTGCTAAACCATTTCTTAAAACCAAACGTGCACTTATCCTAAAAACAAGAAGCAAGTTCTCACGCTAAGTTTATCTAAAGCTTCTTAATCTTGAGCGAAATTTATTCAAATTTTTTCAAAAGGTTTTTTCAAAACATTTCAAAATTTTGCTCAAGATTTTTCTAACCTTTACTCCCCAATTCGCTTCAAAAGTTTAAAATTCTCAAAACATATGCGAGTTTTTAAGGGGGAGTATTACCAAAACAAAATGTTTTGTCAAAATCATGCTCAATGGCTTGTACACACATAACAGTGTACAACCCGTTCTTGTAAAGAAAGGACCCTGAGGTACGCATCAGTGCCTCAATCCTGATATAAGGAGCGAAGACTTCTTACTTTTGAGTAGAGTTAATCAAACATTTTCTGATTTTCATAACTCTGCTCAAAAGACAAGTATTTCACCTCAATAAGAATTCACCTGTTGAGGGGGAGCACTTGAAACAAAATCATCATTTTTGAAATCAAAAGTTCTTGTTGAATACTCCCCATAAGACTCAAAAAGGGCATATTTTAATCAAAAGGAATGTCAAAAATACCATCTTATATGCCATTTTTGAGGGGGAGAAAAAGTGAATGTGATTAAAATATGAATGTTCAAAGTTGCTTAAAGTCGAATATCATGAGAGCTAGACTCAGATTCACCCAAGAATTGACGAAACATAAAAGTTAGTAATCTCGAAAAGACTTATCCTCGACGGGTAATAACATCAAGTTAGTTACTAGAGCTAGTTGTCACCAAAAAGCTGACAATGGAACTCTTTAACTAGCCACGTAAGCGTGTCTCGAAAAGGATTTGTATGAGCAGAAATGTACCGTTTCGAGAAACTTTCTGCGGATTTGACCAGGCCGGGTAATAACTTCAAGCTAGTCTAACTAGTGATGTAAGCGTGTCTCGAATCGGTCGGGTTCACTGAAAGTGGATCAATTCAAAAAGTGCTTGTTCCTCCCGATGTGCAAATTTATTAAATACTTATGAGCACATGTGAAGGGGGAGTCCTTGAAAAGTAAACACAAAACTCTCAAAGTGTTAAACAAAATGTTTGATAATCACAAACACTTTGAGAGATTTTCAATCAAAGGTTTCTTGGCTATTGTTGGATAATCATGGAGTTATAAGGTGATTAAGATAGGAAAAACCGTCCTATGATTCCGCCAGAGCCGGAGGGATCTACCCAAGGACATCACCAATAGTTAGAATTAGAAGTCCTTAGGTATGATACGTAAAAAGGAGAAAAGAATGAAAGGGAAAGAAGGAGTTGAAGAATTAAAAAGAAAAGTAAAGAAAAGGGTGAAAAGAAATAGCCCTCCATATGTTCAACCTTAGGGCAGACACCGGGTTCAATTCTTATGCTACTGGTTGTTGCTAAGGCGACACCGGTTTTGAAGATAAAGTCGTCATGGACCCAGTGACGCAATGCACTAAACCTTCTTAACCACTCAAGTTCTCTTAAAAGAGCTTGTTTCATTCTCACAGGGAACCGGTGTAATCTATCGACCTATCTCTTAGAGATGGTTGATATTGAAGCAGGAGACCCCTCCCTAGTCTCCGCATAGGAAACCTAAGTGTGCAGTTTTCGAGTCTAGAGCCATGAGATACATCAAAGATCTCTCAGGAACACTTAATATTTCTACAACCGGTGTTCTACATCAATGGACACCAGCTGTAAATTATCGAGTCCTTCGCAGATCTTAGCAATCTGCCAAGAACATTTATGAGAGAATTTACATAAGTATTTCTCAATGATTGAACGAAAATCCTGCCAGGGTCAACATCAAACAGCCCTGACAGCAGGTCACTTCGGTAACTCCTTGTGGGTTACGCTTAGTATTTGCGGTGGTTTCTTAGCGGTCTATAGTCGTGGAGTGATCCCCAGCGACTCACCCAGTCATTGAGCTACTTAGTAGGTCTTGTAAGCTCCTTCGGGAGTATCTGACATGGGAACGGCCATGATAAGGGTTAGAAGGAGTCTTCACACTATGCTGTTGACGATCTCTAATTCCTTATCTGTAAGTACCGGATGTTTTATTGCTAACTGTTTACCTGCAGGGACACATCATCTGCATAGCGACGGATTCCACATGCTCATACATGCATCTTGAAGTTATCAAAAGTTCCCTCAAAGATCAAAGCAACACAAAGTTCAAAGAAAGATTCTACGCCAAAAAGAAGAATCTACAAAGTATAAAGACTAAAGATCAAAAATGAAAGAAAGGGAACTACGTGCATGTATAAGTCAGAATTCAAAGATGTATGAGCATGTTGGAATGGCGGACTACCACCACAGACGCGAAAGTGACGAAAGGCAGACAACTTCATAACTTGATCACTATCACAACAACAACGAACAAAGTACAAAGAACGATGAAAGATTTATCTCATGATTTTTGAAAGACGTCTAAAGCTATGAAAGTCAAAGATGATGAAATGACAAAGACGTCAAGCAACCGTGATGACCGACCCTTAGGGGGAGATTGTTGGGATCAAAGTTTTACTATTTATCAAGTCTTGGTCATTTACTTGTAATAGGTTGGTAAGGCTTGTATGTTTATTTAATCTTAAGGCTTATGTAGCAAGCCCATGGGCCCTAAGCCCATTTCGATTTACTAGATAGGGTGGAAGGGAGTGTTGCCCTACTCCTTCCCTATATATACTAGTCATATGTAACTAGTTACCTTGTTGGTTAATTCATAATTCTAAGAAAACTCTTTCATTTCTATTTCTCTTATTGTCTTAATCAACCATCTCTCATTCTCATATCTTTTCTATCATTCTTATACTTGTGTTTACATAAATTGTGACCTAACAATGATTAAGATGATGTCCATAAAGATAATCAATTTTAGAAATATGGTTTATCTTCATAGTTAGACTAGAAAATGAAGATGAGTTTCTTCAAAGATTAGGTAACCCTTGTGGTTTAAATCTTTGTATAGAAATCATATGGACAATGTTGTACACATATTTAATGTATGTTCTATGACAAGATTATTAATCAAACTTAAGCAATTAATTGTGATTGAATATTCTTTTATAAATACATTAAATATATAAAGATTACGATTGTCATATTTATTAAATTGACAATGGAATATCAAAACTCTTTCTTGAGTGATTACTTGAGCGAGGACGATAAGTAATCAAAAGGAGTTTGTGAATTCAAATAAATCTTTGGAAGTGTACAAAGTGCAATAATCCATGGATGGATAAGTGCATGCATCTAGAAGATTACTCTTATATTTAATTATTAAATTCATGTTTTGATTTATAATTGAAATAAGATAATTTCTAAGTATTCCTAAAAGCTAGTGGGAGTATTATGTTTAATTTCTTAAATCATATATGTTATAGAACATATAAAAGGTAACATTCCATATAAGTTAAAAGTTAAATCTTAGTTTGGAATGAAACTTTAAAGATTTAGAAAATAAGACATACAACCTTGGAATGAATGTTTATTGTTGAAACATGAGCGGTAAATGAATCTAATATAACATGATATATCATTTAGAAAGTCTAAATGGATATGAATAACATGAATAAAATCTAAGTATGACTCAATGATTTTTCATGAACATCATGTTTTGTTGTATCATGCTTAATTACAAGATGATTTGGCAATATTAATGTCTAATTAAAAAGTTATTAGATAACTTGTGTAATATTCTAAAAAGAATATGTTTGATTATAGAATCACATCCTAAATCTGGAACAGCTTTCAAATTCTATAGATTAAAAAATTTTCAATTGTTGTGAAAATTGTCATAGCCAACAAACTTGAAAGTTTGAAGGGCATCAAACATTAAACAATAGATATTAAGGTTTACGGGAAAGTTTTAATAGCATATTGTTGTTGCATACAATGATGTTATTGAAATTGAGATGACACTCAATACTAGTTATGGTAAAGATTTCGTTCTTTGCTATATGTACTAGTTGTGCTTACTAAAAGTATAAGTTGCATTATACATTAAGAGAATAAGAATACTTTAAACTTTAAAATGTTTGGAAGTTTAATTATCATAAATTTGTGGTTAAGGATGTCACACATTTTATGAAATATGGCATTATCAAAATAGTTGAGTATGCACATATAAGAATTTCAATAGTTGAATTCTTGAAATAAGTATTCTTAAAATTCCGATAGATCAAAGTTGGATGATTTATGTCTTGTCAAAAAGTATGAATGTCATTAGTTGAGACATAATTCATCAACAAGAGTTATCATGCATTGATCTATTTAGTATTTGGATAAGGGATGTTAAACAATTGTTATAATAAATTTAAATACATGGTATGTTTAAATTATAATATATTGTATCCTATATTTGTATGTTTAATCCATGAATAAATGTTATTCTAAATTATCCGTTGTCAGTTAATAATATGGGAATATTATTAAATCAAAACAAATCTGAAGGTTGGTATAATATACTTAAAGTATATTGATGCGTAGTCATGCCATTTCAGATGATATTCAATGCTACCGAATATAGGACTTATCCTAACTACATGATGTTACTTTATGGATTTTGTTATTAAGTAAATCATGAGAAGTTATCCTCAGACTTGAGATGCAAGATAAGTGTCATGAATGTAGTACATTTTTGTGGAACAACTTAACGCTATACGTAACTGGTAGTCATAAGGGTTGTTTTCGAAAGTGTTACAAAGTTTGTGGGTTTTGCTTGTATTCAAGATAGAATTTGTTCCTTCAAATTTATTTTTGGAGTTTAATACTACTGGGCCCCTCGTAGGGTTGGTAAGATGCATGTGCGGCCGCACCCAAGATCTCCCCTGAATATGTTCAGAAGATTTGGTAATCTTGATCAATCATAAACAACGAGAAACAGAATGGTTAATTAAGGAATGACTTTAACCCATTTCCTTATTAACGGTGTATTAGAAACAAAAGGATAATAATAATGAGAAATCATTAAAAGGTTTTTCCAGGAGCCTTACTCGAGATCGTACTAGAGGCATCGGCATGTTGCAAGACGCTAACCGATGTGATTACACTATTAAAATATGTCCAAGTGGGAGCTGTTAGATTATGGACATTATTTTAGTAGTCGTATGTTATGATCGAACTCGAGATCGTGGGATTGCACACTTTACGTATGAAGAGTAAAAGAATAATTATTTATAAATGTTGTATATAATTATCAATAAACACAAAACTAGTAACGGCCGTTAGTATTTAACGGAGAATGACTAACGACCGTTAGAAGAAGATTAGGAAAGTAATACTTGTGAATAATTGGAAACAAGAGAAGGTTCCGGAATCCCTTGGGGATGCCAAAACCGATCGGCCAAGGAGGTTTCTCCACCTCCTTTGTGCCTTGAGCTCCAAGTATTCACTAGTATATAAACACCTCATGGGTTATTGTTTTCTCATAACTTGTACACACATTCTAGGTGTTTTCTTTCTCTCCACTTGTCTAAAAATCGATCCAACTCAATCCTTTTCTTAGGGATTTGATTTTCTTAAAGCTAAAAAGTTTTGTGTTTTATTTACTTGCATAAACTTTTACTTGAATTAGTACGTGTGTACAAGAACACGATTCAAACACACTATTGTTTGATTCTTGGATTGAATTACAAAAGAGGTAAGGGGTAATTCTTATAATCCACATAAACCCTAATTAGGGTTCTTGATTTGAAGATTGCAATTGATTCTTGTTCGGGCTAGAATCACAAAGGTACATTTACTATTTATTATTGATTAATTAATTACATGTTATATGATCTTGTTATAACGCTTCCGCATATGCTCTCTTGATGTGTTTGGTTTATTTTATACGATTGTCATGATATTATAATTCCAACAGCAAGCACTGTAGCAGCTACAGTGCTGCTACAGTAACCGTTTCTGCCTTTTAGTATATATAGTAATATAATCAGAGGTGGAGCCAGGATTTGAAGTTATAGGGGGCCGAAATCAACGTTAAAATTGTAGCTATAAAAATATTACTCTCTAAAAACGAATCTACGGTACTTTAAACCCATGATTCAACTTAACACCACAATAATTAGGAACTAAGCTAAATTTAAGAAGAATTTTTTAACAAGTAAATCCATTTGATGTTGTATACTTGCATCTGATTTGTTAAATTATTTGAAATTTAAATAGGAATAAAGAGGGGTTGTTGCAAATATTATTAACAAACTAGCTTATGAGCTATATCAATAATGAATAAAGTGGGTTGATTAGGTAGCCCAGCTGATGAGGCGAAAAATGAACCACTTTTAGGGGGTCATTTAAGACCGGAATTGAATTTATTTGATCAAATATTGCCCTAAATCGTTCCTTTTGTGATTTTAGGTACTTTGGGAGTGAAATCTGGAAAAGAAGGCATTTTGGACGTTTTTGGAGCATAAAAGTGAAGAAAACGGCAAAGTCTCAATTTTCCAAGCTGGGAACAGTAGGTGACGGCGTCAAGAAGAAAATCTTGACGGCGTCAAGAGTAATTTCCATGACTTTCCATGACGACCCAGTACAGATTTGACGGTGTCAAAACGTAGGGCGTCAAGAGTAAAATGCATGACGGCCTGGAAACACACAACACTTGACGGCGTCAGAAGTAGATCAAGGCAGTCCGAGAAGTATTTTGGCGGCGAGATGACGGCGTCACAAATTTGTTCTTGACGCCGTCAGACCCTATTTCCTATATATAGTTTTCTAATTTTTACACATAAAGAGAGAAAGTTTTGGAGAAACCCTAAGGCCGAACTTTATACGATTTTCACAGATTTTTCAAGGGTTTTCAGCCCTTGAAACCTTACAAGTGTAATTGAGATAAGTATTCTTTTAATTCAATCAATATGTCTATGTGTTGGTTGTCTATATCTTGTTCTTGTCTTGATTCCACCATGCTATGCTAGATCTATCTTGTGTTTGCTTAGATCTAATGAAACCTAGATGTTGTTGATTACTTGTTTATGGTTGTATTGGATGAATGATTTCGATGTTAGGCTTAAGAAAACTGGTAGATCTCCAATTGGTAACATGCTTGAACGTCTTAGGAAACATGAACCGATGTGCACTAGGTTTTATTGGTTGTATTTAATGCATGAGTAAATTCTAATGATCCCATGTTAGGAGTTTTTAACGGCTCGACATAGGAGTGAAGTAGGCACTCATAGGATTGGGGAAGTAAGTGCGCCACCCCATGAATGGTATTAAGGAATACAATCCGTCATCCACGCAACTATAACAAGTAATTAACGTGTAAAAGATGTCTAGGGAGTAGTGAAATCTAAGTAAACACACTTTCTCCACATATTGCTCACAACCTTAGTATAATTTAGTTTTATTTTCATTTCTAGTATTTTATTTTGATTGCATCTTTAGTATTGGGTTAGTTGACTAGCAACTAATTCCGCCCAAATCCTTCAAACCCGAGATTTTAATTTGCTTTCTAAAAAATATAAAAACACAAAAAATAATCTTCCGTCATCTTTAGCACTAGTAATTAGGTTTTCTAATCCTAGCGACACTATTCCTAGCTGAACGATCAATCCCCCGGTACTTGTCACTATACTATACTACAACGATCAGGTACACTGCCTGGTGGGGGTTGTAAGCTTCTCAAGATCCCTTGAGAGGTAAAGCGTGGTGCGATTCCCACGTATCAAGTTTTTGGCGCCGCAGCCCAGGGAATAGCTATTGTCTAGGTTAAAATTTCTATTTATTAGGTCTACTTGCTAGATTCCTTTCTAGTAAGATTTTATTTTTATTTTTTGGTTTCTTTAGTCTATCTTATTTCTTTGTGTCTTTGTTCGTAACTCTTCACCACCCGACATCATGGACAACGGGAACATCTTTGAACCCGTCATCCAACCACAACAAAACCCACCACTAGAACCCCTTAGGCCCCGAACCTTAGGAGAGTATTCCCAACCCAACCACCAAGGCTACCGAAACACCATTGAGCTCACCGGAGCCAATGTGACCCCCTTGCGATCCGACACCATCCGGTTGGTGCAAAGCGGATGTGCATTCCATGGACTTCGTTCCGAAGATCCAAATCAACATCTTAAGGACTTCCTTAAAATCGTAGACTCCATAGACCTAGATGTTGCAACTAGAGAGACTACCCGATTATGCCTATTCCAATTCTCTCTACGGGATCAAGCTAGTCAATGGCTTGAGCGTTTACCCGCGGGATCCATCACCACATGGGATGATCTCACCACTAGTTTCCTTGCTCAATTTTTCCCATCAGGGAGAACTACCAAGCTTAGAAATGACATCTTGATGTTCCAACAACGTCAAAATGAATCTCTTTATGAAGCATGGACTCGTTTCAAGGACTTAATCCAAAAAGTCCCTCATCATGGCATAGATCTTTGGCTCCAAGTCGAAATATTTTATGACCATATCGATCTCTCCACGAGGCGAGCCATTGACCAATCGGCCGGTGGTAAGCTACGTGATCTAAGTGCAGAACAATCATGGGAACTCATAGAAGATCTTGCTCTCTATGACAACGAAAGTTGGAATGATCCCCGTGATTTGAACAAAACGGTCAAGGCAATATCTTTGCCTTTGAACAACTCTAGCACTCCCGACCGTAGGATCATGGAACTTGAAGACCAAGTCAAGTTTCTCATGAAATCTTACGAAGCTCCTAAGCCTTCAAGCCAAGTGAACAAAATCACTTCTTCATGCGAATTATGTAGTGGTCCCTATGACACTCGTGATTGTGTGGAACTCCCCGGAACAGCTTTTGCGGACTATGCATCCTCGCGTACCGACGAAGCGGGAGATAAGTGGTACACTTTCAAGCCCGAGCCAAACCCTTACGGTGATTCATACAACCCCTCTTGGAAAAATCACCGAAACCTTAGGTGGAAGCAAAATCAGCCCAATTCTTCCAATCCGCCTAATCGTTACCAACCAAACGGCCCACCCTCCAACCGTACTTTCAACAACAATCCTTCTAACAACTATGGTAGTACCAACAATCTTGAAGGATTGATGTCCAAGTTCATGGCATCTCAAGAAGCCCGCATAGCTAGGTTTGAAACCGAATTCAACCAACAACAAACAGAGATGACCAATAAGATAGACAACTTGTTGAAAGCCCTCAACAACCAAGCGTTAACTACACCTAGGAAAGACACTAGGGACACCAATAACGGAATCCAAATTAAGGACCCCTCATCATCTAAACATGTCCACTTTTTCAATGTTGTCACCATTAAGCCAATAGAGAAGGAGATAGAAGAGAGTGACAAGGATGAAGTTAGAGTTGAAACCGAGATTAGGGATGAGAGTAGGGAAGTTGAGGTTAATAGGGGAGAAGAATTAGAGGAAGTAGAGCCTAAAGAAAAGTACTTTGATAAGATGCCCACCAAGGAAGAACAGGAATACCATAAGGATTTATTCGATAGTCCCGAGAGACCATATATCCTTGGCACACCCCTTATCAAAATGGGAGACCCCTCTAACATTAACATACCATGCAACATTGGGCATATGCATATATGGAAAGCTTACATCGATCCTAGATCTCCCGTAAACATCATGACTAGGACTTATTACAATTGGGTAATGAAGAAGCAACTTGATTTCAGGATGATGCCCAATAGGAATTTGATAAGTAATTTTGTAGGAAGAGTGAAGGGATTGCATGTGATTATAGGCAATCTCACATATGAGATAGATTTTATGATAGTGGAAGACACTCGTCCGGTTATAGATGATTGCCTAAGCCAAGTAATATTTGGAAAACCATTTGTTGAGGCCACTAGGATGAGTTATGACCCGACTCTAGGGATAGTTAGATTCAAGGAAGAGAATGATGAGGTTGCTTACCAAATGCCCTACAAGATTGAGCAATACCGCCTTCTCTCTAATTTTGAAAAGGAACACAAGCAAGCGGCTTATTATAGGAATGATGAGGATAGACGTAGAGGAGTAGAGTATGTAAAGAATAGAATGCTTGGTTTCTACAAAGAATGCTTGCAACTAGGTCCGGAATACAAAACTGGTTTAGAAGACGACCTAGAGAATAAAACCAATGATGAGGTCACATAGTAACCCATGACCTTGAGTCTAGCTACAAGACTCGTAAATAAAGAAAAGCGCTTCTTGGGAGGCAACCCATGCTTTGTGTGATTTTCATTTTTTGTTTGTTTGTTATTTGCTTCCGTATGCATGCTTTATTTTTATTGTTGGTAGATCATGTTTCTCAACTAAAATGTGGAAATACTTTACTTTGTTGTTTTGGCCTAGTCTTAACTCCACCTAAAGGTATTTTTGCAAAAGATAAGTGTAAGGGGAAACCCCAAATATGTTTTTAAGAAACAACTCGATCATGATTCTCCACAATATTAAATGAACATGTATATTCGTATTTGTTAGAGTCAAATGCTTGTATTGAGTCATAATGAAGTTTTGCAAGATTTTCCAGGAAGTAGGACCAAGTTTTTCCAGAAATTTTCCGGAAACTTAACATAAGAATTTCTGCAGGTCAATCCTGATGGCGTCACGAGTTAACTCTTGACGGCGTCACGGGCATAAAAATCTGGAAATTTTACCGGTTTTGTTTTTCTAACGGAGTCTTATGGTTTTTGTGAATTATTAAGTTTTATCATCTCCAGGAAATCTGCAAACTTCATTCTACAAGCATTATATCTTACTTTGTTTTTTAGGATTTAGAAACTTATATAGGATGCCGCCGATTTTATGCGAGGTTGTCTTGTCTATTTTCTCAGGATTTACAGGTTATGTATGACAAGAAGATGATTTATATTCTGGAAGGAAAGCTTTGATTGTTCATTTTCTTGGAGGTAGATTTAACCTGGCCACCTAATTATCCATACCGAGCAAATCAGGGGAGTATTTGATTCCATTCTTTTTACTATTTCACTTTTACATTCTTTACTTGAACATTGGGGACAATGTTCATCTTAGGTGTAAGGGGAGGGTAAAATGATGATACCTTACAAATACACTTTCACTTGAGTTTGCTTTGTTTAATGGTAGATGTGTAATAAAACTATGAGAAACACTTGTTAGTGCAATTTTAGCACCAAATTTAAAATTTTTTACAACATTTAGGAGTGAAACTTCAGCCATAGCAAGCGTCTTAGGGATAGGAGATTGTATGACTAGCACATAACCGTATATTCAGAAAAATTTTCCACCCAAATATGTGAGGTTCGCCTTTAGATTTGATAGGAAAAGCATTTACTATTAGTGCTTATGAGTGTACCGGTAGCATTTAGATTCTAGAACTTGCGTTAGTGATGCATCCCGAGACCGCTAGTGAGACTACATTCGTGTAGTAGGATTTATTACATGATAAGAGGCATTAGGATCACGGGATAATAGACAAAGATGTTACTAAAGTTTGCCAAAATGTTCACCTAAGTTACTAAAGTTTTTTCCGTTACAAATAGGTTACTTAAGTTTGGTAACCGGTTATATAAGTTATTCTGCATGTTTTAACCTTCTACTACATTTTTTTTTTTTTTTTTGTTTTACTTTTTTCTTTTTTCTTTTTTTTTAGGGTAAAATACAAAAATAGTCCTTGTGCTTTGCCAAGATTGCAAAAAGCGTCCCTATGGTTGGCTAATTACCATTGCAGCGTCCATCCTTTAAACTAACGACCGCTTATATATATATATATATATATATATATAAAATTTTAGTCCGTGTTTACGTTTTCATCCGTTTTTACGCGTTTTCGTCCATTTTGCACGTTTTCGTCAGTTTTTTTTTTTACGTTTTCATCCTTTTTTTTTCGATTTACTCTGTTTTTTTTACTTTTCATCCATTTTTTTACGTTATCATCAATTTCCTTACATTTTTGTCCTAACTTTAATGATTTTGTCATTTTTTTTACGTTTTTGTCTGTCTTCTTATGTTTTCATCTTTTATTTTATGTTTTAATTAGTTTGGTTTATTGCGTTTTCGTTCGTTTTATACCTTTTTGAATGTTTTTTACGCTTTCATCAATCTTTTATGTTTTCGTTCGTTTTTTACTTCGTAAAAGAACGGAGGAAAACGTAAAAAGCGGTCAAAAACTTAAAAAAAAGAGGCAAAAATGTTAAAAAAATAGACGAAAACGTAAGAAAACAAACGAAAACGTAAAAACATACGAAAACGTAAAAAAAACAGATGTAAAGACGTACAACAACAGAGAGATGCGTAAAAAGACGGACGAAAGTATACAAAAATGTACGAAAATATAAAGAACGGACGAAAACGTAAAAAATGGACGAAAACGTAAAAAAAACAGACGAAAACGTAAAAAAAACGGACGAAAACGTTAAAAAACAGACAAAAACGTTAGAAAACGAACAAAAATGTAAAAAACATGCGAAAACGTAAAAAAATGAATGTAAAGACGTACGACAACAGATAGATACGTAAAAAGACGGATGAAAGTATACAAAAACGTATAAAAATGGACAAAAACATAAAAACAATGTAAAGAAAGTACGACAAGAAAAACGTACATAAACGTATAAAAACGGATAGAAACGTATGAAAATATACAAAGACGTACTAAGGAGAAAAACGTAAAAATATAATAAAAAAAAAAATTACCAAAAAAAAAAAAAAAAAAAAAAAAAAAAAAAAAAAAAAAAAAAAAAAACGAATAGTAACTTTTTTTAAGGTTCAGTAACCTATTTAATAAACCCGTAAACTATAGTAACTTCCTTGTAACATTTTAAACTATGATGCTGATGTGGACAAGGGAATCGACATGTCATCCGGTTGCCCACCCTCGTAGTAACAAGAATGTCACTTTTTTAAACGTTAAGTAACCCATATAATAAACTCGTTAACTTGAGTAACCTCTTTGTAACGAAAAAAACTTTAGTAACTTAGGTGAACATTTTGACAAACTTTAGTAACATATTTGTCTAATAACCCTTAGGATCACCCATGTGTTAAACCCGTATTTTAATTTTTTGACCATTTAAGTCATATTACTTGGCTAGTTAAGTCAACTAATTTTTCCCACACCTTAGCGTTGTACTCATTTTTAGTACACGAAACCCCTAGTACACCCCTCCGAGCCTATTTTTTCGTTTCTAACTTTAAGCATTTTAATTAAAGGAAGAATTTGTTACACCCCACTTAAAATGTACACCCAAATTGCCTTAGTCTTCCGTGTATGCACTCATCTTTATTGCATTATTGTTATTTGTTAAACCCTAAGTTAACTATCTAATTGATTACATGGTAGCTAAGTCGAGTCATATCCTTGTACATATTGTTTTGGGACGATTGGGACTCATGGGTAAAGTACTTATGTATGGAGTAATGGGGAAGAACATCATTTATTACCCCCATATGTACGTTAATCTTAAAAGTGCTCCAAGTGTTTTGATTTTCTTAATTCGAGTCAATAGATTAGTTTATTGTAAAGTATGTAAAGATTCAAGTGTAAGGGGAATTTACATTCCCTATGATGTATTATTTTGGATGGTAGGGTAAGAGTGTATGCAAAAAAAAAAAATAATAATAATAAAATCGAAAAAATCAAGAAAAAGAAAAAAAATAGAAAAAGAGAAAGAGAAAAAACATACGGACTACCATCCCTTTTTATTCTATGTTCATTTTAAGTTTTTGTTATTTTTCATTTATTAGCTTAAGTCGAGTCTAGTCTTGGCTTAGCAACGCCGTGTTGTACATGTAATTAACTAAGATTGTTAACTCGCCACCAGTAAAGACTGCCTATATCCAACAAAACCGTGTATTTCATATCCCTACACCTAACGTTACAACCCTTTAAAAGACCTCTTTGATAGTTTATCCTAGGTGCTTACGCCATGTGGTGGAGGTTTGATCCTTTCCCAAGCCTATGGTAATCTATTTTGCTATGACAGGTAGTGAGAGATATCTTCCGTTTCCATATTGTAACTTATACTTTATTACACCCGAGAGATGTGAGTATCTAAACACTATTTGTGAGGTGCTTGTGTATGACATCCGTGTTTGTCTATTGGTCTTTAGTGGAACGATTATTTGTTGTAATTACTTTTATATTAGTGTTAAATGACCCCTAACTTGTATTTTGACTAGAATAAAAGCGCATTTGCTTGATGACAAGCAAATCTCAAGTGTAAGGGTATATGATGAGGCGAAAAATGAACCACTTTTAGGGGGTCATTTAAGCCCGGAATTGAATTTATTTGATCAAATATTACCCTAAATCGTTCCTTTTGTGATTTTAGGTACTTTGGGAGTGAAATCAGGAAAAGAAGGCATTTTGGACGTTTTTGGAGCATAAAAGTGAAGAAAACGGCAAAGTCTCAATTTTCCAAGCTGGGAACAGTAGGTGACGGCGTCAAGAAGAAAATCTTGACGGCGTCAAGAGTAATTTCCATGACTTTCCATGACGACCCAGTACAGATTTGACGGCGTCACAACGTAGGGCGTCAAGAGTAAAATGCATGACGGCTTGGAAACACACAACACTTGACGGCGTCAGAAGTAGATCAAGGCAGTCCGAGAAGTATTTTGGCAGCGAGATGACGGCGTCACAAATTTTTTCTTGACGTTGTCAGACCCTATTTCCTATATATAGTTTTCTAATTTTTACACATAAAGAGAGGAAGTTTTGGAGAAACCCTAAGGCCGAACTTTATACGATTTTCACAGGTTTTTCAAGGGTTTTCAGCCCTTGAAACCTTAGAAGTATAATTGAGATAAGTATTCTTTTAATTCAATCAATATGTCTATGTGTTGGTTGTCTATATCTTGTTCTTGTCTTGATTCCACCATGCTAGGCTAGATCTATCTTGTGTTTGCTTAGATCTAATGAAACCTAGATGTTAATTATGTGTTGATTACTTGTTTATGGTTGTATTGGATGAATGATTTCGATGTTAGGCTTAAGAAAACTGGCAGATCTCCAATTGGTAACATGCTTGAACGTCTTAGGAAACATGAACCGATGTGCACTAGGTTTTATTGGTTGTATTTAATGCATGAGTAAATTCTAATGATCCCATGTTAGGAGTTTTTAACGGCTCGACATAGGAGTGAAGTAGGCACTCATAGGATTGGGGAAGTAAGTGCGCCACCCCATGAATGGTATTAAGGAATACAATCCGTCATCCACGCAACTATAACAAGTAATTAACGTGTAAAAGATGTCTAGGGAGTAGTGAAATCTAAGTAAACACACTTTCTCCACATATTGCTCATAACCTTAGTATAATTTAGTTTTATTTTCATTTCTAGTATTTTATTTTGATTGCATCTTTAGTATTGGGTTAGTTGACTAGCAACTAATTCCGCCCAAATCCTTCAAACTCGAGATTTTAATTTGCTTTCTAAAAAATATAAAAACACAAAAATAATATTCCGTCATCTTTAGCACTAGTAATTAGGTTTTCTAATCCTAGCGATACAATTCCTAGCTGAACGATCAATCCCCCGGTACTTGTGAGTATACTATACTACAACGATCAGGTACACTGCCTGATGGGGGTTGTAAGCTTCTCAAGATCCCTTGAGAGGTAAAGCCTGGTGCGATTCCCACGTATCACCAGCACCCACTAGTCACCCTACTAGCTCCTCTCCTGAATATAATCTATATGTTAGGGGTTATTGTTACATTATGCCCATTGTATTGTCCTTAAAAAGCTTAGCCCGTTTCATAATTATTTATATTGTATGGATACTTTATTCTATTCATTAATCACAAAACATATTCCAACATGGTATTACAACCTTGGTCTAACCATAGTTTTCTTTCGGTCGTGCCCGCTTCCACTGCTCTCTCTCGATACGTTCTTCAAAAAATCTGATTCGGGCAGATTCTTCCCCCAACTAACGAAGAGATCTTCGCGGAATTGCCACATATGAAATTGAGCACAATTTTGCAAAGAAATAGCCCACTTGTTTCTCGAGAAGAGATGCCCGACCCTAACCGAACAATTTCCGCCCTAAAATTGTTTTCCATCTCTAATATACACCATGACAGGTCCTTTTCCACCACCAACAACACATCCAACTTTATCTCTAACTGATAAACTATTAAGTGTCCATAACATTATCTCCTTTGTTCCCGTTAATTTACATGTTTACAAATACAACAACCTTTTTTTTTTTTTTTTTTTTTAAATAATAAAAAAAAAATCCCTGTGAGGGTTTTGAGGTTCTTAATCACATTAATGGTGAATCTACTAGTGAAGCTGATGCTGCCCCCTAAAACTGTTGAATGGTTGAAAATTGACTCCATTGTGAAGTCTTGAATTTGTTTACTCTATTTGAAGCACTCCAAGAACGCCTTGTTGTGGCTGATCACAACACGACCCAACAACAATCTCCTACTACCATGAGTTCGGTTCAACATGCAGGACCCTACACCAACTACGACCCAAACACCCCCTGTGTTCCATTCACCTTCTACGACCCATACAACCCCTATTGCTCCCCGTCCGCATCAACCTAATTACCTTATAACCTAAACCCGGTTTTTTTTACCCCATGGTTACTCGTTTTCGTGTCGTCCCTAATCTTGACGTATTACGTTAAATGTGTCTAGCGTCTCTTCTATACCTAAGTCTTATATGGATGCCTCCAATGACCCTAATTGGCATAATGCTATGATTGATGAATAAAATGCCCTTATTAAAAATAATACTTGGACTTTTTTTCCTCATTCCGCGGATGCGAACATTGTTCGTTCCATGTGGTTGTTTAGGCATAAGTATTTAGCATATGGTGCTCTCAGTCACTATAAGGATCTTCTTGTGGAGACTGGAAGTACGCAGTTATCAGATGTGGATGTGGATGAGACGTTTAGTCCGATTGTTAAACTGGCTACTATTTGGACTATTCCTAATTTTGTGGTTTCTCGGCATTGGCCTGCTTATCAGCTCGATGTCAAAAATGCCTTTTTTACATGGAGGTTTATCTGAGATTGTTTATATGCATCAACCTCTTGGTTTTCGGTATCCTCAGCACCGTAATCATGTATTTTTACTACATCGCTCTAGGCTCGCCGGGCTTGGTTTCAGTGCTTTGTTGCATATATCACATGAGTAGGTTTTTATCATAGTCGGTGTGACTCCTCCTTATTTATATTTTGATCAGGGACCGAGACTGCTTATTTTCTTTTATAAGTTGATGATATTGTATTCATAACCTCTTCTGTAACTTTATTACAATGGATTATTGATCTCTTCAAGCGGAGTGCTCTATGACTGATCTTGGTTCTTTGAATTATTTTCTTGGTATTTCAGTCACTTGTAATGCTTCAATTATGTTTTTATCTCAATAGAAGTATGCATCTAAGATTCTTAAGCGGGCTCACATGGTTCAGTGTAACCCTTTTCGGACACCCGTTGACACTGAATATAAGCTAGGGGCTGGTGGCGACCTGTGTCTGATCCAACTTTATATCGTAGCGTTACGGGTGCTCTTCAATATTTTACCTTCACGCGCTTTCATATGCCCTTCAGCATGTTTGTCTCTACATGCATGATCTTTGGGAGCCACATTTTTTAGTTCTCAAGCGATCTTAGTTATGTTTGTGGCACACTGGCTTATGGGTTACAGTTATATTCATCTTTCACTACCTCATTGGTTTCCTATAAGGACACCGATTGGGCAGGATGTCTGGCTACGTGCTGATATACTTTAGGTCATTATGTGTTTCTTGGCAACAACATATTATCCTGGTCATCTAATCGTCAGGTGACACTTTTCAGGTCTAGTTTTGAGGCTGACTATCGTGGTGCACTACAAGAGTTCTCGTGAATACCCACAGACTAATTTTCTAGCTAAAAGGGCCAAATTTGTGGGTAATTGATGAACACCCACGGATTATTCATAAATATATTTAAATGGGAAAACCTAAATATACTTAAATGGGAAAACCTTCAAGGGTAAATGACTTGTAACGACTTTTTTTTTTTTTTTTTTTTTTTTTTTTTTTTTTTTCTTTCCTGATATGTAGGTAATATTAACCACAACATTGTTTATGGGCCTTTTCACTCAATCTGTGGGTAAATGGTGCATGGGATTCTTTAAGTTACCACAAAAATACCCACAATTGCTGTGTGGGTAATCTGTGGGTATATTTTGTCAATACATCATTTGTGCATGTGTTAATTTAATCGGTGGCAAAATATTTCACGGGATTTTACGTTACCACAAAAATACTCACAAACGTTTTGAGGGTAATTCACGGGTATATATAACCCACGATATTGTCATGTGTAAACATCTGATGGTAAACATTTCCGTTTTACCCACGATGGCTACGAAATTTGTTACTAGAACTTCATATGTCATTGCTTTCGGCTACTATGCTCTATTGTGATAAAGTCAGTGCTATTTACTTATCCTCTAATACGGTTCAACGTTAGCACACAAAGTACATTGAGATTGATATTTATTTTGTTCGAGATTTGGTTGCTCGAGGTCAGGTTCGGGTTCTATATGTGCCATCTCATTATCATTATACTGACATTTTCACTAAAGGTATTCCTACAACATTATTTGACGAGTTCCATTCCAGTTTAAGTGTTCGTTCTACTCGCGTTCCAACTGCAAGAGACTGTTAGTGAATTATTGTTACATTAGGCCAATTGTATTGTTCTTAAGAGGCGTAGCCCGTTTCATAGTTATTATACTTAATTGTATTCATTAATCACAAAACATATTCCAACAATCTATAGTACAACATTAGCATTTAAATATTGAGACACTTACATTGAAAACATTATATAAACAGCAACAATCCATCGTTAAATTAACTTTTGTCTTTAATTAATCATATCTATCTTAGAGTGTCCGATCCTGTGTCCACCATGTTTCCCTCCTTTGAAGCAACTAATCTTCCATTTGACTACCCTCTTGATGATCAAACATATGAGTATGGTTTTGAAGATATATTTGATAGTTATCGTTCGCTGACCGATCAAACAAGTTACCAAGACTCTAATCATTCAGATTATGCAGCCCATGTTAATACGGGTGGGCAAAATCCAGTTTTTCAAGAAATGATTACGGACAACGCTACAAGAAAATATCATGGTTTAAATTTCACATCCTATTGTTCTAGCAAAGATGAGCACACTATTCTGGTCATGCAAGAAACACTCACAGCTGGTTCTAGTTCGAAATGTTTACACAATACCATTGATGGTTCCTTCATGCCACGACCAAATAATTTTCACAAGCAAGTGTTTTGTTGATCAGTAATTGTGTTTCTATTTATTTTATCCTTTTATGTTTTTAACTTGAATCAAAAGAACCTATCTTTTGCTCTTTTGGTTTTCAACAGCTTGTTATATGTATCTAACTATAAGTGTTTTACTTAATTTGTGTAACATAGAGATATGGGCACGAGAGAAAGAATGACGCATAATCAGGGATTGAAGCTTGCACTTCGTATGAAGACGAAGCTTGAGGTTGTCGATGATGGGTTTAAATGGAGGAAATATGGAAAGAAAGCGGTTAAGAGTAGTCCATATCCAAGGTATAATAGCAAAACATGACAAAAAGGTTATCTTAATATTATACGCATGGCCCTACAGAGCATGTAGTTTTTAGAAGCAAACTAGGGTTCTTAGATTATTTCTTCTTGCTTTGCACGCATATATTACTTCTGTTGTGTACATTGTTGTTTTAATGTATTCGGGTTCTCAGCAATTAAGCTAGATACGTTATTAACCAAATGGCATTATTGAAAACGCAGGAACTACTTCAAATGCTCGGTCGTAGGATGCAATGTCAAGAAAAGGATAGAAAGAGATGTAAACGATCCCCGCTATGTGATAACAACCTACGATGGGGTGCATAACCACAAAGGTTCCTTGTAACCTATATAAACATTATATATTCCATTAGTAATTTACTTTAATTTCAAGTACCTGATCATACTGCATGTAAGACACATTATTTTGGTCGTAAAGCTGTTTCCAGTCATTTTGTTGGTTTTCCTCATGTATTAGTACCATATGATTATGATATCTCACTCTGTTATAAATCATAATACTTACTCCGTATGTGTTTGTGTTAACGAATTCAAAGTAAACGTTTTTCATTAATTATGATTCGTATCTATTCATTTGGTTGTGTGTCAGGAATCAGTGACAAGATTTATCATGAATCTAAGAAAAATCTTTAAGCGATTCGATAGAATATCCTATGTTGACTTATATCTTTTATATAATAAAATAAAACCCTTATTGGAATTTTGCATTTCAAAAAAATCAATTCATACCTGATTTAGTAATAATTTTATTAAAAAAAATTATTTTCTTATTAGGTAATATTTTATATTTATCCATAACACAAGTAGAAGATAAATACAAAAAATATAGATAAGATATTTAAAAAAAGATTATTTATTTTATATTTATCCATAACACAAGTAGAAGATAAATACAAAAAATATAGATAAGATGCAATTAACAATAGGATTAAAAATTTTAAATAATTATTTCAAAAAATTTTAAAAAAAAACCCGCGCGTGCGCGGGCATTATAACTAGTATATAATATACTATGGTCTTTTTTTTTTTTTTTTTTTTTGAACAAATAATATACTATGGTCTTGACTTTGATTTCTTGACCTATTCTGCTGATCACTTTTAGTAATATAGTATAAAGAATTCAATATTTAAACGTTTATGTTCTTTTTTTCTAAAGGCACATTCTATACTGGGTAATTTCTTCGTAAAGAGGAACACTAGCTCTAAAAAAGAATTTGGATACTTACAAAAAAAATTACCAGCGAATTTTTTGTTTGCTACCTAAGTAATTAAACCCTGGTCGCCAGGGGAGATTTATATTACATACCAAACTTTTTTTATATATTAAAATATAAATCTTAGTTATTTATTTTTGCGTTTAGAAAAAAAGAAAAAAAAATACTAATGAATGTTTAAATTAAAAATTCAATTACAGCACACTTTTTATAATTTAAATATCTGATAAACTGTTTATCATTAGACAAAACAAATTATACTGTTACAACAATCATTTAATTATCTTTCTATAGACGGCCACTTTGATATACTTTCGAAAAATATTTCTGGTTGTTTTTTTCACGTTTTATTTTCGGTATTGAAATTCACATGAAATATCACATGTAATTTAACACTAATATCGAAGTTCGAACACTAAATATCTGTAATAAATTGACATAAGTATTTCTCTTTAAATCAAAATCTTTTCCTCTTTTTTGCAATGAAAAACACACATTCGTGGTTTTCCAACCATATATCACACAAGGTATTCGAATTATATATTATAGAAGTTAATTCGTGAAACTTCTATAATCACATGTGATAACAACACATGTAATAAAAATCACATGTGATTGAGATCACGTGTGGTTAAATCACATGTGATTTTATGTGTTTAATCCAACTTTGATAAATTAACTTGACTAATCTATAATTCGAAATATAATGTGTTATGTATAAGCCATAAATGTCTAGTTTTCAGGAAGGAAAAAAACGGTGAAACTTTTAAATTATTGTAAAAAAAAAAGTTGTGTTCATTTTATTACATGTTTAGATATTCAAATATTTAAATTAGTGTTTAATACTCATGCAAGTTTCAACAGCGAAAAAATAATACGAAAAACGTGAATAAATGGGATTTTTTTTTTTTTTTTTTTTTTTTTTTTTTTTTTTTGTCGAAAGTATATCAAAGTGCCCATCTATAGAAGGATAAAAAAAAGTTTGTCGCAATAGTGTAATTTTTTTGGCTTAACGATTAGCGATTTAAAGATATCAATTTTTGAAAAAAAATTGGGTGAAAGTGGGTTTGTTATCTAATCTAAAAATTGAGTGGCCTGGTAGCATTAATCCTTTGATATTTAAGCAAATATTTGGTATCTATAAACATATAAGATTGAGCCATAAAATTTAATGTGTAGGCGTCATGCGTAAGTACCTTGATTTAATGTTCATGCTTAAGTGGTAAGTACATATGAGCTATATTTAGTGTTTCAAATGTAAATGATTGAAACCATACGAAGTGTTGCTAGCCTTTATTTTCATTTAACCATTTGCTCATTTCATTTGCATTCAAATAAATGTACAAACCCTTCAACCACCATTATTGAATACTATAAATAACACCATTTGTCTTTGTTAATGATGTGTGTGTCTGTTTGTGTGTGAAACTTTAATTTGTGTGTAGTTTGATATTTTGTATGAATCACATGTTTGTTGTTAGTTTATTATTGTTTGTGTTTAAATTCAGTGCAGCACCAACTAACCAATTTCCTTTTGATCTCTACTTTTTATATCTAGGCACATGATGAGAATGAAATGGATCACATGCTAGCAATTGATGGCATTGAACTCATTGGCATCAATAACCGTAACCTTGGTATGTACCCCATCTGTTTTTATGGCTCAAGATCTGTGAATTAACAAGCTTGCTAATTAGATAAATAGTTTTGAAATAGATATTGACATGATCATTTTTTTCAGTCAATAGTTTTTCCATATTTTTCCTTATAGTGTGATAAAGTTCTTTTTGTTGTAGCTTCTCACCTATGGAATTGAATTACTTGGTTAATGTAAAATTTTTCTGTCCAATGAAAGTGTACTATGCATATTAATGTTACGTGCAATGGTTCATGTAGAAATATTGACTTGATTAACGCAAGGGGGTATACGTGCAAAGGTAAGCAACTGGTTAACTTTCTTGAATGTGAAGTCGGTTGATAGTCCAGCTTTGAAGTTTATTGAAGACAAATGGATGTGTTGTTGCCTGAGAAGGAACCGAGGGTTAGATCTGCTAAACTATTTTAAAATGTTGGGTTGGTTAGTAGTTTATTAATGTTATTCTTGCAGGTATTGATAAGTGGTTAGTGACGCTAACGGGGTATATCAAGATGTTGATAACAAAACAAAGTGAAAGATGGAGACGGAGTGGATAATATCTCCACATTTATGAAAGAACTGTCAAAAAATTAGGCATGCAATAAAATGAAAATCATATGTAAACAAGATTTATAATTAGTGTGACAAAGCTTTGATAAATATTAATGGTAGTTTGAATCTTGCTTTTATTTTCTTTCCCTTCCACTTAAGCAGTTTAAGAGGTTGCAATGTATCCACCCCATGACATTAAAAATAATACAAAATCAAAGTTGAATTGATGGAAAGTATAACTAGACAAAATTAATATTTTGAGAATTTATTTTAATCTATGTTTTTTGATATGGATTTGAGGGTCTCTTTACCAATGGTTAGTATATGGTATTAATTGAAGTTCACAAATTATTTGTTTTAATTTTGATCTTACAAATATGTATAAAATTTGATGTTGTTTTTCATGAAAAGATGAGTTTTGGTATGTTGCTAGGGACATGAAAGTGAGAATGTGTCGTAATTAGTGAGAAGGGGTAATCTTAGGCTTCATTTTTTGTATCGAATTCATTTTAATGTGGAGTAATCAAGATACTCAAGATTGAGTCCCATTGCATATAGTACAAGATAGCTAATGCTTGAAATTCAATGCAGCCTCATAATAACTATACAATCATTAAAGGAGATGAAGTGCAAGGGTTGCCCGAATTGATCATATGGTATTTAGTATAAATTAAAGTAAGTTAGATGAAGTGCAAATGTTGCGAAAGGTTGCAAGAATAATTAATGATATAACCTAATTCATGCCTATATAAACCGGCCAAAATCACATTTAGTATGTACAGATTCACACATCTTTTAGATCTTTGATTGTTGGTAGCGGTATGTAAATTCTATATTGCAACATTTTGGAGATGATTCATACATCTTTTAGATCTTTGTAATTAACTCGGCTTTCTTTTTTTCTTAATTTAGTTATCATACACAGGTACCATGAAACTCACACAAGATAATGCATGCTTAGATAAATGGAACCAAAGACTGGGATACCAACTATTTTCTTTGTTTCATACATATTTAGGTGATTGTTATAGATAAACATATATATATATATATATATATATATATATATATATATATATATATATATATATATATATATATATATATATATATATATATATATATATATATATATATATGTATATGTTAATGCATTTTCATATACAAAGTAATTTATGTGTGTTTTCTATTAATGTAGCTCACATGTGCGAATTGATTCAAGAAAATGTGCACGAGCATATATGTAAAGCCACATTTAAATGGTTAAATGATACTTTTTAGTGTGATTAGTTTATGTAAGTAGTTGCTTTCGAATGCTTTTTGAGAAATATTAGAATGAATTTATTGTGTGCAATTGAATTATTATTGAAAAGAAGAAGGTCCGCGCATCGCAAAGTGTTTTCTTTTTCTATATGTAGAATCATTAGTAAGAAACCAATATTTACGCCCATTAAATGAGTTTGCCATAATAGCAAAATACAACATATTAAAAATATCACATTGAGTAACGAATAGAAAGGAAAAAATACATAATTTTGACTTAAAGCCATTTGTAAATTATAATATCAAATAAAAAAGTTGAGTTATAAACATAAGCAAAAGTTAAAACTTTTATCGAAAAACAAAACCGGTGCATTTAATGTGAAGTATATACAACATCGAGATGGAAGTGCAAGGCTTACCGGAATTGATCACATGATATTTAGTAATTAGTAGAGAATTAAAAGTCGGTTATGGATTGAGATGAAATTGAAAAGGTTGCAAGAATAATTGATGATTTAACCTAATGCAATATATATAGATATATGTATTATGTTAATGCATTTTCATATACAAGTAATTTATGTGTGTTTTCTATTGATGTAGCTCATATGTGCGAATTAATTCAAGAAAATGTGCACGAGCATATAGTAAAACAACATTTAAATGGTTAAATGATACTTTTTAGCGTGATTAGTATATGTAAGCATGCATTTTGATTAATGAATATAAAAGGAAAAATACATAATTTTTGCTCGAACCCATTTGTAAATTAAAAAAATTAAGTTTAAGACATAATAGTGGAGTCTAAAAGGTTTTAGGAATTATTAATAGTGTTTTAATTAATATTCATGTGGTTAGCTATTTGGAATTGAGTTTATTCATAAAATTTATTATTATTAGTTAGACTTCAATGTTAATTTTCAATGAAATTAGTTGTACAATAAAATGAGATGAAACTAACTTTAGTTTTTAATCATAAACTTTATAAATAAATACTAATATGTTATAAAAAGATTAAATATAAAAATCACCAAAAAACTAATGGCATACATACAACAAATGTAATACAATCACAACTTACGAACCTAATAACAAAAATAATTAACGCAAATTACACTATAACAAATAAGAAAAAACCAGTGTACTTCGTATTACCATGCAAAAACCATATAATGCAAAATTATTGTTGGGTTACGTAATAGGCCAAAACAATCAAAGGAAATTACATAAAGCGTATGACAATTTAATAACGACAACTCCATTTAGAAAATATAAAGACCAAAAAAGCAAAACAATATCAACCATTTTTATAGTTTTAAACAACAATCTAAAAACGTTTCATACAATATACTAAACTAAAAATACAAATCCACTTGACTACATACAAAAATAATACGCGCGATTAACAATTAGATTAAAAGCCTGTGCGTAGCACGGGTTCTGCATGCTTCTTATAAATGAATTTTAAATCCTGATCACTATAATTAATGGTACATTTCAAAGATTAATCTTTTGGCATCACTTAAATCACAACGACTTTAATTTGTCCAAGATCCTTTGTTTGTCACCTTGCTTGCTTCTTCGAGATTAAATTTAGACTAAACTATCTCAGATATTGTGTTAAAAATAGATATACTCCTTTGATGAACACATATATGTTTGGCAATGAGGCTTTATAGGATTTATGGGCTTGAGCTATTAAAATAAGCTGGTATATAAATAAATTTTGTTTGTCACACAGTATTATAAAAGCTTTTATAAACCTTAAGTCTCCATAAGCCCAAGCCTATAGAAAAAGACTTATGGGACGTATATCTAGTCAAATTACTTAAATACTCTTCAAAATATAATAGATTATCACGTAAAAGCTGAAAATATATACTCCCTCCGTCCTAATTTATTTGTCCAGTTTTGACTTTTTGAGTATTTCTTTGTCAACTTTGACCGTAAATATTCTTATTTGTGTTGTATAATACTTGATGAAAATTATACAAATTAAAAATACACTTAAAACTCAATCTATTTATATATTTTGCATCAAATATTAAATAACACAAACAAATATATTTAAGGTCAAAGTTGACAAAGAAAGACTTTGAAAATCAAAAGTGGACAAATAAATTGGGACGGAGGTAGTATAAATTTAATTCAATGTATACATTAATAAGTTTCAGATTCAACTAATTTGTTAAATATCTTTATAAAAGTATAAGCTTCAGCTTATAATATAAGTTTCAGCTCTAGCTCAAACCCCAACTCCAGCCTCTACCCATTGCGCCAATAATACCCTTACTACATAAATGAAGAAAACCGAACAATAATGTACCGACATTCTTTTGGGAAAAAGACATACCAACTTTTTTATCACTTAAGGTATCTACAATCGTATTTCACCTAATGAAGTACAAGTGTGGAATAATCGAATCAAAGGATAAAAAGACAAAATCATAACCTTGACAAAGAAATCATAAAATCTAGAAAGTGATTTCATAACCAAAGAAAAATCTCAAAGATTTGATATCGAATGAATATGCTCCCCTGCATGGTTGCATAACAGGATGCCTTGACTTCTGTGTTCTTTTTTATTTTCAAGCTTACAAGTGTAATATGTAATCATGCAACAGTAAGCTACATATTGAGATACTCATATTGAAAACAGTATAAAAACATCAATATACCATCATAAAATATACTAGTAACTTTTGTCTTTGATACAATCTATCTTAGAGTTTCCACTACCATGTTTCCCTCCTTTGAACCAAATAACCTTCCTTATTACTACCCTCTTTCTGATCAAACATGTGAGTATGAATTTGAAGATGTATTCGATACTTATCATTCGCTGACCGGTCAAACAAGTTACCAAGGCTCTAAACAGTCAGATTTTACAGCCCATTTTAGTAAGAGTGAGAAAAATCCCGTCTTTCAAGAAATGATTACAGGCAACGCTATAATAAAAGATCATAGTTTGGATTTCACAGCCTGTAGTTTTAGCAAAGATGAGCAAAATCAGGCCATGCAAGAAACAATCACAGTTGCTTCTAGTTCGAAAAGTTCACACAATACCTTCATTGGTTCCTTCATGCCACGACCAAACAATTTTCACATGCAAGTGTTTTGTGGAGTTATTGTGTTTCTATTACTTTTATGTCTCTTAAGTTAGTAATATAAATAGTAATACTTGACAACATGATCTAAAAAACTCTATCTTTTGCTCTTTTTGTTATCAAAGTCATATGTATCTTAGTAAAAGAATTTTCATCTTGATTTGTGTAATGTAGAGATGTGGACACATGAGAGAAAAGGCGCATGCAGGATTGAAGTTTGCGCTTCGTATGAAGACGAAGCTTGAGGTCGTCGATGCTGGATTTAAATGGAGGAAATATGGGAAGAAGGTGGTTAAAAGTAGTCCATATCCAAGGTATCATTCCAATAAGTACATCTGTACATGACCAAAAATTTATTTTGTTCGTATATGCAAGCCTTTACCAACCACTCCTAGATTATTTCTTCTTGCTTTGCATGCATATATTACATTATTATTGCACATTGCTGTTTTAGTATATTGTATATTCGGGGTTTAAGCAGTTAAGCTAGATAGGTTATTTACCAAATGGCATTAATGAAAACGCAGGAACTACTTCAGGTGCTCGGTTGTAGGATGCAATGTCAAGAAAAGGATTCAAAGAGATGTAAAGGACTCACGCTATGTGATAACAACCTACGATGGGGTGCATAACCACGAAGGTTCCAAGTGATCGATATAAACATGTTATATATGTTCCATTAGTACTAAATGTTCAAGCGCTCATACTGTAAGACGCATTATGTTTATCGTAAAACTGTTGCCGCCTATTTGGTTGGGTTTTCCCTTGTATTACCATATAATTATGATATCCCACTCTATTAATAATGTTTGTATTGAGGAATTCACACTAGGAATTCATGATGAATGCAAATTTAACTTAAAACGTGTATTTAAATATACACGCGCGAGGTTTTTTTTGCAGGATCATTATTCTTACGATTCGTATGATCGTATCAATGCATTTTGTTTTGACTAAGGAATCAGTGACAAGATTTATCTTATAGTATCTAAGAAAAAGAGAAATGATTTGCACACTCATGTTTTTTATTGGCATATTCTAACTTATACATTAACCTGTTATACTGTGTATACAGCATCCGTTAATTATTTGTACATTAAAGTGTGCAAATCAAAAAATAATATTAGCAAATCATCTCTCTAACAAAAATGTCCGAGAGATTCTATGGAATCGTAAAAGTTGAATTAAATGTTTAGTAATTGTCCACTACTACACAAAATCAATGCATTTTGTTTTGACTAAGGAATCAGTGACAAGATTTATCTTAGAGTAAATTATAGTGGTGGTCCATGTGGTTTAAGTAAAATCCTTAATTAAATTTCTATTTTTTTAATATTGTCTAATGATCCTTATAATGAAACTATGTAACAACGTTCATCCTTATCGCCCAATTCAGTTATCTTCTCCGTTAGGTTCCAGTCATCAAGTGGCTACGTTAGTCCTTTATACTAACGGCCGTTTCAAATTAACTTCAAATTTGGTTTTCTTACGTTTTTTATAAGTTTTCGTCAGTTTTTATATGTTTTCGTTCGTTTTTATACGTTTTCATACGTTTACGTTCGTTTTTCTTACGTTTTTATACGTTTTCATCCGTTTTCACTCGTTTTCTTACATTTTCACCCTTTTTTTTTAATGTTTTCTTTCGCTTTCATATATTTTCATCCTTATATATACGTTTTCTTACGTTTATGTACATTTCGTCCATTTTTATATGTTTTCGTCAGTTTTTCTTCCATTTTCATACAATTTTACCAGTTTTTATATGTTTTTGTCCATTTTTAATGTGTTTTCGTCTATTTTTCTTGAGCTTTTATACATTTTATCTGTTTTTATACGTTTTCATCCGCTTTTTACGTTTTGTCTGTTTTTATATATTCTCATACGATTTTATCCGTTTTTATACGTTTTCGTCCATTTTTATATGTTATTGGCCATTTATACGTTTTCGTTCATTTTTATACATTTTCGTACGTTTTTATCCATTTTCGTACATTTTTATATGTTTTCGTCCGTTTTTATATGTCTTCATACATTTTATCAGTTTTTGCCCGTTTTTATACGTTTTCGTTTGTTTTTATACGTTGTTATCCGTTTTTGTTCGTTTTCCATGTTTTCTTATGTTTTTAGACGTTTTCGTCTATTCTTATACGTTTTTATCCGTTTTATCCAATTTAATACATTTGTACGTTTTCTTACTTTTTTTTTTATCTATTATTAACTATTTTTATCCATTTTTATACACACAAAAACATAAGAAAAACAGACAAAAGTGTATAAAAATGGATGAAAACGGATCAAAACTTAACAAACTAACAAAAGCCTATAAAAAAGGAGGAAAGAGTATAAAAACAGACAAAAATGTATGAAAACGTAAGAAAAACATATAAAAATGTATAAAAACAAACGAAAACGTATATAAACAGGCGAAAACATTTAAAAACGAACAAAACATATTACAACATAAGAAAATGTACAAAACGTAAGAAAATCGGTGAAAGCGAAGAAAACGAGCAAAAACGTATAAAAACGAATAAAAACGTATAAAAATGAATGAAAACAGATAAAAACACATAAAAATGTAAGAAAACGGACAAAAATGTAAAAAAAATGGAGGAAAACATATAAAAATAGACGAAAACATATAAAAACGGATAAAAACGTATAAAAGCGTAAGAAAAATGGACGAAAACGAATAAAAATGTACAAAAACGTATAAAAATGGATAAAAACTTACGAAAACGGCGTAGCACTCATCTATGAAGTCTACGGCGTAGCCTCAACCTTAATATGACATAGTAGCACATTAAAGGGTTCTACAGAGTAGCCTCTCTCCAACTACGGTGGAGACCTCAAAATCAAGCAGTAGAGAACTATTGAGGCCAAAGAAGAAGTTACGGCGTAGTTCCCAATACAACTACGTCGTAGAAGTGACAACTAAAGAAACTACGACCATAACACTTGATCAAGCTACGGCGTAGATGATATTAACAAAGGCTATGCCGTAGCTAAAACCTAGAGCTACGCCGTAGCAAAGTCGGCCTATAAATACCAGCCCTAATTCCGAGTTTTTATATACACTTTTCACCACACAGAAGTCAGGAGGAATTCAGGGAACGAGAGGAACTAAGTTCTATCAGCATACAAGTCAATTCAAAGGGAGAATTCATGCCATAATCATAAGTTTATTCATTCATTACATTTGTATTAATTCAATGTTTGCATTTGTTATGTTAAACACTTGTTTTCCTGCATTTACGAACATGAGTGGCTAAACACCTCTTGGTGTTAGCCTTATTATGAAATTGTTATTAATATGATTTAGTTTTCTCACATCTTTAGTTGTTTTATTTCTATACTTTCTTAGCTAGTCTTAGGACACTCTATGCTTTAGAGGGATTGATATTTGGTAGTCCTTTGAGGGGAATAACTCCATGAAGTCTGCAAATATTCATTCCACAAGCATTATATCTTAAATTATTTTTCTAGGACTTATTAGTATATATAGATTGCCGCCGATTTTACGAGAGATTGCCTTATTTGTTTTCTCAGGTTTAACAGGTTATATATGATAAGAAGATGATTTATTTTTCTGGAAGGAAGCTTTGGATGTTCATTTTCTTGGAGAAAGATCTAACCTTGTTAACACACTATCCACACCGAACGAATCAGGGGAGTATTTGCTTTCATTCTTTTACCTATTTCACTTTTACATTCTTTAATTGAACATTGGGGACAATGTTCATCCTAAGTGTAAGGGGAGGGTAAATGATGATACCTTATAGGATACTATTTCAATTGAGTTTGTTTGTTTGATAGTAGGTGTGTAATAAAACTATGAGAAATGCTTGTTAGTGTAATTTTAGCGCCAAATTTAAAATATTTTACAATATTTAGGAGTGAAACTTTAGCCTTAGCAAGCGTCTCATGGATAGGAGTTGTATGACTAGCACAAAACCGTACCATTCAGAAAAATTTTCCACCCAAATATGTGAGGTTCGCCTTTAGATTTGACAGGAAAAGCATTCATTATTAGTGCTTATGAGTGTACCGGTAGCATTTAGATTCTAGAACTTGCGTTAGTGATGCATCCCGAGACCGCTAGTGAGACTACATTCATGTGGTAGGATTTACTACATGATAAGAGGCATTAGGATCACCCTTGTGTTAAACCCGTATCATAATTACTTGACCATTTAAGTCATATTACTTGGCTAGTAAAGTCAATTAATTTTTTCCACGCCTTAGCGTTGTACTCATTTTTAGTACACGAAACCCCTAGTACACCCCTCCTAGCCTATCCTTTCGTTTCTAACTTTAAGCATCTTACTTAAAGGAAGAATTTGTTACAACCCACCCAAATGTACACCCAAATCGCCTTAGTCTTCTGTGTATGCACTCATCTTTAGTGCATTATTGTTACATGTTTAAACCCTTAGTTAATTATCTAATTGATTACATGGTTGCTAAGTCGAATTATATCTTGTACATATTGTTTTGGGACGATTGGGACTCATGGGTAAAGTACTTGTGTTATGGAGTAATGGGGAAGAACATCATATTATTACCCCCATATGTGCGTTAAACTTAAAAGTACTCCAAGTGTTTTGATTATCTTGATTCGAGTCATTAGATTAGTTTATTGTAAAGTATGTAAAAATTCAAGTGTAAGAGGAATGTACATTCCATATGATGTAATATTTTGGATGGTAGGGTAAAAGTGTATGCAAAAAAAAAACATCCCGTTTTATTCTATATTTGTTTTATGTTTTTGTTATTTTTGATTTACTAGCTTAAGTTGAGTCTAGTCTTGGCTTAGCAACGCCATATTGTACATGTAATTAACCAAGATGATTAACTCGCCACCCGTAAATATTGCCTTTATCTAACAAAACCGTGTTTTCCATATCCCTACACCTAACGTTATAACCCTTTGAAAGACCTCTTTGATAGTTTATCCTAGGTGCTTACGCCAAGTGGTGGAGGTTTGATCCTTTCCCAAGCCTATGGTAATCTATTTTTCTATGACAGGTAGTGAGAGATATTTTCCATTTCCATATTGTGATATATACTTTATTACACCCGAGAGATGTTAGTATCTAAACACTATTTGTAAGGTGCTAGTGTATGACCTCCGTGCTTGTCTTTGGTCTTTAGTGGAACGATTATTTATTGTAATTACTTTTATATTAGTGTTAAATGACCCCTAACTTGTATTTTGATTAGAATAAAAGCGCATTTGCTTGAGGACAAGCAAATCTCAATTGTAAGGGTATTTGATGAGGCGAAAAGTGAACCACTTTTAGGGGGTCATTTAAGTCCAAATTCGAGATTATTTGATCAAATATTGCCCTAAATCGTTCCTTTTGTCATTTTAGGTACTTTTGGAGAGAAATCTGGAAAAGAAAGCATTTTGGACGTTTTTGGAGCATAAAAGTGAAGAAAACGGCAAAGTCTTAATTTTCCTTGCTGGGAACAGTACCTGACGGCGTCACAACTTCCTTAATGACGGCGTCAAGAGTAACAAAAGAGGTGGATGTGGGAAATACATGTGACGATCCAGAGAGTTTTGTGCATTGGACATGATGGCGTCACTCAAGGCCGTTGATGAGTGTCTAAATACTCATCATTTTATACTAATCTGAGCTGCCAAAATATCCAAAAACACTCAAATATGCATCAAAATACTTAAAATATCTTAGAAGTGTGTTTTATATGTTTCAAATGCAAAATAATCAAAAACCGATGAAAAACGTACAAAGTTTGCATAATTGGCAGTTTCAGGCCCTCAAGTTTTAAAAGTTGTCAAAACTAGTACCTGGTTATTCTAAAAACATGAAAAAGTCATCAAATGTCCTTTTTAATCAAAAAGTTACATATTTAGTCCTTTGGTGTAAAGTTTCACAAAATTATAAGTTTAGTCCCTATACTTTGGAAATTGACATAAATGGTCCCTGGGATATAAAAAACTTTGAGAAAAATAAATTTTGGTCCTTGTGCTATTAATCTTTTGCAGGAATGGTCCTTGGTGTGAAGTTTGGTGAAATGACATAATTGGTCCCTCAAGTTTGGCAGTTTGTCAATTTTGGTCCCCGGGTGGTTTAAAATGGAAAAATTTCATTTAAGGTCATTTGGTTTATCACATATGGCAAGATTAGTCCTTGTAGTATCTTTGGAAACTTGCCAATTCAGACCCCTAAACTTTCAGCAAATTACAACTTTGGTCCTTGTGATTTCTAACTAAAAAACCAAACGGACCTTATTATTATTAAACCACCAAATCCAATCCAAATAAAAACTAAACCCACCCACTATCCTAACCCATCACCCAAGCCCATACACCACAGGCCTAAACCACCCTAAAATATAAAAACGGGTCAACACCCGATCAAACCCACCCCTTTTCCTTTTCCCTCTCATCTCCTCCACCTCACCACTGCAATACCAAAACCACCTCCACACCCACTGTTTCACTTCTACCTTACCACCCACCTTTCACACCTTGTCCCTCCATCTCTTACAACATTCCAAGACCCAATTAATGCACCTAAAACGTGACAAGCAATCCCAATTGTCCCAAGACTTTTTTGGCGCGAAAAGGCGTTTTGAACGGCTAGGATCAATCAGACCAAATCAAAGGCTCACAGTTGGTGGGAAAGTTGCAGAGGGACACCTGGAACCCTAATTTTGGCTATAAAGAAGAAATGAAGCAGAGGAGTTGATGCATTAGTGTAGCTTTAGTTTAATTTAATCGTAGGTAGTATATTTTCTCATTCAGTTGTAATTTTCAGTTAAAATCACTTGCACTCAGTTATTTTAGTGTAATTTAATCTTTCTTGAACCTTGAATTACCTTCTTGTTCATCAAATTAGTATTTAGCATTTTTAAGGGAAATCGACAATTTCATTTTACATTGTTATAGGTTGTTGTTTTGGGCTGATAAGTTTATAAAAGCTCTTGACATAGCTGATATAAGCTTTTGAAAGTCTAAGTATTCAGTTACTCAGGAAATATAAAAAATTCTAAAAATATCAAATAAATAGAAAAAAAAATAAAAAAAAATCAAGAGCAATGTTGATCAAGATGGATTATGGGTGCTTATTGATGGCCTGGGTTAGAGGTTTCATGGGAAACCTATAAGTGGTTCTTGGCAATTGGTTCTTTGTTTCTCATTTTGGAACTCTTGTAAGTTTAATCTATATTTTTTATGCAATACACTTATTTTAGTTTACCATGTGCTTACTTATGTTTCATATTGTTAATTAGTTCTATTATAATCTAATATACATCTGTGGTTTAGTTTATGAGCTTAAATTCAGTGTTTTCTTCATTAGACCACAAGTTAGTATACATAAGGGAGTGTTTGGTTTACGCTTATTCAATGAGCTTTGGCTTGTTTTAGTAGATGCAGTTAGTTTAACCAAGTCCACTTAGGTTTGTTACAGTCATTTAGTTCATAAATCCTTAGGCTCAAACAACCAAAGGTCAAAATCACTAGGAACATCCCCTCACAGTTAACTGTGTAGGGTCGTGAATCCATTGAACCATCATTTCAACTTAGAGGTTGTAGATTTAGCTTAATTTAGGGTAATCATAGCTTATTACAACTATTTCAATCAGTATCAGTCATTAGAATCTCAAAAAAGTCAAAATTCCAAGTTTAGTGAAAAAGTCTAATTGCATGTGTCTCAGATTTTGCAAAACTTGCAACAATTTTGTAAATTTGTGTATTAAGAATTAGACTTTGAAATTTGTTTTGGGAATTATCTACCAACTCATCTTTGAGATTCCACCATCCCTATATTTTTAGCAATTTTTCCCTGGGCCCCACTCACCCTCAAAGTTACTTGCAGGGCAAGGTGTTCCCCTGCACCAGCAGAACCCACCCATCACCACCACTTTGGTGGTGATTTGTGGCCACCTCAGTGGGCCCCACTTGTCAAACTTTGTTCCCTTCAACCCCCTCCTACCAGGATCCCTTAGTTGACCATTTGTTTGACCATAAGACCCCTGGGTCCCACCTGATTTAGCCACAAAAATCTGTCCCAGTTTCTAAGTTCATATAAGAATCTATGTGCTTATTGTTAGCTTATTGACTTATTCTGTGGATCCCAAGTGCTTATTCCTGCTCAAACTAGTTCACATAACTTATTGGAACCTGATTCAACTATTGTGGGTCCCACTTAAGCTAGTTTGAGCTAAATTCCTTGTTTGGTCAACTATAGTCAACTGTCACACTAATAAGGCCTCAAACAGCTTATTTTTAAGTTATAAAAATATTGTTTTTACAAAAGTTAATTATTTTTAGATATAAAGTAGATTTGTAAAAGAAAAATCTAGAAAAACCAATATAAAAATAAGTGATAGTTTCTATTTAATATAATTTAATTTTCATTTTCATTTTTAGATTTTTATTAAGTAAGTTGTATTTTTATATTTTTATTAATTTCCTTTTATATTAAAGTATTTTTAGTAATTTTATTAGATTTTTATATTATTATTTAGTATTTATTAGAATTAAAATTAGTTTTAGTAATAATTAATCAATAATTAAGTTTTAAATAGCATAATTAGTTTTTATAAAGTAACACCTAGATTTTATATTTTTCCTAGCTTTTTTAAGTCATAAAATAATTTTAGAAATTTTCTTGTAATTTTAACTGTTCATTTACTAGTTTTTATAATTTAAATAGTTTAATTAGTAATTAATAAATAATTAATATAATAATTAGTAAATTAGTTTAAAACTATATAAAATAAACTTTTTATAATTTTTTAGGATTCCTGTGATGGTTAATTAGATTAATAAAAATCTCCTTAATTATCTAAGTCTTTTTAGTATTTATAATAATTTAAATCAATATAATTAGTTAATTAATAATTAAATAGTAATTAATTAATAATAATTAGATAAATAGTAAAAAAAATATAATTTTATTTTTAAAATAAGTTTTATAATATTTTAAACTTTTAGAAATTTTAATTTTATATTTCTTAACTAATTTTACATTTTCTTAATTATTAGTGAATTATTAAATAATTAATAATAGTTATTAAATAATAATAATTAATTAAATAATTAGTAATTATAAATTAAATATTTTAAGTTTATTTAATTTGCATTTAAGCCCCTAAGGCATGCAAATTACCACTTTAGTTAAAACCGTTTTTGTTTTGTACATTTACGTAGATTTAAATTAAACGTACGCGTTTTTAGTTATTAAACGTTTTTAGATATCTAGGTTTCACGTAACTGTTTATATAGCTTATTTAAGCTATTTTGTTTTATAAAACCTTAGTGTAATCACTCACTCACACTTTATTCATATTCCTGTTCATAATCACCGATCACAGATTCGTTTTTATACCATCACAACCTCGTTGGGACATTACGACCCGGGGAAACACTGTATTCCACGGAAGCATTCAGGCCTGATTAGTTTGACTTTTACGGTTGACCATCCACAAGTGGTTGACTAATAAAAGTTGACTAGTTTAGACTGGATCAAAATTTGGCGCCGCTGCCGGGGAGGTTGTGCGCTTATTCTAAACGATTTTGCGTATTAGTGAATCTGAATACACGCTCATTGTATATTTATCCATCCTTGTTCATATTATTATCATATAAAAACAAAACTGTTCCCGAAAACTTTTTAAAATTAGTTTTCAACGAACACAAAAACCAAAAAATATTTTCCTTCTTATTAGTACTACAAAAATTTTCAAAAAAACCAAAAATATTCACCTTTACATCATATCTATTTGATTCTTCATTTCTCATCCCCTAAACCCTTTGATTCTTTCTATGTCTTATTCTCACCCTCTTGTCTGTCAATGGTGTGGTAGTTCTTATAATGGTGGTAATTGCCCCAGTTGTGGCATGGTAGAGTCAGGAAACGGGTCTGTCTATAACCAGAATCCCTATTCCTACCCTGACATGACTGATTCATTCCACCAGCTTCCACACCATGAGACTCAGCAGTTTTACTGTTGTGAGTACTGTGGTGGTTCACACTACAGTTCTGATTGTCAATCAGGAAACACGCTTGTCTATGAGCAGTTTCCTAATAACAGTTTTGACTCACAACCACATCAGTTCAATTGTTGTGAGTACTGTGGAGGTCCACATTTTAGCTCTGATTGTCAAACAAGGAATCCAATTCCTTGTAACAATTATGACTATTCGTTTCAAGACACACCTCCACAGTGCCAAATGATCCAAGCAACTCCTCATGAAACTCAGCAAGACCTTTGTTTAAAGGCTCTTGAGATATTAAAAGAACTTAAGGAGGAGTTAGCTACTACATCGTTTCAGAATTCTCGTGAGACATCTATTGAGTTATTTGCAAAAAAACGAGATGTTAGAAACGGAATGGAGGAATTAATAGTCAAAGAGCATGCAGCTAAAACACATGCCGCATTTTGCAATGCTGCTCTTCTTGATGACGATGATGACAGTGATGATGAATATACATTACAAGTTTGTAATGATTCATCGAGTTCATCTGTTGCAATTCCTTCCATGGAAAATCAGGGAGAAAAGAGTATGGGAGAAATACTAGCAGCTAAACAAATGGAAATTATAAAATCCATGTATGCTAGTCCTTCTCATCTCCCTCAGTCTACTAATTTCATACCCGAGGTTCCCACTCACTCTCTGAGCATGGGGGACGAGCATCTTGACACTGTTCCTGAAAAGGAATCGGACGAATTCATAAAGTCTAGTGTTGAGGACCTTGTCTCAATCCCAAGTGAGTCACAGGGAATTTTTGATCTTATGTGTGATATCCCTCCTCCTCTTGATTTTTCAAAAGATCATGTTGTTACTCTCTCCGATTCTAACGATGATTGTACATCTTATGGAGAAATTGAGTATGTTGAGGCATCACTTCCCCAGTCTAATGTGGATTTTCTTCTTGAAGAGTTCGCTGATGAACTCTCTCATATGGATCCCATCCCACCAAGGGATGAAATTGAAGTCTTTGACTTTGAAGCGGATTTGAGAGAGTTAGAATTCTTACCTACTCATGATCCTTCGATTGAACTCATTCAGATCAATCCACTTCCTCCGGAAAGTGAAAATGATTTGGACGAATTCGAGGCTTTTATGACTGAAGATAGTTTAATTTCATACGAAGTTGATGATAATTATCTTGATCCTGAGGGGGACATTTTTTTTCTAGAAAGTTTGTTAAACGAAGATCCATTTCCCCCTCTTTAACCCAAACAACTTCATAATGAGGAAATCAAATCAGTTGAGGAAACTGATAAATTTCCTGAGATCAAGGTTAAAGACTTGCCTCCTCCACTTGAATATGCATTTCTTGAGGAGGAAGTTCTTATCTTAATTGCTATTCAGATCTCCCTACTTTCCTTCACCTACCAGGTGATTTCTCCTGTTCTTCACTCCTTCGGGAATAAGGACACTATCTTTGACCCCGGCATTTTCATGTATTATTTATAAGCTGGATGTCTATGTATCTCATCGGTGTGGAACTTTCACGTGCTTCAAATGTTTATCCAAACATCTTGAATGAAAGTCCGATGCAGATTGTTCCGTCCACATCATACTTCCCCATGAACCAATGAATTCGGGGTCGAGTCAAGCTAGCGACTCGGTAAACAAAAACAGTAGCTTCCTCATGGACAATTTAATTCGAGGTCGAGTCAAGTTAGCGACTTGGTAATCAAAAACAGTAGCATACATTAGGGTTTTCACCCTAAGTGTGGGGGAGATACTAACCCACATGTTGTATATATATATATATATATATATATATATATATATATATATATATATATATATATATATATATATATATATATATATATATATATATATATATATATATATATATCCTCTAAAAAAATGTACATAAACTTAAATAAAGGCTAAGAGTATTTTCCTTCTTACGTTCTAAGTGTTGGTTTAACACCCGATACTTTGAATATTGAGGACAATATTCAGTTATAAGTGTGGGGGGAGATTCGTTATTCTAACGAATTTAAACACATGTTCCATCAAGAACCCCCATTTTAGCCAAAATTTTAAATTTTTTTCTCACTTAGAATGCAATAAATGGTTATCAGTCCGCCATGTCTAACCCACATAAGGATTGGCTAATCCAGGAACAAACGGTTCTTGGTAAAGATAACTCAAATCCGTTTATGGCTTGCAATTTGCCCAAAATTGTATGGTACCTCAACTTGCCATATCCCATAAAGCGAATGAGTTGGCTAGCCCGCAAGATTATGGCTTGTGGTAAAGGCAGTGAAAAAACCATAATTGGTAATCAGCTCACCAAGATGTTGACTATTCCATCAAGAGTTGGCTAGTCCAGAAGCAAACGGCTTTTGGTAAAGACAAATTGATGAGGCGAAAAATGAACCACTTTTAGGGGGTCATTTAAGCCCGAAATTGAATTTATTTGATCAAATATTGCCCTAAATCGTTCCTTTTGTGATTTTAGGTACTTTGGGAGTGAAATCTGGAAAAGAAGGCATTTTGGACGTTTTTGGAGCATAAAAGTGAAGAAAACGGCAAAGTCTCAATTTTCCAAGCTGGGAACAGTAGGTGACGGCGTCAAGAAGAAAATCTTGACGGCGTCAAGAGTGATTCCATGACTTTCCATGACGACCCAGTACAGAATTGACGGCGTCACAAGGTATGGCGTCAAGAGTAAAATGCATGACGGCCTGGAAACACGTAACACTTGACGGCGTCAGAAGTAGATCAAGGCAGTCCGAGGAGTATTTTGGCGGCGAGGTGACGGCGTCACAAATTTGTTCTTGACGCCGTCAGACCCTATTTCCTATATATAGTTTTCTAATTTTTACACATTAAAAGAGGAAGTTTTGGAGAAACACTAAGGCCGAATTTTATACGATTTTCACAGGTTTTTCAAGGGTTTTCAGCCCTTGAAACCTTACAAGTGTAATTGAGATAAGTATTCTTTGAATTCAATCAATATGTCTATGTGTTGGTTGTCTATATCTTGTTCTTGTCTTGATTCCACCATGCTAGGCTAGATCTATCTTGTGTTTGCTTAGATCTAATGAAACCTAGATGTTAATTATGTGTTGATTACTTGTTTATGGTTGTATTGGATGAATGATTTCGATGTTAGGCGTAAGAAAACTGGCAGACCGCCAAATGGTAACATGCTTGAACGTCATAGGAAACATGAACCGATGTGCACTAGGTTTTATTGGTTGTATTTAACGCATGAGTAAATTCTAATGATCCCATGTTAGGAGTTTTTAACGGCTCGACATAGGAGTGAAGTAGGCACTCATAGGATTGGGGAAGTAAGTGCGCCACCCCATGAATGGTATTAAGGAATACAATCCATCATCCACGCAACTATAACAAGTAATTAACGTGTAAAAGATGTCTAGGGAGTAGTGAAATCTAAGTAAACGCATTTTCTCCACATATTGCTCACAACCTTAGTATAATTTAGATTTATTTTCATTTCTAGTATTTTATTTTGATTGCATCTTTAGTATTGGGTTAGTTGACTAGCAACTAATTCCGCCCAAATCCTTTAAACCCGAGATTTTACTTTGCTTTCTAAAAAATATAAAATACAAAAAGAATCATTTTTCATCTTTAGCACTAGTAATTAAGTTTTCTAATCCTAGCGACACTATTCCTAGTTGAACGATCAATCCCCCGGTACTTGTCACTATACTATACTATAACGATCAGGTACACTGCCTGGTGGGGGTTGTAAGCTTCTCAAGATCCCTTGAGAGGTAAAGCCTGGTGCGATTCCCACGTATCAAGCTTTTGGCGCCACAGCCCGGGGAATAGTTATTGTCTAGGTTAGGATTTCTTTTTATTAGGTCTACTTGCTAGATTCCTTTCTAGTAAGATTTTATTTTCATTTTTAGGTTTCTTTAGTCTATCTTATTTCTTTGTGTCTTAGTTCGTAACTCTTCACCACCCGACATCATGGACAACGGGAACATCTTTGAACCCGTCATCCAACCACAACAAAACCCACCACTAGAACCCCTTAGGCCCCGAACCTTAGGAGAGTATTCCCGACCTAGCCACCAAGGCTACCGAAACACCATTGAGCTCACCGGAGCCAATGTGACCCCCTTGCGATCCGACTCCATCCGGTTGGTGCAAAGCGGATGTGCATTCCATGGACTTTGTTCCGAAGATCCAAATCAACATCTTAAGGACTTCCTTAAAATCGTAGATTCCATAGACCTAGATGTTGCAACTAGAGAGACTACCCGATTAAGCCTATTCCAATTCTCTCTACGGGATCAAGCTAGTCAATGGCTTGAGCGTTTACCCGCGGGATCCATCACCACATGGGATGATCTCACCACTCGTTTCCATGCTCAATTTTTCCCACCGGGGAGAACTACCAAGCTTAGAAATGACATCTTGATGTTCCAACAACGTCAAAATGAATCTCTTTATGAAGCATGGACTCGTTTCAAGGACTTACTCCAAAAAGTCCCTCATCATGGCATAGATCTTTGGCTCCAAGTCCAAATCTTTTATGACCATATCAATCTCTCCACGAGGCGAGCCATTGATCAATCGGCCGGTGGTAAGCTACGTGATCTAAGTGCGGAACAATCATGGGAACTCATAGAAGATCTTGCTCTCTATGATAACGAAAGTTGGAATGATCCCCGTGATTTGAACAAAACGGTCAAGGCAATATCTTTGCCTTTGAACAACTCTAGCACTCCCGACCGTAGGATCATGGAACTTGAAGGTCGAGTCACATGTAAATTATGTAATGGCCCTCACGAGACTCATAACTGCATGGAGCTTCCAAAACGTACTTATAGCTAATTCACATCGTCATACGTGGGACGAGGCCCTCGAACTTCTGACGAGGCCTATGAGGCATGGAAGGATAAACCTAATTTTAGAGGGTACCAAACGCGGAGCGTATCCTTCAATGACTCCTCACCATTCACTTGGTCCGAGCATTTTCCATCACAAAGCACTCCTAGGCAAAGCTGTGAAGATGCCTTGCGAAAATTCATTCTATCTCAAGAATTACAGCTCTCCACGCTTGAGGCTAAATTTAGACAACAGCAGGCCGATGTGAATAACAAGATTTGTAATCTGTTAACTGCTATCAAAGAGCATGTTGTTAATAAACCTATTCACGTTGATGAGGTCAAGTCTGTTACCATCATGAGTCCGCCAACCTCTCCTGTGAAAATAAAAAGCCCTAGTAAGCTATTCAAACATCTATCACCAAAAGAAAAAGAACCGGTCAACCCCCTAGGACCAATCCATTTCGTAAACACCATCACCACGATATCTGCCTCCACACCTAACCTAAACCAACAACAAACTGAAAAAACTGGTCATACAGCAGAAAATGAGACCTCAAAGGTGAACCACGACTTGACCAGAAACCCTATCAACTCATCCGAACGGTACACCGCGCAAGAATATAGCAAATCGGATGAAGGGAAAGAAAGATCGGATGAGCATACGAGACATCCAGCCATTTTGGGTAAATCTATTTTAGAGGAGCCCGAGAGAAAAGTGGAGGATGCTACTGATGCGTGGGAATCGCACCTTGCTTTACCTCTCGAGGGATCTCGCGAGGCTTACAACCCCCACCAGGCAGTGTACCTGATCGTTGTAGTATAGTATAGTGACAAGTACCGGGGGATTGATCGTTCAGCTTAGGAATAGTGTCGCTAGGATTAGAAAACCTAATTAATAGTTCTAGAGATGAAAGATGATTATTTTTTGTGTTTTTATATTTTATGAAAGCAAGTAAAATCTCGGTTTTTAGAAGAGTGGGCGGAATTAGTTGTTATTCAACTAACCCAAAAACTACTTTGTAACTAATTAAACTAATGAAAATAAAATTAAACTAATATTAAACTAAGGTTGTGAGCAGTATTTGGAGAAATTGTGTTTACTTAGACTTCATTACTCCCTAGATATCTTTTACATGTCAATTACTTGTTACACTTGTATGAATGACGGGTTGTATTCCTTAATACCATTCGTGGAGTGGCATACATAACTCCCCAACTCTATGAGCTCTTATCTCCTCCTACACCATGACCCAGCACAACTATAGGGATTGTAAACAGTGGCTCATGCATTAAATACAACCAATAAAGACCTAGTACGCCTCGGTTCATGTTTCTTAAGACGTTCAAGCATGTTACCATTTGGAGATCTGCCAGTTTTCTTAAGCCTAACATATAAAATCATTCATTCAAAACAAGAATAGACAAGTAATCAACACATAATCAACATCTAGGTTTCATTAGATCTAAGCAAACACAAGAGAGATCTAGCCTAGCATAGTAGAATTAAGATAAGAGCAAAAGATAAACAACCAACACATAGACATATTGATTGAATTAAGAGTATACTTATCTCAATTACAATGCAAGGTCTCAAGGGTTTGGAACCCTTGAAAAACCTGTAAAAGAGGCACCAAAATCGTCTTTAGGGTTTCACCAAAACTTCCCTCTTTAATGAAAAAACTAGAAAACTATATATAGGAAAATCGTCCTGACGGCGTCAAGAGTTAAATCTGACGCCGTCAACTCGCCGCCATACACTTCCTCGGACGCCCTAGATCCAATCGTGACGGCCTATGTGACGCCGTCACCACCTTCGGTAAATTAATCTTGGCCACTTTGACGCCGTCATCACTCCATCTGACGCCGTCACCAGCTACGGTAAATTAATCTTCATGTCTGACGCCGTCAAGAGAAAACCCTTGACGCCGTCACCTTGTATTTCCAGCTTGGATTTTTGGTACTTTGTCATTTTCTTCACTTTATGCTCCAAAAACGTCCAAAATAGCCTCTTTTCCAGAATTCACTCTCCAAACACCTAAAATCACAAAAGGAACGATTTAGGGCAATATTTGATCAAATAAATTCGGATGCGGGCTTAAATGACCCCCTAAAAATGGATCATTTTTCGCCTCATCATATACCCTTACACTTGAGATTTGCTTGTCCTCAAGCAAATGAGCTTTTATTCTACTCAAAATACAAGTTAGGGGTCATTTAACACTAATATAAAAGTAATTACAACAAATAATCGTTCCACTAAAGACCAATAGACAAGCACGGAGGTCATACACAAGCACCTCACAAATAGTGTTTAGATACTCACATCTCTCGGGTGTAATAAAGTAATATAACATTATGAAAATGGAAGATATCTCTCACTACCTGTCATAGCAAAATAGATTACCATAGGCTTGGGAAAGGATCAAACCTCCACCACATGGCGTAAGCACCTAGGATAAACTATCAAAGAGGTCTTTTTAAAGGGTTATAACGTTAGGTGTAGGGATATGAATTACACGGTTTTATTGGATAAAGGGAATTTTACTGGTGGCGAGTTAACAATCTTAGTAAATTACATGTACAAGATGGCGTTGCTAAGCCAAGACTAGACTCGACTTAAGCTAATAAATGAAAAATAACAAAAACATAAAATGAACATAGAATAAAAACGGGATGGTAGTCCGTATGTTTTTCTTTCTTTTTCTTTTCTATTTTTTTTTTTTTTTTTTTTTTTTTTTGCATACACTCTTACCCTACCATCCAAAATAATACATCATAGGGGTTTGAGCACTCCCCTTACACTTGAATCTTTACATACTTTACATTTAACTATTCTAATGACTGGAATTAAGAAAATCAAAACACTTGGAGCACTTTTAAAATTAACGTACATATGGGGGTAATAAGTGATGTTCTTCCCCATTACTCCATAAAATAAGTACTTACCCATGAGTCCCAATCGTCCCGAAACAATATGTACAAGGATATGACTCGACTTAGCAACCATGTAATCAATTAGAAAGTTAACTTAGGGTTTAACAAATAACAATAATGCACTAAAAATGAGCGCATACACGGAAGGCTAAGGCGATTTGGGTGTACATTTAAGTGGGGTGTAACAAATTCTTCCTTTAAGTAAAATGCTTAAAGTTAGAAACGAAAAGATAGGCTCGGAGGGGTGTACTAGGGGTATCGTGTACTAAAAATGAGTACAACGCAAAGGGTGTGGGAAAAATTAGTTGACTTAACTAGCCAAGTAATATGACTTAAATGGTCAAGTAATTATAATACGGGTTTAACACAAGGGTGATCCTAATGCCTCTTATCATGTAGTAAATCCTACCACACGAATGTAGTCTCACTAGCGGTCTCGGGATGCATCACTAACGCAAGTTCTAGAATCTAAATGCTACCGGTACACTCATAAGCACTAATAATGAATGCTTTTCCTATCAAATCTAAAGGCGAACCTCACATTTTTGGGTGGAAAATTTTTCTGAATATACGGTTATGTGCTAGTCATACAATCTCCTATCCATGAGACGCTTGCTATGGCTAAAGTTTCACTCCTAAATGTTGTAAAAAATTTTAAATTTGGCGCTAAAATTACACTAACAAGTATTTCTCATAGTTTTATTACACATCTACTATCAAACAAAACAAACTCAAGCGAAAGTGCATATGTAAGGTATCATCTTTTTACCCTCCCCTTACACTTAAGATGAACATTGTCCCCAATGTTCAAGTAAAGAATATAAAAGTAAAAAGTAAAGAGAATGAAATCAAATACTCCCCTGATTCGCTCGGTATGGATTTTAGGTTGGCCAGGTTAAATCTTCTTCCAAGAAAACGAACAATCAAAGCTTCCCTTCCAGAATATAAATCATTTTCTTGTCACAAATAACCTGTAAATCTTGACAAAAGTAGACAAGGCAACCTCGCGTAAAATCGGCGGCATCCTATATAAGTTACTAAATCCTAGAAAACAAAATAAGATATAATGCTTGTGGAATGAAGTTTGCAGATTTTCTGGAGATTATAAAACTTAATAATTCACAAAAACTATAAGACTCCGTTAGAAAAACAAAACCGGTAAAATTTCCAGATTTTTAACTCCTGACGCCGTCAAGAGCAATTGCCTGACGCCGTCAGAATGAACCTGCAGAAATCTTTATGTTAAGTTTCCGGAAAATTTCTGGAAAAACTTTGTCTTACTTCCTGGAAAATCCTGCAAAACTTCATTATGACTCAATACAAGCATTTGACTCTAACAAATACGAATATACATGTTCATTAAATATTGTGGATAATCATGATCGGTTTGTTTCTTAAAAACATATTTGGGGTTTCCCCTTACACTTATCTTTTGCAAAAATACCTTTAGGTTGAAGTTAAGACTAGTCTAAACAACATAATAAAGTATTTCACGTTTTAATTGAGAAACATGATTAACCAACAATAAAAATAAAACATGCATACGGAAGCAAATAACAATCAAACAATTAAAATCATACAAAACATGGGTTGCCTCCCAAGAAGCGCTTTTCTTTATTTACGAGTCTTGTAGCTAGACTCAAAGTCGTGGGTTACTACGTGATTTCATCATTGGTTCCACTCTCTAGGTCGTCTTCTAAACCAGTTTTGTATTCCGGACCTAGTTGCAAGCATTCTTTGTAGAAACCAAGCATCCTATTTCTAACATACTCTACTCCTCTACGTCTATCTTCATCATTCCTATAATAAGCCGTTTGCTTACGTTCCTTTTCGAAATTAGAGAGAAGGCGGTATTGCTCAATCTTGTAGGGCATTTGATAAGCAACCTCATCATTCTCTTCCTTGAATCTAACTATCCCTAACGTCGGATCATAACTCATCCTAGTGGCCTCAACAAATGGTTTCCTAAATATTATTTGACTTAGGCAAGAATCTATCACCGGACGCGTGTCCTCCACTATCATGAAATCAATCTCATAGGTGAGATTCCCTATAATCACATGTACTCCCTTAACTCTTCCTGCAAAATTACTTATCCAACTTTTACCGGGCATTATCCTAAAATTGAGTTGCTTCTTCATCACCCAATTGTAATAAGTCCTAGACATGATGTTCACGGGGGATCTAGGGTCTATGTAAGCTTTCCATACATGCATGTGCCCGATATTACATGGGATGTTAATGTTAGAGGGGTCTCCCATTTTGATCAGGGGATCGCCAAAGATATATGTTGTCTCAGGACTATCGAATAAATACTTATGGTATTCCCGTTCTTCCTTGGTTGGCAACTTATCAAAATATTCCTCTATAGGTTCTACCTCCTCTAATTCCTCATCCTTATTAACCTCAACTTCCCTACTCTCATCCTCACTATTGGCTTCTATTCTAACTTCATCTTTGTCACTCTCCTCTATCTCCCTATCTATCGGCTTAATGGTGACAACATTGACAAAGTGGACATGTTTGGATGATGAGGGGTCCTTAGCTTGGATTCCACTATTGGTGTCCCTAGTGTCCTTCCTAGGTGTGGCTAATGTTTGGTTGTTGAGGGCTTTCAACAAGTTGTCGATCTTGTTGGTCATCTCCGTTTGTTGTTGGTTGAATTCGGTTTCAAACCTTGTTATGCGAGCTTCTTGAGATGCCATAAATTTCGACATCAATCCTTCAAGATTGTTGGTACTACCATAGTTGTTAGAAGGATTGTTGTTGAAGGTACGGTTGGATGGTGGACCGTTTGATTGGTAACGATTAGGTGGGTTGGATGAATTGGGTTGATTTTGTTTCCACCTAAGGTTTGGGTGATTTTTCCATGAGGGGTTATATGAATCACCGTATGTGTTTGGCTCGGGCTTGAAAGTGTACCACTTATCTCCCGCTTCGTCGGTACGCGTGGATGCGTAGTCCGCAAAAGCTGTTCCGGGGAGTTCCACACAATCACGAGTGTCATGGGGACCACTACATAATTCGCATGAAGAAGTGATTTTGTTCACTTGGCTTGAATGCTTCGGAGCTTCGTAAGATTTCATGAGAAACTTGACTTGGTCCTCAAGTTCCATGATCCTACGGTCGGGAGTGCTTGAATTATTCGAAGGCAAAGATATTGCCTTAACCGTTTTGTTCAAATCACGGGGATCATTCCAACTTTCGTTGTCATAGAGAGCAAGATCTTCTATGAGTTCCCATGATTGTTCCGCACTAAGATCGCGTAGCTTACCACCGGCCGATTGGTCAATGGTTCGCCTCGTGGGGATATCGATATGGTCATAGAAGATTTGGACTTGGTGCCACAGATCTATGCCATGATGAGGGACTTTTTGGAGTAAGTCCTTGAAACGAGTCCATGCTTCATATAGAGATTCATTTTGACGTTGTTGGAACATCAAGATGTCATTCCTAAGCTTAGTAGTTCTCCCCGGTGGGAAAAATTGAGCAAGGAAACGAGTGGTGAGATCATCCCATGTGGTGATGGATCCTGCGGGTAAACGCTCAAGCCATTGACTAGCTTGATCCCGTAGAGAGAATTGGAATAGGCATAAACGGGTAGTCTCTCTAGTTTCAACACCTAGGTCTATGGAATCTACGATTTTGAGGAAGTCCTTAAGGTGTTGGTTTGGATCTTCGGAACGAAGTCCATGGAATGCACATCCGCTTTGCACCAACCGGATGGTGTCGGATCGCAAGGGGGTCACATTGGCTCCGGTGAGCTCAATGGTGTTTCGGTAGCCTTGGTGGCTAGGTCGGGAATATTCTCCTAAGGTTCGGGGCCTAAGGGGTTCTAATGGTGGGTTTTGTTGTGGTGGGATGATGGGTTCAAAGATGTTACCACCTTCCATGATGTCGGATGGTAAAGAGTTACGAACAAAAGCACGAAGAAATAAGATAGACTAAAGAAGACCTAAAAATAAAAATAAAAAATCTTACTAGAAAGGAATCTAGCAAGTAGACCTAATAAAAAGAAATTCTAACCTAGACAATAACTATTCCCCAGGCTGCGGCGCCAAAAACTTGATGCGTGGCGCCGCACTCTTTTGCGAAAGTTGAGCAATAAATGTAAAGATAGACAATTCCCCGGCAGCGGCGCCAAAAACTTGATGCGTGGGAATCGCACCTTGCTTTACCTCTCGAGGGATCTCGCGAGGCTTACAACCCCCACCAGGCAGTGTACCTGATCGTTGTAGTATAGTATAGTGACAAGTACCGGGGGATTGATCGTTCAGCTTAGGAATAGTGTCGCTAGGATTAGAAAACCTAATTAATAGTTCTAGAGATGAAAGATGATTATTTTTTGTGTTTTTATATTTTATGAAAGCAAGTAAAATCTCGGTTTTTAGAAGAGTGGGCGGAATTAGTTGTTATTCAACTAACCCAAAAACTACTTTGTAACTAATTAAACTAATGAAAATAAAATTAAACTAATATTAAACTAAGGTTGTGAGCAGTATTTGGAGAAATTGTGTTTACTTAGACTTCATTACTCCCTAGATATCTTTTACATGTCAATTACTTGTTACACTTGTATGAATGACGGGTTGTATTCCTTAATACCATTCGTGGAGTGGCATACATAACTCCCCAACTCTATGAGCTCTTATCTCCTCCTACACCATGACCCAGCACAACTATAGGGATTGTAAACAGTGGCTCATGCATTAAATACAACCAATAAAGACCTAGTACGCCTCGGTTCATGTTTCTTAAGACGTTCAAGCATGTTACCATTTGGAGATCTGCCAGTTTTCTTAAGCCTAACATATAAAATCATTCATTCAAAACAAGAATAGACAAGTAATCAACACATAATCAACATCTAGGTTTCATTAGATCTAAGCAAACACAAGAGAGATCTAGCCTAGCATAGTAGAATTAAGATAAGAGCAAAAGATAAACAACCAACACATAGACATATTGATTGAATTAAGAGTATACTTATCTCAATTACAATGCAAGGTCTCAAGGGTTTGGAACCCTTGAAAAACCTGTAAAAGAGGCACCAAAATCGTCTTTAGGGTTTCACCAAAACTTCCCTCTTTAATGAAAAAACTAGAAAACTATATATAGGAAAATCGTCCTGACGGCGTCAAGAGTTAAATCTGATGCCGTCAACTCGCCGCCATACACTTCCTCGGACGCCCTAGATCCAATCGTGACGGCCTATGTGACGCCGTCACCACCTTCGGTAAATTAATCTTGGCCACTTTGACGCCGTCATCACTCCATCTGACGCCGTCACCAGCTACGGTAAATTAATCTTCATGTCTGACGCCGTCAAGAGAAAACCCTTGACGCCGTCACCTTGTATTTCCAGCTTGGATTTTTGGTACTTTGTCGTTTTCTTCACTTTATGCTCCAAAAACGTCCAAAATAGCCTCTTTTCCAGAATTCACTCTCCAAACACCTAAAATCACAAAAGGAACGATTTAGGGCAATATTTGATCAAATAAATTCGGATTCGGGCTTAAATGACCCCCTAAAAACGGATCATTTTTCGCCTCATCAGCTACCAGTGGGAGTAGTGATAGGACTAATGAAAGCAACCCTAAAGTTTTTAAGATCTCCTGCACCATTAAGGAAAAGTTCTTAACCGATAGTCATATAGATCCTAGTCTCCCAGACAACATAATACCCCTTTCCCTATACCAAGAAGCCCTCCCTGAACGCATAGTGTGCGAGAAAGTCAATAATGCAAGGGTAATAAGAAATCTGTCGATCATGATTGGAGAACTTGTTTACAATATTGCCCTCACCGTGGTCGATGATGTGAACCCTCTCACCAATCGAACATTAACCAACCTTGTTCTTGGAAAACCATTTATCAATGAATCGGGAGTAATCCTTGATGAGAAGGATGGAAGTGTATTGTTCACCAATGGTGTTAAGAAGGTGATCTTCCATGGGGGTAATGAGGAGGTATACGAATATCGTCCTTCCCTTGAGGGGAATCTATATGGATCCAGGGAAGGAGAGTCGGGGAAGATAAGGAGGCGTGATCCGAATAATCTCAAAATTCCCTGCATGATCGGTCATAAGTACTTCGATAACGTCTACATCAACATATTCATGCCTAAGAATTTTATGTCCCTATTACATTACAACAATATCTGCAGATGGGGAATGATTTACAAAGGAGAGAAAATGGTTGGTAAGGATCATGAAATCCAGGTGTTCGTAGGAAATATGGCATTTACTATGGAATTCACGATTGTGGACAACATTGAGGACTATGTCGACCCTAGGTTGTCACAAGTCGTTTTTGGGGCACCCTTTTGTGAAATCACTAATTTGATAATTGATGACCGGAATGGAATCATGACCTTCGCTGATGGAATTAGGAGGGTTTCATACCAAACATCGTACAAAAGAAAAGACCTTAGGGAAATAGATTGTGACGGGCTTGATAGGATAAGTTCACAACTTATTTTGTGTGATGAAGATGTTAGAAGAGGATGTAAGAACACTTTTGATTTATCATGCGGATTCTTTAAGGATGTTAGTAAGCTTGATTCTAAGTATCGAAAAGATGTCTTCGAGTTCGAAGACCCGAAGTACTTACACTGTGAAAGCGATACTGGTTTAGAAGACGACCTAGAGAATGAAACCAATGATGAGGTCACGTAGTAACCTATGACCTTGAGTCTAGCTACAAGACTTGTAAATAAAGAAAAGCGCTTCTTGGGAGGCAACCCATGCTTTGTGTGATTTTCATTTTTTGTTTGTTTGTTATTTGCTTCCGTATGCATGCTTTATTTTTATTGTTGGTAGATCATGTTTCTAAATTAAAATGTGGAAATACTTTACTTTGTTGTTTTGGCCTAGTCTTAACTCCACCTAAAGGTATTTTTGCAAAAGATAAGTGTAAGGGGAAACCCCAAACATGTTTTTAAGAAACAAACCGATCATGATTCTCCACAATATTAAATGAACATGTATATTCGTATTTGTTAGAGTCAAATGCTTGTATTGAGTCATAATGAAATTTTGCAGGATTTACCAGGAAGTAGAACCAAGTTTTTCCAGAAATTTTCCGGAAACTCATAAGAATTTCTGCAGGTCAATTCTGACGGCGTCACGAGTTAACTCTTGACGGCGTCACGGGCATAAAAATCTGGAAATTTTACCGGTTTTGTTTTTCTAACGGAGTCTTATGGTTTTTGTGAATTATTAAGTTTTATAATCTCCAGGAAATCTACAAACTTCATTCCACAAGCATTATATCTTACTTTGTTTTCTAGGATTTAGTAACTTATATACGATGCCGCCGATTTTAAGCGAGGTTGTCTTGTCTATTTTCTCAGGATTTACAGGTTATGTATGACAAGAAGATGATTTATATTCTGGAAGGGGAAGCTTTGATTGTTCATTTTTTTGGAGGAAGATTTAACTTGGCCACCTTATTATCCATACCGAGCGAATCAGGGGAGTATTTGATTTCATTTGTTTTACTTATTTCACTTTTACATTCTTTACTTGAACATTGGGGACAATGTTCATCTTAAGTGTAAGGGGAGGGTAAAATGATGATACCTTACAAATACAATTTCGCTTGAGTTTGATTTGTTTAATGGTAGGTGTGTAATAAAACTATGAGAAACACTCGTTAGTGCAATTTTAGCGCCAAATTTAAATTTTTTTACAACATTTAGGAGTGAAACTTTAGCCATAGCAAGTGTCTCATGGATAGGAGATTGTATGACTAGCACATAACCGTATATTCAGAAAAATTTTCCACCCAAATATGTGAGGTTCGCCTTTAGATTTGATAGGAAAAACATTTACTATTAGTGCTTATGAGTGTACCGGTGGCATTTAGATTCTAGAACTTGTGTTAGTGATGCATCCCGAGACCGCTAGTGAGACTACATTCGTGTAGTAGGATTTACTACATGATAAGAGGCATTAGGATCACCCTTGTGTTAAACCCGTATTATAATTTCTTGACCATTTAAGTCATATTACTTGACTACTTAAGTCAATTAATTTTTCCAACACCCTTAGCGTTGTACTCATTTTTAGTACACGATACCCCTAGTACACCCCTCCAAGCCTATCTTTTCGTTTCTAACTTTAAGCATCTTACTTAAAGGAAGAATTTGTTACACCCCACTTAAATGTACACCCAAATCGCCTTAGCCTTCCGTGTATGCGCTCATTTTTAGTGCATTATTGTTATTTCTTAAACCCTAAGTTAACTATCTAATTGATTACATGGTTGCTAAGTCGAGTCATATCCTTGTACATATTGTTTTGGGACGATTGGGACTCATGGGTAAAGTACTTATTTATGAAGTAATGGGGAAGAACATCATTTATTACCCCCATATGTACGTTAATCTTAAAAGTGCTCCACGTGTTTTGATTTTCTTAATTCGAGTCATCAGATTAGTTTATTGTAAAGTATGTAAAGATTCAAGTGTAAGGGGAATGTTCATTCCCTATGATGTGTTATTTCGGATGGTAGGGTAAGAGTGTATGCAAAAAAAAATAAAAAATAAAAAAAAATAATCGAAAAAATCAAGAAAAAAGAAAAAAAAATAGAAAAAGAAAAGTGAAAAAAACATATGAACTACCATCCCTTTTTATTCTATGTTCATTTTATGTTTTTGTTATTTTTCATTTATTAGCTTAAGTCGAGTCTAGTCTTGGCTTGGCAACGCCGTGTTGTACATGTAATTAACTAAAATTGTTAACTCGCCACCAGTAAAGACTGCCTATATCCAACAAAACCGTGTATTTCATATCCCTACACCTAACGTTACAACCCTTTAAAAGACCTCTTTGATAGTTTATCCTAGGTGCTTACGCCATGTGGTGGAGGTTTGATCCTTTCCCAAGCCTATGGTAATGTAGTTTGATATGACAGGTAGTGAGAGATATCTTCCGTTTCCATAATGTAATTTATACTTTATTACACCCGAGAGATGTGAGTATCTAAACACTATTTGTGAGGTGCTAGTATATGACCTCCGTGCTTGTCTATTGGTCTTTAGTGGAACGATTATTTGTTGTAATTACTTTTATATTAGTGTTAAATGACCCCTAACTTGTATTTTGAGTAGAATAAAAGCGCATTTGCTTGAGGACAAGCAAATCTCAAGTGTAAGGTATATGATGAGGCGAAAAATGAACCACTTTTAGGGGGTCATTTAAGCCCGGAATTGAATTTATTTGATCAAATATTGCCCTAAATCGTTCCTTTTGTGATTTTAGGTACTTTGGGAGTGAAATCTGGAAAAGAAGGCATTTTGGACGTTTTTGGATCATAAAAGTGAAGAAAACGACAAAGTCTCAATTTTCCAAGCTGGGAACAGTAGGTGACGACGTCAAGAAGAAAATCTTGACGGCATCAAGAGTAATTCCATGACTTTCCATGACGACCCAGTACAGAATTGACGGCGTCACAAGGTAGGGCGTCAAGAGTAAAATGCATGACGGCCTAGAAACACGTAACACTTGACGGCGTCAGAAGTAGATCAAGGCAGTCCGAGGAGTATTTTGGCGGCGAGGTAACGGCGTCACAAATTTGTTCTTGACGCCGTCAGTCCCTATTTCCTATATATAGTTTTCTAATTTTTACACATTAAAAGAGGAAGTTTTGGAGAAACCCTAAGGCCGAATTTTTTACAATTTTCACAGGTTTTTTAAAGGTTTTCAGCCCTTGAAACCTTACAAGTGTAATTGAGATAAGTATTCTTTTAATTCAATCAATATGTCTATGTGTTAGTTGTCTATATCTTGTTCTTGTCTTGATTCCACCATGCTAGGCAAGATCTATCTTGTGTTTGCTTAGATCTAATGAAACCTAGATGTTAATTATGTGTTGATTACTTGTTTATGGTTGTATTGGATGAATGATTTCGATGTTAGGCTTAACAACTATAACAAGTAATTAACGTGTAAAAGATGTCTAGGGAGTAGTGAAATCTAAGTAAACACATTTTCTCCACATATTGCTCACAAATATAATTTAGATTTATTTTCATTTCTAGTATTTTATTTTGATTGCATTTTTAGTATTGGGTTAGTTGACTAGCAACTAATTCCGCCCAAATCCTTCAAACCCGAGATTTTACTTTGCTTTCTAAAAAATATAAAAATACAAAAAGAATCATCTTTCATCTTTAGCACTAGTAATTAGGTTTTCTAATCCTAGCGACACTATTCCTAGCTGAACGATCAATCCCCCGGTACTTGTCACTATACTATACTACAACGATCAGGTACACTGCCTGGTGGGGGTTGTAAGCTTCTCAAGATCCCTTGAGAGGTAAAGCCTAGTGCGATTCCCACGTATCACAAATCAAATCCGTTGACAGCTGGTGATTTGCTCAAAATCACACGGTTATCAGGTGTACCACAGTTCTTACTTCTGGCTACTCCGGAAGTGATGGCTTTTGTTAAAGAGTAAAAATCCATTAAAATTTTCTCAAAAGATTGCTAGGGACTAGCAATGTTTTAGTATGGGGGATTGATGAGTGTCTAAATACTCATCATTTTATACTAATCTGAGCTGCCAAAATATCCAAAAACACTCAAATATGCATCAAAATACTTAAAATATCTTAGAAGTGTGTTTTATATGTTTCAAATGCAAAATAATCAAAAACAGATGAAAAACGTACAAAGTTTGCATAATTGGCAGTTTCAGTCCCTCAAGTTTCAAAAGTTGTCAAAACTAGTCCCTGGTTATTCTAAAAACATGAAAAAGTCACCAAAGGTCCTTTTTAATTACAAAGTTACATATTTAGTCCTTTGGTGTAAAGTTTCACAAAATTACAAGTTTAGTCCCTATACTATGGAAATTGACATAAATGGTCCCTGGGATGTAAAAAACTTTGAGAAAAATAAATTTTGGTCCTTGTGCTATTAATATTTTGCAGGAATGGTCCTTGGTGTGAAGTTTGTTGAAATGACATAATTGGTCCCTCAAGTTTGGCAGTTTGTCAATTTTGGTCCCCGGGTGGTTTAAAATGGAAAAATTTCATTTAAGGTCCTTTGGTTTATCACATATGGCAAGATTAGTCCTTGTAGTATCTTTGGAAACTTGCCAATTCAGACCCCTAAACTTTCAGCAAATTACAACTTTGGTCCTTGTGATTTCTAACTAAAAAACCAAACGGACCTTATTATTATTAAACCACCAAATCCAATCCAAATAAAAACTAAACCCACCCACTATCCTAACCCATCACCCAAGCCCATACACCATAGGCCCAAACCACCCTAAAATATAAAAACGGGTCAACACCCAGTCAAACCCACCCCTTTTCCTTTTCCCTCTCATCTCCTCCACCTCACCACTGTAATACCAAAACCACCTCCACACCCACTGTTTCACTTCCACCTCACCACCCACCTTTCACACCTTGTCCCTCCACCTCTTACAACATTCCAAGACACAATTAATGCACCTAAAATGTGACAAGCAATCCCAATTGTCCCAAGACTTTTTTGGCGCGAAAAGGCATTTTGAATGGCTAGGATCAATCAGACCAAATCAAAGGCTCACAGTTGGTGGGAAAGTTGCAGAGGGACACCTGGAACCCTAATTTTGGCTATAAAGAACAAATGAAGCAGAGGAGTTGATGCATTAGTGTAGCTTTAGTTTAATTTAATCGTAGGTAGCATATTTTCTCATTCAGTTGTAGTTTTCATTTCAAATCACTTGTACTTAGTTATTTTAGTGTAATTTAATCTTTATTGAACCTTGAATTACCTTCTTGTTCATCAAATTAGTATTTAGCATTTTTAAGTGAAATCGACAATTTCATTTAACATTGTTATAGGTTGTTGTTTTGGACTGATAAGTTTATAAAAGCTCTTGACATAGCTGATATAAGCTTTTGAAAGTCTAAGTATTCAGTTACTCAGGAAATATAAAAAATTCTAAAAATATCAAATAAATAGAAAATAAAATAAAATAAAATCAAGAGCAATGTTGATCAAGATGGATTGTGGGTGCTTATTGATGGCCTGGGTTAGAGGTTTCATGGGAAACCTATAAGTGGTTCTTGGCAATTGGTTCTTTGTTTCTCATTTTGGAACTCTTGTAAGTTTAATCTATATTTTTTATGCAATACACTTATTTTAGTTTACCATGTGCTTACTTATGTTTCATATTGTTAATTAGTTCTATTATAATCTAATATACATCTGTGGTTTAGTTTATGAGCTTAAATTCAGTGTTTTCTTCATTAGACCACAAGTTAGTATACATAAGGGAGTGTTTGGTTTAAGCTTATTCAATGAGCTTTGGCTTGTTTTAGTAGATGCAGCTAGTTTAACCAAGTCCACTTAGGTTTGTTACAGTCATTTAGTTCATAAATCCTTAGGCTCAAACAACCAAAAGTCAAAATCACTAGGAACACCCCCTTACAGTTAACTGTGTAGGGTTGTGAATCCATTGAACCATCATTTCAACTTAGAGGTTGTAGATTTAGCTTAATTTAGGGTAATCATAGCTTATTACAACTATTTCAATCAGTATTAGTCATTAGAATCTCAATAAAGTCAAAATTCCAAGTTTAGTGAAAAAGTCTAATTGCATGTGTCTCAGATTTTGCAAAACTTGCAACAATTTTGTAGATTTGTGTATTAAGAATTAGACTTTGAAATTTGTTTTGGGAATTATCTACAAGCTCATCTTTGAGATTCCACCATCCCTATATTTTTAGCAATTTTTCCCTGGGCCCCACTCACTCTCAAAGTTACTTGCAGGGCAAGGTGTTCCCCTACACCAGCAGAACCCACCCATCACCACCACTTTGGTGGTGATTTGTGGCCACCTCAGTAGGCCCCACTTGTCAAACATTTTTCCCTTCCACCCCCTCCTACCAGGCTCCCTTAGTTGACCATTTGTTTGACCATAAGACCCCTAGGTCCCACCTGATTTAGCCACAAAAGTCTGTCCTAGTTTCTGAGTTCATATAAGAATCCATGTGCTTATTGTTAGCTTATTGACTTATTCTATGGATCCCAAGTGCTTATTCCTGCTCAAACTAGTGCACATAACTTATTGGAACCTGATTCAACCATTGTGGGTCCCACTTAAGCTAGTTTGAGCTAAATTCCTTGTTTGGTCAACTATAGTCAACTGTCACACTAATAAGCCCTCAAACAGCTTATTTTTAAGTTATAAAAATATTGTTTTTACAAAAGTTAGTTATTTTTAGATATAAAATAGATTTGTAAAAGAAAAATCCAGAAAAACCAATATAAAAATAAGTGATAGTTTTTATTTAATATAACTTAATTTTAATTTTCATTTTTAGATTTTTATTAAGTAAGTTGTATTTTTAAATTTTTATTAATTTCCTTTTATATTATAGTATTTTTAGTAATTTTATTATATTTTTATATTATTATTTAGTATTTATTAGAATTAAAATTAGTTTTAGTAATAATTAATCAATAATTAAGTTTTAAATAGCATAATTAGTTTTTATAAAGTAACACATAGATTTTATATTTTTCCTAGCTTTGATAAGTCATAAAATAATTTTACAAATTTTCTTGTAGTTTTTACTGTTCATTTACTAGTTTTTCTAATTTAAATAGTTTAATTAGTAATTAATAAATAATTAATATAATAATTAGTAAATTAGTTTAAAAATACATAAAATAAACTTTTTATAATTTTTTAGGATTCCTGTGATGGTTAATTAGATTTATAAAAATCTTCTTAATTATCTAAATCTTTTTAGTATTTATAATAATTTAAATCAATATAATTAGTTAATTAATAATTAAATAGTAATTAATTAATAATAATTAGATAAATAGTAAAAAAAAATATAATTTTATTTTTAAAATAAGTTTTATAATATTTTAAACTTTTAGAAATTTTAATTTTATATTTCTAGACTTATTTTACATTTTCTTAATTATTAGTGAATTATTAAATAATTAATAATAGTTATTAAATAATAATAATTAATTAAATAATTAGTAATTATAAATTAAATATTTTAAGTTTATTTAATTTGCATTTAAGCCCCTAAGGCATGCAAATTACCACTTTAGTTAAAACCGTTTTTGTTTTGTACGTTTACGTAGATTTAAATTAAACGTACGCGTTTTTAGTTATTAAACGTTTTTAGATATCTTGGTTTCACGTAACTGTTTATATAGCTTATTTAAGCTATTTTGTTTTATAAAACCTTAGTGTAATCACTCACTCACACTTTATTCATATTCCTGTTCATAATCACCGATAGAGCTGGCATAACAGGTCCGACACGACACGACACGACACGAACACGATAAGACACGGATCTGTTAAACCCTCACACGAACACGACACGATAAGCTAATCGTGTCAGATCTTAAAACACGAACACGAACACAAAAATTAACAGGTCACACGAACACGACACGATAAGACACGATAAGAGATCTTAACAGGTCTTGACACGCTAAAACACGAAATCTTAACAGGTCTTATCGTGTCTTAACAGGTCTTTAACAGGTCTTAACAGGTCTTTAACAGGTCTTAACAGGTTTTAACAGGTCTTAACAGGTCTTATCGTGTCTTATCGTGTCTTAACAGGTTACACGAGGTCAAAACACGAACACGACACGAAATCTTATCGTGTCATCTTATACAAACACGAACACGACACGAAACACGATAAGCCAAACACGAAACCTGTTAACTTCGTGTCGTGTCGTGTCGTGTTTTCGTGTTTCGTGTCGAAATTGCCAGCTCTAATCACCGATCACAGATTCGTTTTTATACTATCACAACCTCGTTGGGACATTACGACCCGGGGAAACACGGTATTCCACGGAAGCATTCAAGCCTGATTAGTTTGACTTTTACGGTTGACCATCCACAAGTGGTTGACTAATAAAAGTTCATTCATTAGTGTGTAACTTTGAGGATGCAACTTTGAGGGAAAACCCTAGGTCGAATTTTCCAGCTTTTTCAAGGGTTTCAACCCTTTGAAACATTTATGTTCTATTAAAGATAAGTACTCTTTCGATTCATTCAATATGTCTATATGTTGTTTGAATATATCTTAGATGTAGTGAAACCTAGATGTTAATTATGGGTTGATTGTTTGTTTATAGTTGTTACGGATGATTCTATTCGATGTTAGGCTTAAGAAAACTGGCAGACTTCCATTGGTAACTTGCTTGAACATCTTAAGAAACATGATCGGAGGTGTACTACGATATTTGGTCGTATTTAATGCGTAGGAGAATTCTAATAATCCCATGTTAGGAGCTTCTAACGGCTTGACATAGGAGTGAAGTAGGATCCTATAGAGTTAGGGAATATTGTACACGGCCCTAAGACTAGTATTAAGGAATATGACCCGTCATCCATGCAATTGTAACAAGCTATCAACCTGTAAAAGATATCTAGAGAGTAATGAAACCTAAGTAAACACAACTTTCCTCATTATTGTTACACCACATTAGTATAATTAGTTTCATTTCGTTTTTGTTATTTTATATTGATTGCATCTTTAGATAAATTGGGTTAGTTGGCTAGCAACTAATTCCGCCCACTCTTCCAAAATCCGAGATTTTAATTGCTTTTATAAAAAATATAAAAATACAAAAAGAATCATCCCTCACCTCTAAACCTAGTTTTTAGGCTTTCTAATCCTAGCGACACTATTCCTGAGTTGAACGATCAATCCCCCGGTGTTGGGAATAAAATGCACAAAGTAAAGAGTCTGCCAGAAGAGCCTGCTAGTGATAGTTAAGCCTGCCTCCTCATTTCTACTGATGTTGAAGATATACTAACAGTACCTTCTGGGTAAGAAGGTACTGCTAGTTAAAGAAGGTCCTGCCAGTATTCACAACAAGTTGTTATATTTTATTTAGAGATATTTAGTTGTATTATTAGTCTTTGTACAAAGTTATACGTTTAGTAGAAGTAGTACAGAAGACTCAGTAGATATAATGGAGTGTTTTACCTTGAAAGGTGTAATATTAGGATAAGATAAGCCTCTATTATATTATATTAAGCAACTTGACCACTTGTAATAAGGGCTTCTTATGCTATAAAAGGAACCCTTAAGACACCTTCTTAGACACATCTCAGATATATCTTTTCTTACAGCTTTCATAGCTTTCCCATGCATAACTTTTATATTTAACCTTTTCACGTATCAAAGATTCAAGGTTACACTTGTAATCCTGGTGATAGTTTAGATCACCCGTATTATTTCATCAATAATATTGAATCGTTTTGTGTTATTCTTGTTGTGCTCATTCTCTTTTACTTACTCACCACCTTTGTTCCTTTAGTGTGTTTTAGTAGATTCCGCATGCTAAATCACATCCATTCATAAATATCCCAAACACATTACTAAGATTAACATCCCAAGTGTTTGAACGAATCCCTTCCCACAAGTGGTATCAGAGCGAGGCTGATATTTATGACATAAAAGAACAAAGCAAAAATGGATGTTGAGCACATTCAAACCAATGTGGCTGCAAAACTTCCATTACTCAAACAGAATGAGTTTGAAATGTGGAGACTGAGGGTTGAACAATACTTCCAAGTGCAAGACTATGCACTTTGGGAGATTATTGAAGAAGGAAACTCATTTAAACCAGCAACCACCACCTCCACAGTAAATGATGCACTTGTCACAACTGTACAAGTAAACCCAATAACCGCTGAAGAAAGAATTCAAAAGAGAAATGATCTTAAAGCCAGGAGTATGCTTCTCATGTCTATTCCAAATGACCAGCTTCTAGTCTTTAACAAATACAAGTGTGCTAAAACCCTTTTTCAAGCTATTGTGGCTAGATTTGGTGGTAATGATGCCACCAAGAAAACCCAGAAAACACTTTTAAAACAACAGTTTGAAAACTTTTCAGCCACACCAAATGAATCTTTGGACAGCATGTTCAATAGACTACAAAAGCTTTCTAGTCAGTTAGCCATTCATGAAGTGATAATATCTCAAGAAGACTTAAACTCCAAATTTCTTAGAAGTCTACCCTCTGAATGGGCCATGCATGTCATTGTCTGGAAAAACAAACCAGATATTGATTCCATGAGTCTCAATGATCTTTATAGCAACTTTAAAATAATAGAGCATGAACTAAAGAAGTCTACTAGTTCAAGCTCAGGAAATATGGCATTTATGTCATCTCATGGTCCTTCCAAGAAAGTTGATGAAGAAGATGGTAGAGAAGAAGATACTGCCAACACAAATTTTGGTACTGCCAGTACTTCCAGCAGTACCAAAACCATTTTAGATGAAACAGTTGGTTGTGCTTTTCTAACATCACAACACAATGGTTCCACATTGACCTTTGAAGATCTTCAAGAGATCAGTGATGATGATCTTGAAGAAATGGACATAAAATGGCAGCTTTCACTTCTTAGCATGAGGGCTAAGAAATATTTGATGAGGACTGGAAAGAAGATTGTCATCAATGGCAATGAACCTGTTGGGTATGACAAGTCTAAAGTGGAGTGCTACAACTGCCACATGAAGGGTCACTACTCAAGGGAATGTAGAAGACCAAAGAAGCAGGGTGATAAGGGAAGAGGTTTTGAGAACAAGAACAGGGGAAACAATGAGAACAAGAGCAAAGAAGTGGACATCACTGAAACAAAAGCTATGGTAGCCATTGATGGGCTGGGTTTTGATTGGAGCTTTATGGGTGAAGAAGAGTCATCCTCAAATGAAATGGCTTTAATGGCTCTCTCCAATCCTGATGTACAAATTACTAAATGTTCTGCTACTTGTGAAGTTTTTAAAGAACTAGAAATCTTAAGAAAACTTTATGATGAACTGAAAGAAGAACAAAGAAAAACTTATCAAGACCTAGTTAATCATAAGTGTGGTATGTCCAAACTTGAAAAACAGATAATTCACTTTAGAGAAAATGAACTCACCTTTTCTGATACTAAAGCTATTCTTAATAGAGACATATTTCTTAAAGATGCTGAAATAAACCTGTTAAGAACTGAGTTTGCTAAAGTGAAACAAGCAAAAGATAATATTCAACTAACTGTTACAACATTAGAAAATGCTTCTGCATGTACTAAAAGTATAGTTGAAAATCAAATGAACAAGAAAATCAAATCTGGGATTGGATACAACACATGTCCACCTCCTTACAGAGGAATTCCTTGTCCCCCAGGTTTAGATCTTGCTGAATCAGGTTTACATAAACTCACAAATAAACCACTAGAATAAGTAAAACCTGTAGAAAATAGTGAACCTTTTGAGAGTACAAGTAATACTTCTCTCTCCAAAGAAAAGGTGCTCACTGATAAGAGCTCAGATGTTACATCTATTGAAGGTTGTACATCTGATGACAGTGGAAAAGAGACTATTTCTAAGAAAGGAAACAAAGTAGGGCCAAGCAGTCCTAAAAGTGTAGAAAGTATCACAAAGACTAAAGTTGTTCTAAAAACAGTTGAATGTTGTGCTAAATGTAATAGCAAACCTAGAGGTAGTCAGAGAAATTGGAACAATCTTAAGTCACATCAACTTGGTGATAACTTTGTTTTGTACAATAAGGCATGCTATTATTGTGGTAGTTTTAATCATACTCATGCTTATTGTAACAATTGGGTTTCTGGGAGTACATCAAGGGCTAAATCAAATAAAACAAACCCCAGAAAAGGCTTTGTGAAGTCTAACACACCAAAAGTCAATCATACTGTTAGACCAAATGAGCCTGTTTTCCCAAAATTCACTACTAAGGGTGCAAGAAATACTTTCAAACATGCACCAAAAGTTGTGAAAAGTCATATTGAAAGGAATTTTGTGGATAAAACTCATGACTGGAGACCAAAACCAAAAGGTCCTGCTAGACCATATGGTCCTGCTAGACCAAATGGTAGACCAATTGGTACTGCCAAATTTGGTACTGTTAGACCAAAAACCACAGAATGTGTCAAAAATGAAAATGCTGTTAAGTCCTTAGCATGTTGGATTTGGAGACCACTCCAACCAAATGGTGCATCAACAGTCCTAAAAAGGTTTGATTACATTGATGCACGAGGCAAACCCAAGTCAGTCATGGCTTGGGTACCCCAAGGAAACTAATATGTGTATACATGTGCAGGAACATTCAAATGATATTGCAGATCAAGGATATGTAGATAGTGGATGTTCAAGGCACATGACAGGCAACATGTCTTACCTCACAGACTTCGAATCATTTGATGGAGGATATGTTACCTTTGGGGGAGGAATCAAAGGAAAGATTACTGGTAAAGGTACAATTAAAACCAGTAAATTAGATTTTGAAAATGTGTACTTTGTGAAAGAACTACAGTTTAATCTCTTAAGTGTCTCACAAATGTGTGACACAAAGAACAAAGTTCTTTTTACTGACACTGAATGCATTGTACTTTCTCCTAATTTTAAAAATCCTGATGAAAGTCAGATTCTTCTTAAAATCCCTAGAAAGAACAATATGTACATTGTTGATTTAAAGAACATTGTTCCTAAAGAGAGTTTAACCTGTCTAGTAGCAAAAGCCTCATTGGATGAATCTATGCTTTGGCATAGAAGACTTGGTCATGTAACCTTTAAAACAATCAATACAATTGCAAAATATGATTTGGTTAGAGGTTTACCCAAAAAGATTTTTCAAAATGACCGAACCTGTGTTGATTGTCTAAAAGGCAAACAACATAGAGCTTCTTGTAAGCCCAAGACCCATAACTCAATTTCTCAAGCTTTATACATGCTTCATATGGATCTTTTTGGTCCTACTTCTGTGAATAGCTTGAATGGTAAAAGATATTGTCTTGTTGTTACTGATGATTACAGCAGATTCTCTTGGGTTTTCTTTTTAAGAACTAAGGATGAAACAAGTGAGATCCTTAAGTCCTACATTACAGGAATAGAAAACCAAATTGATAAGAAAGTAAAAGTAATTAGATGTGACAATGGGACAGAATTCAAGAATAGAGTTATGGATGACTTTTGCAAAGAAAAAGGAATAAAAAGAGAATATAGTGTAGCTAGAACCCCACAGCAAAATGGAGTAACAGAAAGGAAAAATAGAACGCTTATAGAGGCTGCTAGAACAATGCTAGTAGATTCTAAGTTGCCTGTTTCATTTTGGGCTGAAGCAGTAGGTACTGCTTGTTATGTACAGAATAGGGTTCTTGTGATTAAACCTCATAGAAAGACTCCTTATGAACTTTTGTTTGGTAGAACACCATCTCTAAGTTTTATGAGACCTTTTGGATGTCATGTCACTATTCTCAATACCAAAGATCATCTAGGAAAGTTTGAAGGAAAAGCTGATGAAGGCTACATGATAGGGTATTCTTTGCAAAGTAAGGCCTATAGGGTGTACAATAAATGCGCTAGGCTAGTGGAAGAAAACCTGCACATAGAGTTTCAAGAGAAACTACCAAATGTTGCAGGCATTGGACCAGATTGGTGTTTTGACATTGATAAGCTTTCAGAATCTATGAATTATGTGCCTGTCACAGGTACAAATACTAATGATAATGCAGGTCATGAAGACAATGTTGAAAGATCTGAGGATCAAGATTACATCTTGATGCCAATTTGGACAGGATTGGATTCATCTTCAAGTCTTGGAGAGCCTTCAAATACTACAAATGAAGGTGTTGAAGATGATCATGGAACTCAAGATCAAGGGAATCAAGAAAATTCTGAAAATGAAAATGGTACTGCCAATTCACAAGATGGTACTGCCAGTTCAACAAATGGTACTGCCAATTCACAAATTGGTCCTGCTGAACCATTAAATGTTCTATTAGATGATTCCTTACCAGAAGATGCAGGGATTGGAAACCTTCCAATTTCCTATGATGTTCCTACAACACACAACCCAAGAATTCTCAAAGATCACTCCATTGATAATGTGATTGGCAGCATTGATTTTGGTGTTAAAACAAGAACTCAAGTCTTATCTTCAGACAAAGATGGGTTTGTCCTAGCTGTGTATGAAGAAAAGAACCATGAAGTTGCCCACATATGCCTGTTTTCATGCTTTCTCTCTCAAGTAGAACCCAAAAACATTACAAAAGCCTTAGATGACTCAAGCTGGGTTGAAGCAATGCAAGAAGAGCCACTTCAATTCAAACTGCAGAAGGTTTGGGTACTGGTTGATTTGCCCAAAGGTTACAGGGCAATTGGAACCAAATGGGTTTTCAGAAATAAGAAAGATGAAAGGGGAATAGTGATAAAAAAAACAAAGCCAGATTGGTGGCCCAAGGGTATACTCAAGAAGAAGGAGTGGACTATGAAGAAGTTTTTGCTCCAGTTGTAAGAATTGAAGCAATTAGGCTATTCTTGGCCTATGCTTCTTTCATAGGCTTCACTGTCTACCAAATGGATGTCAAAAGTGCCTTTTTATATGATACTATTGAAGAAGAGGTGTATGTTTCTCAACCTCCAGGCTTCATTGATGCAGAATATCCAGACAAGGTGTACAAGGTTACCAAAGCTCTTTATGGTCTACACCAAGCTCCCAGGGCATGGTATGAAACATTGGCTTTCTATTTATTAGAAAATGGATTTCAAAGAGGCAAGATTGATCCAACTTTGTTCATCAAAAGAACCAAGAAAGATATCTTGCTGGTGTAGATTTATGTTGATGACATTATCTTTGGATCCACAAATCAGGAATTATGTGTAGAGTTTGAAAAACTTATGCATAGTAAGTTTGAAATGAGTACCATGGGGGAACTTACTTTCTTTCTGGGTCTCCAAGTGAAACAATTAAAAGAAGGCATATTTATCAGCGAAGATAAGTATGTAGCAGAGATCCTAAGGAAATTTGGGTTTGCAGATTCAAAGGTTGCAAGTACTCCAATGGATCCAGAAAAGGGGTTACTCAAAGATGCTGAAGGTGAAGATGTTGATGTGCACAACTACAGATCAATGATTGGGTCCCTAATGTACCTTACATAATCAAGACCAGATATCATGTTCTCAGTATGTGTATGTGCAAGGTTTCAAGTCAATCCAAAAGTTTCTCATCTCACAGCAGTCAAAAGAATCTTCAGATACCTCAAGGGCCAGCCAAAGTTGGGTCTATGGTATCCAAGGGAATCATCTTTTGATTTGGTAGCTTATTCAGATAGTGACTATGCTGGTGCAACCCTAGACAGAAAATCCACAACTGGTGGATGTCAATTTCTGGGCTGCAGACTCATATCATGGCAATGCAAGAAGCAAACAATGGTGGCAAATTCTACAACTGAAGCAGAATATGTTGCAAGTGCAAGTTGTTGTGGACAAGTTCTTTAGATCCAGAATCAATTGCTTGACTATGGGTACAATTTTCTTAACACCATTATTTACATTGACAATAGCAATACTATTTGTATCATTAAAAATCCAGTTCAACATTCAAAAACAAAACACATTGAAATCAGACACCATTTCATAAGAGATTGCAATGAGAAAAGGTTAATACAAGTTGTCAAAATTGATTCTGAAAATAATTTTGCAGACCTTCTCACCAAAGCTTTTGATTTAGGTAGGTTTAAATACCTGGTAGCAGGTATTGGTATGATAAATCTTTGAAAAACATGTGTTTTGTATATAAATAAACAAGTTCTGGCTTCTAAACTTGGTACTGCTAGTTAGTCATAAGGTACTGTCAGTACATAATTGGTACTGTTAGTTCAAAGTTTGCTCTGTTTTTGCTCATCTTGATGTTTAAATGTTAACAATGCTATAAAAACAAGTGCTTTGCACTCTGTTTCTTTTGGTTTACAACTAACCATTTCAGGTTACTCAAGCTTGCTAACACAATCAGGATATGGAAATGGTAATCAGTTCACCAAGTTTTTCAGAAACTTTAAGAACTGGCTAGTCCAAAGCAAACGACTCTTGGTAAAGACTTCTCAAATCCGTTGATAGCTGATAGTTTGCTAAAAACTATAAGGTAATCAGTTCACCTAGTTTCAAAATCTTAAACGAACTGACTAGTCCAAAGCAAACGGCTTTTGGTAAAGACTTATCAAATCCGTTGATAGCTGATAGTTTGCTAAAAACTATAAGGGATATTTTCTAAAATTTCAAAGGGACTGCCAAGTTATATTTCAAAACAAGGTACTGGTAGTTCAAATTTTAGTACTGGTAGAGTAAAATGGTACTGCTACATAGCCGTTGAGTCTGTCAGGTTAAAATATAGCCGTTGTCTTTAAAGGGTATTTTTGTGAATTAATCATGTTTTCCTCGAATTAAGGATATAGTTATTATAATAAAAGATCTTTTTGACCGCCTCTTCAATTACTTATCCATATCTTTTATAGTCGGTCAAAAGTCATTTTTCTCATAATTAATCCTTATCACAATTCACACTTACCTTTCATCTTCTACCAGTACAACGATAAAATCCCACCATCAAACACAAAATTTTCATCAAATCTTTCATCATTGCTCGCCTAAGTTTTGTCAAACGCCACAACCAATTAGCTTTTCTGGAAAAGTCTGATGACAATGAAACTTTTCATCAAGCAATTGATTTTCTAAACAATTCTTATGTCAGGTTTGCTTTACTCGTGAATCCCACTATTTTTGAATCTCAAATTTCACAATTTTGGCAAACTGCTAAACTTAACACTCTTGAGGATGGGATTCAAGAGTTAATGGTCAAAGTGGATGGTAGAACATTGACTTTTACCGAATCATCCATTAGAAGACACCTTCTTTTGGATGATTCAGATGGCATTAGTCAACTACCTGATACTAAAATATTTGAAAATTTGACAAAAATGGGGTATAATGTAACTTCTACAAAGCTTACATTTCTTAAAAAGCATTTTACCCCTCAATGGAGATTTAATGATTCACACCATCCTTCATTGTTTAAGCCAAAAGAAAACCTCATGGGAGCAATTTAGTGGTAACTTGGCTGCAGCTCTCATTTGTCTGGCAACAAACAAGAAATTCAACTTTTCAAAATATATTTTTGAAGGAATGGTTAAAAATGTGGACAGTGAAACAAAGTTTTTGATGTACCCAAGGTTCATTCAGTGCCTCATCAACAAATCCAAACATTTGTTACTTCCCCCAAACAAACCTTTTAAGACTCCCAAACTTACACACAAGGTGTTTTCAAACATGAAAATTGGTTTTCAAGGAGAAGAAGTACCACTTTTTGAGGAGATGTTACCACAACATTCTGAAAAACCATCAACATCATCTGATCATTCATCACCACATCCATCGCCAGTACCATCCCACTCAGCAACAGTACCATCAGTCACACCACCATCATCAGTACCATTACCATCTCATCAACAAACACAAACACCATCTGCAACATCACCATCATTATCACATCATAACTCACCACCACAATCTCCTCCACAACAAAGTGTAGATGCTCAGATTATCAAGGAATTAAAAGAGCAAGTGCAGCACTTGCAAACTTCTCTTGAAAGTCAAAACAAACATTTTACAGAGATCAACACCAAGTTAATTAAGAGGGTTGAGAAATTAAAGTTGAAGGTGAAATTGTTGAAGGGTAAAGGAACATCTCAGTTGGTTGTTTCTAGTTCCTCAAGTTCAGATGCAGAGGGTTTGGGTCTCTCTTCCAAAAAGGGGAGGATGGGTAGTTCTAAAAATGAAGAAGAGATTCAATTTCAGTTTCATCAAGGAGCTCCAGTGATTGATGAAGAGCCTGATATTCAAGAAAAAGAACCTGTTAGCTTGAAAGATACTATTGAAAAAGATGCTGCTGAAGCAAAGCAAGATACTGCTGAAGCAGAGCAAGATACTTCTGAAGCAGAGCTAGAGCCTGCTGGGATTCAGAGGTTATTAGCTATGAATTTAAAAGGTTCTGATCAAGTGTCCTACAAAAGAAAGAGATGAGCACAGCCTCAGGGGAGGTTTCTTGTTTCTGATGAACAATCAGCTGCTCCAAGTCCAGTATCATCACCAAAAGACAAGGGCAAGAAAATCTTAGTTGAAGATGAACCAAAGCCTTAAAAGATGAAGCAGAAAGAGCAAGCACAGTTGGCTGTAGATGAAAAATTGTCCAAACAACTTCATGAAGAAGAAGTCATAAGGGCTGAGGAAGAATCAAGAATGCTGCAAGAAAAGTTTGATGCTCAGTTGCAGTACATCATTTCCATTGATCAAATTGTAAGAGGTGAAGCTTACACTCTGGTATGTGATGAATCCCTTAGCTCAGATGAAATGACAATCAAGCTCAATGATTTCATCACCAAGAAATACAATCAAGAGGCATTGGATGATGTCTATCAGCAGATTCAGAAGAATCAGAAGAAAGGATTTAAAATGCCACATTCTGAAGCAGATCAGAAGAAGTTCTTCAAGATTTATCTGAAAAGAGAAGTGAACATGAAAGAACATCATCTCAAAAGTAAATCTTTTGATGAATTGAAGCTTCTATACTTAGAGGCTTACAGAAGAAACAAAACCAGTTTTCTCATGGATACTCAAAAGTCTTTCAAAGGAAGAAAAGATGATCAGAAGGAACAAAAAGAGAAAGCAGAATTGCCTCCTGTTCAGTCAAGAGAAATGGTTGTCCATGGTCCACAAATTGTTTTTGTTGAACCCTTACATGCAAGGCATCCAGTCATAGATTGGGAAATCTACAATGATAAGTTTGGCAAAGCATGGAAGATAACAAGAGTTGGAAACAAGGTTGAGATTTTCAAGAACTTTAAAAATCTACTCAGAGCATGTAGCAGAATGGATTTAGATGAACTATGGGTATTAGTTTAAAAGAAGCTGAAAACCAAGTACAAGCCAGATGCAAAGGAGCAAGAGCTATGGGTTGAGTTCAGCAGATTGTATGATCCAAATCCTACTGATACTCATTGGAAATTTCCTTATTATGATTTATCTGTTACATGGGAATACTTCAGCATGAGTCATGTTCATCATCTTTCCACTCAGAGTGGAATAGAGATCTTTATGCTAGGTGAGAAGGAGTATCCTTTAAGCTATGAAGTATTATCAGTCTTGATCTCCAATAAGCTTTTGTGTGAAGAAGAAACTGATGCAGTCAAAAGATTGAAGGAGAGTATACTTGATCAGTATGAAAACCTAAGGAGAAAGAAATAAGGTTTTTGGAAAAGTTCCCTCAAATCCTCAAGGTATGAATTTTATTCACAAAGAAACTTGGTTATTTTTAAATGGGAATAACAAGTTTAGGGGAGGATTGTTGGGAATAAAATGCACAAAGTAAAGAGTCTGCCAGAAGAGCCTGCTAGTGATAGTTAAGCATGCCTCCTCATTTCTGCTGATGTTGAAGATATACTAACAGTACCTTCTGGGTAAGAAGGTACTGCTAGTTAAAGAAGGTCCTGCCAGTATTCACAATAAGTTGTTATATTTTATTTAGAGATATTTAGTTGTATTATTAGTCTTTGTACAAAGTTATACGTTTAGTAGAAGTAGTACAGAAGACTCAGTAGATATAATGGAGTGTTTTACCTTGAAAGGTGTAATATTAGGATAAGATAAGCCTCTATTATATTATATTAAGCAACTTGACCACTTGTAATAAGGGCTCCTTATGCTATAAAAGGAACCCTTAAGACACCTTCTTAGACACATCTCAGATATATCTTTTCTTACAGCTTTCATAGCTTTCCCATGCATAACTTCTATCTTTAACCTTTTCACGTATCAAAGATTCAAGGTTACACTTGTAATCCTGGTGATAGTTTAGATCACCCGTATTATTTCATCAATAATATTGAATCGTTTTGTGTTATTCTTGTTGTGCTCATTCTCTTTTACTTACTCACCACCTTTGTTCCTTTAGTGTGTTTTAGTAGATTCCGCATGCTAAATCACATCCATTCATAAATATCCCAAACACATTACTAAGATTAACATCCCAAGTGTTTGAACGAATCCCTTCCCACACCCGGTTATTGTCACTATACTATACTACAACGATCAGGTACACTGCCTGGTGGGCAATGTTTTAAAAATCGCGCCTAAGGCGCGCCTACTCCCTAAATCCCACGAGGTTCTAGCCTTTGGGATTTTTTTAGATCGCGCCTCATGACATGCATGAATCCCGTAAAAATCGCAGCGCCTTTGGGATTTTTACACTTTAGCGCCTTGGGGATTTGTGCGCCTATAAGATGTAATGTTGTTTTGGCCTTTTTTCTTAATAGTAAGATACATTTTGGGCTTACATGTTATATACATTTGGCCCTTTAAGTTATAAAGTATCTAATAACCCTAATACTTTAGAAAATAACTAAAACACACAATCAACAAAGAACTATGTTTTTTTGGTAATCTAATGTCTAAGAATAGTAGCTTATTAACGGATACAAATGTTGTTTCTTTAGTGTTAAGTGTTACCAAACAACTATAGATTTTTTGTTGTTAGTAGTTGATAGTTTGATACATGGTAATTTGTTAAATTTTATAAGTCATAAACTCATATATTGTAATGTATATTTAGGAATTTAGGGTAGTTCATGGATTCTGATATGTTGTTTGCTTAATATTTTGGGTTTAAATGCAACCTTTGTTAGATGTAATAACTATTAAGTGGCATTATGCATTAAATATTGATATTTTTTTGTTATTTAAGCTGCATAAGTTGTCACATATGTTATAAAAAAATAAATGTATAGTGTGCCTCATATTTATGAATCCCGCGCCTTGGTTTGCGCCTCGACTCGAGGCTCTTTGACCCCCTTTGCGCCTTAGTACGCCTTGAGCCTTTCAGAACATTGCTGGTGGGGGTTGTAAGCTTCTCGAGATCCCTCGAGAGGTAAAGCCTGGTGCGATTCCCACGTATCAAAAGACAAACCTCAACACCTTTATTCCAGTCTTGAATGTATGGAGGCCCGGTTGTAAATGCACCAAGAGGTTCACAACACCATTGACCACGCATTCTGTCATACCGTTGAGCAAGATTTCAAGCATCTTCAAGGAGAGCTCCCATTACCATGGCTCTTAATGGCTCAGCAACCTGCATAAATTCGTAGTAATTGATTAATTATGGAAAATGAGAAGTTGAGAACATATGGCATAAGACGTGACAGACCTTTGAGCACATGAAAAAACCAAAAACAATTTATTCCGAACATGTGTCCCAAAATATTTGAGTAGATTTCAACCAAACTGCTTTTGGGTTGAAAAAATTGGAAATTACAGTTTTGTAACCAAGAATCCAAGATACTTTATTAGGAAACTCACCAGGTAGCAAATACATTTGATCGCTTGAGTCCTCAGCATCATATACTATTCCACATAAGCAGACCATTGATTTTCCAAGCCTGACCAGGTCATCCTACACAATGTGTTACAGTGGTGAGTATTATGGCACTAAAATTACCCTTTTTGACCCAACCTGCAACCCAATTTATTTTCCAGCTATACTTATAATGCACTATGGACCCACTACATAGGAATTTATAACCTAACTTGCCTTGGAATGACAAACGTCTCCATCCAGTATTCTCAAGAACTGCTACAGTCCTTTCCAGTCCGTCATTAAAACCTGCTACAACAAATTCCGAATTACTTTTGCATTATGCTGAGAAACAGGAAACCCTATAATTTTGTATAAAGATGAGAAACAGGAAACCCTATAAAATTACTTTTGAATTATGCTGTTTTTTGTGATTCTCCGGTTTAATATACAGTTCTTGGCTTTCAGGGTTTACACCCACATGGGTAGGATCATGTTGGTGGAGGAATTGGTATAAAACATCAAACCTACAAAATTCAATAATTGTATTAAGATCAAATAGATATAGTTAACAAAAAGGACAATCACATTGTGTATCCATAAATGCATATTTGAAAACCGAATTTGCAAGCTGAGATACAATGAACATCAACTTCATGCAATATCTGTTAATAAAACTCATTCTTTTTGCAGCTTCGCCCTCAAACATCATGATTGAATTTAGACCATGGACCTTTACAGACCGTTGCTTGCTTCAAATTCTAGACATTACTTCAATGACTCTACATCGAAAACAAACACAAAACAATATTCAACAACTTTCTTTTTCCATATCCACAATCAATTACAGTATTATATAAACAAAAACATCACCAATGTAGTGAGACACTTTCGTTCTTTCAGTCGTAAAGGTTGCTCCTCAGGCGTCAGAAGATCAGCAAAGTGAGAAAAGTCTGAGGTTGACATTAAAAACATAAGAAATAGTAGCAGGTTCAGGTATGCAGTTTTATAGAAGATATAGAACATAAAGAAACTAAAGTTACCTCGTTCCATTTATACTCACTGGAGCATATATATTATAAGTACTTCAATCATGTTAGCCATTCTTAAAACCCTAAAGAGATTTTGAAAGAAAGAGAGATACATATTAGAGAATATGATTAATAAGCAAAATCTGAATACGAATGAATTGTGTGGGTTTTTCTGATTTAGGGTTTTTAGATATCCTTTTGATACGTAATATGATATGCGATGGTTTTGTAAAACTAATTTCCAAATTTATCCCTCAAAACTCTCATTAAAGTAAATAATTAGTTTCTTTTATAGGTTTTTGTTTACAAAATATAAACAAAATACAGTGTTGATCTAGTGGTTGGCATGGTTAAGATTATGCAATGTCCCAAGATAACCATGGTTCGAAACATGTTGTTGTATTTTTTTAAAACTTAAATACGAAAAAAATACAAACACTAATTGCCAAGGTAATATGATGACATGCTACTAAGGTGGCAACAAAATTTGCTTACATGGACAGAATGTGATGACATGGATGCTATAAGAATTACTTCGCATTGAGGTGGTATTAATGACGTCATACATCTCCTGTTATATATAATATGTGTGTGTGTGTGTGTGTGTGTGTGTGTGTGTGTGTATATATATATATATATATATATATACTCCCTCCATCCCATTTTATAAGTTCATATTTGAAAAGTCAAAGTCTTTTTCTTCAGAGTTTGACTGTAATTATTTTTTTTCATGTTATATAATATTTGATGAAAAATACACCAATGAAAATACATTTAAAATAGAAATCAATATGTATATTTTGTATCAAGTATTATATAACCAAAAAAAAAAATAATTAAGGTCAAACTTTGAAGAAAAAAACTTTGACTTTTCAAACATGGACTTATAGAATGGGACGGAGGGAGTATATTTTAACTTTTTGAAAAGGAAATCCGAGCTTCTGATTTAAGGCTAGATGCAATAAGGACTACTTGTTAGGGTCAATCCCCTCTTACTTTTTCTGCCACGTCTGTTTTCTCTCTCTAGCGATCTACAGGCGATTCAGTGCCACAGTAAGAGCGACCTTAATAATATTAATTAGCATGTAGGCCTTTGTTTTTTTATGTGTGTATATGCTCGGTCGTGAGACCGACCCTCTTCGTTTCTTTTCCTACCTCTAATCGGTCGCGACCGATACTCCACAAAAGGAAAGACCGAGTTGATGTGGCTCGACCAAGTGGGTCGACCGATCTATTGCATGCAGCCTAAGGTCAACAAGAGAGATAAATTACGTAACACCGATATTAAAAGTACGAGGAACAAAATTTTTCTTCGCAACTGTTTCGGTGATAAACACAAATGACAAGTTTCTTCTGGAAGTATGCAAAATCATAATTACTCATGTATTCAGGTGGACCAACCGAAAGTTTTCCATAAATATCAATCTTTTCCAATTTCACAACTTCTTACCACCTTCCTTAATCTATTTATCTATACTCCATATAAGATAAAAACTTCACCATCTATGATTACTATACCCCATCTTATATATAAAAAACCTTAGTGATTACATATAATAAGCTAATTAATTCTTGAAGTGTTCCATTTGTATAAAGTTTTGACCACTTTGGATGATCATAAATATACGTAGTAAATCGAGAAAATATAAACATGCCAACAAGTTTATTGTTTTGAAGAAAAAAAAAACTTACCGTGTTATTAGAGAAAACTTTTCTTACTTCAGTATACGTTTTGTGATTACTTTCTCGATTTGTAGAAAGACAAATAAATCAACAAAATCGGTTAGTCAAGTACACATTCACTTTACCATATATATCATTGGAGGAGGATCCCTAAATTAACCTTAGTGAAATGAGAGAAGTGTGAGCAATTGGATTTGATCTAATGACTTTAATTAAATGAACTTTTTTCTGATTTGAGCTATTGGATCAAATCCAATTACTTACACTTCCCTAATTTCATTAAAGTTGTTTTTTCAACTTTAGAGGATCCTCCTCCTATATCATACCACCAAATGAAGTACAAAGAAACCATGCATGCATGAGTTGATGTCATAATAACGATGTATTGTATCTTTTTATACTACTGTTGATTGTCTAACAAAATTCATGTATTTTATTATAAAAGAACCGACCGTTATAAGATGACCCGTTTTTCTAACACTAAAATATACCAGATCATATTTTCCAACAAGTAGTACTATTATAATTTCGTGACAAAAGTTCTTCTATTAAGTCATATCTACTTATCTGGTTAATTATGGCAGTTAAATACCAAGTGTTTTATAGATATTAGATCAGTAATTAGTACGTAAAGAGAATTAGAGAAATATTAGTTCAACCAACTGGGCTAGCTCTGTTGGCCACCAAGGTTTTCTTAAGGTGCTTTGGGGAGGGGATGTTCTCCTAGATGAGGTCTCAAGTTCGAGTTCCACCAAAAATTTTACCTCTTCAGGCGATAAAGGAGTAACAAGCGGGTATCAGGGTCAACATACTGCTCAATTGGCTAATTAAAATATAACATTAGGTCGTACCTAAAACATGGTATTTTTTCGAACTCATACTTATAAGATTTTGATACATCATTCAAGATCAAACCAAAGGTTGACCAAAGTCTCTAAAGGCAAAAGGACCCAAGAAATCTCATGCTTACAAAGTTTAATCGACCATGTAATAAAATAAGAAGATGATTTGTACACCAGACATGATTAATTTATCGAATTTGTTTCAAGGTTGAAATAGTGCCACTAATTGACATAACAAGACAAATAGGTTTCTAGCTGGTGTACGAAGTAAATCAGATAGTGTATAAATCACTTTCAAACATATAGGAATGTAAATATTGGTGTAATAACGAGATCAGATTGGACCACATTCGCATTAACACATATAGTCGTCTTCGTTTTCTTTAAGGAAGGTGCTAACGAAAGATCCACAACATAAGTAATACAATATACACTTCGTATTAGATTAAATATAATCAGAGGCCGAGCCAGGATTTAAAGTTAAAGTGGGCCGAAATTAACGTAAAAATTGTAGCTATAAAAATATTACTCTCTAAAAATGAATCTACGGTACTTTAAACCCATGATTCAACTTAACACCACAATAATTAGGAACTAAGCTAAATTTGAGAAGAATTTTTTAACAAGTAAATCCATTTGATGTTGTATACTTGCATCTGATTTGTTAAATTATTCAAAATTTAAATAGGAATAAGGAGGGTTTATTGCAAATATTATTAACAAACTAGCTTATGAGCTATATCAATAATGAATAAAGTGGGTTGATTAGGTAGTTCAGCACCAACTAGTCACCATACTAGCTCCTCCCCTGAATATAATCTATATGTTAGTGGGTTATTGTTACATTACGCCCATTGTATTGTCCTTAAAAAGCTTAGCCCATTTCATAATTATTTATATTGTATGGATACTTTATTCTATTCATTAATCACAAAACATATTCCAACATGGTATTACAACTTTGGTCTAACCATAGTTTTCTTCCGGTCGTGCCCGCTTCCACTGCTCTCTCTCGATACGTTCTTCAAAAAATCCGATTCGGGCAGATTCTTCCCCAACTAACGAAGAGATCTTGGTGGAATTGCCACATATGAAATTGAGCACAATTTTGCAAAGAAATAGCCCACTTGTTTCTCGAGAAGAGATGCCAGACCCTAACTGAACAATTTCCGCCCTAAAATTGTTTTCCTTCTCTAATATACACCATGATAGGTCCTTTTCCACCACCACCAACACATCCAACTTTATCTCTAACTGATAAACTGTCAAGTGTCCATAACATTATCTCCTTTGTTCCCGTTAATTTACATGTTTACAAATACAACAACTTTTTTTTTTTTTTTTTTTTTTTTTAAAGAATCACTGTGAGAATTTTGAGGTTCTTAATCACATTAATGGCGAATCTACTAGTGAAGCTGATGCTGCCCCCTAATACTGTTGAATGGTTGAAAATTGACTCCATTGTGAAGTCTTGGATTTGTTTACTCTATTTGATGCACTCCAAGAACGCCTTGTTGTGGCTGATCACAACACGACCCAACAGCAATCTCCTACTATCATGAGTTCGGTTCAACATGCAGGACCCTACACCAACTACGACCCAGACACCCCCTGTGTTCCATTCACCTTCTACGACCCATACAACCACTATTGCTCCTCGTCCGCATCAACCTAATTACCTTATAACCTAAACCCGGTTTTTTTACCCCATGGTTACTCGTTTTCGTGTCGTCCCTAATCTTGACGTATTACGTTAAATGTGTCTAGTGTCTCTTCCATACCTAAGTCTTATATGGATGCCTCTAATGACCCTAATTGGCATAATGCTATGATTGATGAATAAAATGCCCTTATTAAAAATAATACTTGGACTTTTTTTCCTCGTTCCGCGGATGCGAACATTGTTCGTTCCATGTGGTTGTTTAGGCATAAGTATTTAGCATATGGTGCTCTCAATCACTGCAAGGATCTTCTTGTGGAGAGTGGAAGTACGCAGTTATCAGATGTGGATGTGGATGAGACGTTTAGTCCGATTGTTAAACTGGCTACTATTTGGACTATTCCTAGTTTTGTGGATTCTCGGCATTGGCCTGCTTATCAGCTCGATGTCAAAAATGCCTTTTTTACATGGAGTGTCCGATCCTGTGTCCACCATGTTTCCCTCCTTTGAAGCAACTAATCTTCCATTTGACTACCCTCTTGATGATCAAACATATGAGTATGGTTTTGAAGATATATTTGATAGTTATCATTCGCTGACCGATCAAACAAGTTAACAAGACTCTAATCATTCAGATTATGCAGCCCATGTTAATACGGGTGAGCAAAATCCAGTTTTTCAAGAAATGATTACGGACAACGCTACAAGAAAATATCATGGTTTAAATTTCACATCCTATAGTTCTAGCAAAGATGAGCACACTATTCTGGTCATGCAAGAAACACTCACAGCTGGTTCTAGTTCGAAAAGTTCACACAATACCATTGATGGTTCCTTCATGCCACGACCAAATAATTTTCACAAGCAAGTGTTTTGTTGATCAGTAATTGTGTTTCTATTTATTTTATCCTTTTATGTTTTTAACTTGAATCAAAAGAACCTATCTTTTGCTCTTTTGGTTTTCAACAGCTTGTTATATGTATCTAACTATAAGTGTTTTACTTAATTTGTGTAACATAGAGATATGGGCACGAGAGAAAGAATGACGCATAATCAGGGATTGAAGCTTGCACTTCGTATGAAGACGAAGCTTGAGGTCGTCGATGATGGGTTTAAATGGAGGAAATATGGAAAGAAAGCGGGTAAGAGTAGTCCATATCCAAGGTATAATAGCAAAACATGACAAAAAGGTTATCTTACTATTATACGCATGGCCCTACAGAGCATGTAGTTTTTAGAAGCAAACTAGGGTTCTTAGATTATTTCTTCTTGCTTTGCACGCATATATTACTTCTGTTGTGTACATTGTTGTTTTAGTGTATTCGGATTTTCAGCAATTAATTAGCTAGATACGTTATTTACCAAATGGCATTATTGAAAACACAGGAACTACTTCAAATGCTCGGTCGTAGGATGCAATGTCAAGAAAAGGATAGAAAGAGATGTAAACGATCCCCGCTATGTGATAACAACCTACGATGGGGTGCATAACCACAAAGGTTCCTTGTAACCTATATAAACATTATATATTCCATTAGTATTTAATTTCAAGTACCTGATCATACTGCATGTAAGACACATGATTTTTGTCGTAAAGCTGTTTCCAGTCATTTTGTTGGTTTTCCTCATGTATTAGTACCATATGATTATGATATCTATACTTACTCCGTATGTGTTTGTGTTAACGAATTCAAAGTAAACGTTTTTCATTAATTATGATTCGTATCTATTCATTTGGTTGTGTGTCAGGAATCAGTGACAAGATTTATCATGAATCTAAGAAAAATCTTTAAGCGATTCGATAGAATATCCTATGTTGACTTATATATAATATACTATGGTCTTGACTTTGATTTCTTGACCTATTCTGCTGATCACTTTTAGTAATATAGTATAAAGAATTCAATATTTAAACGTTTATGTTCTTTTTTTTTAAAGGCACATTCTATACTGGGTAATTTCTTCGTAAAGAGGAACACTAGCTCTAAAAAAGAATTTGGATACTTAAAAAATTACCAGCGACTTTTTTGTTTGCTACGTAAGTAATTAAACCCTGGTCGTCAGAGGAAATTTATATTACATAACAAACTTTTTTTATATATCAAGAGATAAATCTCAGTTATTTATTTTTACTTTTAGAAAAAAAAAAAAAAAAAAAAAGGAGAGAAACTAATAAATGTTTAAATTAAAAATTCAATTACATTACACTTTTTATAATTTAAATATCTGATAAACTGTTTATCGTTAGACAAAACAAATTATACTGTTACAACGATCATTTAATTATCTTTCTATAGACGATCACTTTGATATATTTTCGAAAAATATTTCTGGTTGTTTTTTTTTTGCGTTTTATTTTTTGTATTGAAATTCACATGACATATCACATGGAATTTAACACTAATATCGAAGTTCGAACACTAAATATCTGTAATAAACTGACATAAGTATTTCTCTTTAAATCAAAATCTTTTCCTCTTTTTTCAATGAAAAACACACACTCATGGTTTTCCAACCATATATCACACAAGGTATTCGAATTATATATTATAGCACTTAATTCGTGAAACTTCTATAATCACATGTGATAACAACACATGTAATAAAAATCACATGTGATTGAGATCACGTGTGGTTAAATCACATGTGATTTTATGTGTTTAATCCAACTTTGATAAATTAACTTGACTAATCTATAATTCGAAATATAATGTGTTATATATAAGCCATAAATGTCTAGTTTTCAAGAAGGAAAAAAACGGTGAAACTTTTAAATTATTGTAAAAAAAAAAAAGTTATATTCATTTTATTACATGTTTAGACATTCGAATATTTAAATTAGTGTTTAATACTCATGTAAGTTTCAACAACGGAAAAAAAAAACGAAAAACGTGAAAAAATAGGATTTTTTTTTTTTTTTTTTTTTTTTTTTTTTTTTTTTTTTTTTTTTTGTCGAAAGTATATCAAAGTACCCATCTATAGAAGGATAAAAAAAAGTTTGTCGCAATGGTGTAATTTTTTGGCTTAAAGATTAGCGATTTAAAGATATCAATTTTTGAAAAAAAATTGGGTGAAAATAGGTTTGTTATCTGATCTAAAAGTTGAGTGGGTAGCATTAATCCTTTGATACGTAAGCAAAAATTTAAATCCTGATCACTATAATTAATGGTACATTTCAAAGATTAATCTTTTGGCATCACTTAAATCGCAGCGACTTTAATTTGTCCAAGATCCTTTGTTTGTCACCTTACTTGCTTGCTTCTTCGAGATTAAATTTAGACTAAACAATCTCAGATATTGTGTTAAAAATAGATATACTCCTTTGATGAACACATATATGTTTGGCAATGAGGCTTTATAGGATTTATGGGCTTGAGCTATTAAAATAAGCTGGTTTATAAATAAATTTTGTTTGTCACACGGTATTATAAAAGCTTTTATAAACCTTAAGTCTTCATAAGCCCACGCCTATAGAAAAAGGCTTATGGGGACGTATAGCTAGTCAAATTACTTAAATACTCTTCAAAATATAATGGATTATCACGTAAAAGCTAAAAATATATGTGAATTTAATTCAATGTATACATTAATAAGTTTCAGATTCAACTAATTCGCTAAACATCTTTATAAAAATATAAGCTTGAGCTTATAATATAAGTTTCAGCTCTAGCTCCAACCAACCCCAACTTCAGCATCTACACATTGGGCCAATCATACCCTTACTACATAAATGAAGAAAACCAAACGATAATGTACTGACATTCTTCTGGGAAAAAGGCATACCAACTTTTTTATCACTTATGGTATCTACAATCGTATTTCACCTAATGAAGTACAAGTGTGGAATAATCGAATCAAAGGATAAAAAGACAAAATCATAACCTTGACGAAGAAATCATAAAATCTAGAAAGTGATTTCATAACCAAAGAAAAATCTCAAAGATTTGATATCGAATGAATATGCTCCCCTGCATGGTTGCATAACAGGATGCCTTGACTTCTGTGTTCTTTTTTATTTTCAAGCTTACAAGTGTAATATGTAATCATGCAACAGAAGCTACATATTGAGATACTCATATTGAAAACAGTATAAAAACATCAATATTCCATCATAAAATATACTAGTAACTTTTGTCTTTGATACAATCTATCTTAGAGTTTCCACTACCATGTTTCCCTCCTTTGAACCAAATAACCTTCCTTATTACTACCCTCTTTCTGATCAAACATGTGAGTATGAATTTGAAGATATATTCGATACTTATCATTCGCTGACCGGTCAAACAAGTTACCAAGACTCTAAACAGTCAGATTTTACAGCCCATTTTAGTACGAGTGAGAAAAATCCCGTCTTTCAAGAAATGATTACAGGCAACGCTATAATAAAAGGTCATAGTTTGGATTTCACAGCCTGTAGTTTTAGCAAAGATGAGCAAAATCAGGCCATGCAAGAAACAATCACAGTTGCTTCTAGTTCGAAAAGTTCACACAATACCTTCATTGGTTCCTTCATGCCACGACCAAACAATTTTCACATGCAAGTGTTTTGTGGAGTTAATGTGTTTCTATTACTTTTATGTCTCTTAAGTTCACACAATACCTTCATTGGTTCCTTCATGCCACGACCAAACAATTTTCACATGCAAGTGTTTTGTGGAGTTATTGTGTTTCTATTACTTTTATGTCTCTTAAGTTAGTAATATAAATAGTAATACTTGACAACATGATCTAAAAAACCCTATCTTTTTTTTTTTTTTTTTTTTTTTTTTATCAAAGTCATATGTATCTTAGTAAAAGAATTTTCATCTTGATTTGTGTAATGTAGAGATGTGGACATGAGAGAAAAGGCGCATGCAGGATTGAAGTTTGCGCTTCGTATGAAGACGAAGCTTGAGGTCGTCGATGATGGATTTAAATGGAGGAAATATGGGAAGAAAGTGGTTAAAAGTAGTCCATATCCAAGGTATCATTCCAATAAGTACATGACCAAAAATTTATTTTGTTCGTATATGCAAGCCTTTACCAACCACTCCTAGATTATTTCTTCTTGCTTTGCATGCATATATTACATTATTATTGCACATTGCTGTTTTAGTATATTGTATATTCGGGGTTTAAGCAGTTAAGCTAGATAGGTTATTTACCAAATGGCATTAATGAAAACGCAGGAACTACTTCAGGTGCTCGGTTGTAGGATGCAATGTCAAGAAAAGGATTCAAAGAGATGTAAAGGACTCACGCTATGTGATAACAACCTACGATGGGGTGCATAACCACGAAGGTTCCAAATGATCGATATAAACATGTTATATATTATCCATTAGTACTAAATGTTCAAGCGCTCATACTGTAAGACGCATTATGTTTATCGTAAAACTGTTGCCGCCTATTTGGTTGGGTTTTCCCTTGTATTACCATATAATTATGATATCCCACTCTATTAATAATGTTTGTATTGAGGAATTCACACTAGGAATTCATGATGAATGCAAATTTAACTTAAAAAACGTGTTTTTAAATATACACGCGCGAGGTTTTTTTTGCAGGATCATTATTCTTACGATTCGTATGATCGTATCAATGCATTTTGTTTTGACTAAGGAATCAGTGACAAGATTTATCTTATAGTATCTAAGAAAAATGTCCGAGAGATTCTATAGAATCGTAAAAGTTGAATTAAATGTTTAGTAATTGTCCACTACTACACAAAATCAATGCATTTGGTTTTGACTAAGGAATCAGTGACAAGATTTATCTTAGAGTAAATTACAGCGTTGGTCATGTGGTTTAAACAAAATCCCTAATTGAGTTCATATCTTTTCAATTTTGTCCAATGATCCTTATAATGAAACTATGTAACACCGTTCATCCTTATCGCCCAATTCAGTTATCTTGTCCGTTAGGTCCCAGTCATCAAGCGGCTACGTTGGTCCTTTATACTAACGGCCGTTTCAAATTAACTCAAAATTTGGTTTTCTTACGTTTTTTATAAGTTTTCTTCCGTTTTATATGTTTTCGTTCGTTTTTATATGTTTTCATACTTTTACGTTCGTTTTTCTTACGTTTATGTACGTTTTTATCCGTTTTTATACGTTTTCATCTATTTTTATACGTTTTCACTCGTTTTCTTACGTTTTCACCCTTTTTTTTATGTTTTCTTATGCGTTCATATATTTTTGTCCTTATATATACGTTTTCTTACGTTTATGTACATTTTCGTCCGTTTTTATACGTTTTTGTCAATTTCTTCCATTTTCATACAATTTTATCAGTTTTTATATCTTTTTGTCTATTTTTAATGTGTTTTCGTCTATTTTTCTGGAGTTTTATACATTTTTATCTGTTTTTATACGTTTACATCCGCTTTTTACGTTTTGTCTATTTTTATATATTTTCATACGATTTTAACCGTTTTTATACGGTGTTGGCCATTTATACGTTTTTGTTCGTTTTTATACATTTCCGTACGTTTTTATCCATTTTCGTCCGTTTTTATGTGTTTTCGTCCGTTTTTATATGTCTTCGTACGTTTTATCAGTTTTTGCCCATTTTTATACGTTTTTGTTCGTTTTATACGTTTTCGTTTGTTTTTATACGTTTTCATACGTTATTATCCATTTTCGTTCGTTTTCCATGTTTTCTTATGTTTTTAGACGTTTTTGTCTATTCTTATACGTTTTTATCCGTTTTATCCAATTTAATACATTTGTACGTTTTCTTACTTTTTTTAATCTATTATTAACTATTTTTATACATACAAAAACGTAAGAAAAACAGACAAAAGTGTATAAAAACGGATGAAAACGGATCAAAACTTAACAAAACTAACAAAAGCCTATAGAAAAGGAGGAAAAAGTATAAAAACAGACAAAAATGTATAAAAACAAACGAAAACGTATATAAACAGGCGAAAACATTTAAAACGGACAAAAACATATTAAAACATAAGAAAATGTACGAAACGTAAGAAAATCGGTGAAAGCGTAAGAAAACGAGCAAAAACGTATAAAAACGAATAAAAACGTATAAAAATGAATGAAAACAGATAAAAACACATAAAAATGTAAGAAAACGGACAAAAGTATAAAAAAAATGGAGGAAAACATATAAAAATAGATGAAAACATATAAAAACGGATAAAACATATGAAAGCGTAAGAAAAATGGACGAAAACGAATAAAAATGTACAAAAACAGATAAAAACGGATAAAAACTTACGAAAACGCCGTAGCACTCATCTATGAAGTCTACGGCGTAGCCTCAACCTTAATATGGCGTAGTAGCACATCAAAGGGTTCTATGGAGTAGCCTCTCTCCACCTACGGTGGAGACCTCAAAATCAAGCAGTAGAGAACTATTGAGCCCAAAGAAGAAGTTACGGCGTAGTTCCCAATACAACTACGTCGTAGAAGTGACAACTGAAGAAACTACGACCATAACACTTGATCAAGCTACGGCGTAGATGATATTAACAAAGGCTACGGCGTAGCTAAAACCTAGAGCTACGCCGTAGCAAAGTCGGGCCTATAAATACCAGCCCGAATTCCGAGTTTTTACATACACTTTTCACCACACAGAAGTCAAGAGGAATTCAGGGAACGAGAGGAACTAAGTTCTATCAGCATACAAGTCAATTCCAAGGGAGAATTCATGCCATAGTCATAAGTTTATTCATTCATTACGTTTGTATTAATTCAATGTTTGCATTTGTTATGTTAAACACTTGTTTTCCTGCATTTATGAACATGAGTGGCTAAACACCTCTTGGTGTTGGCCTTATTATGAAATTGTTATTAATATGATTTAGTTTTCTCGCATCTTTAGTTGTTTTATTTGTATACTTTATTAGCTAGTCTTAGGACACTCTATGCTTTAGAGGGATTGATATTTGGTAGTCCTTTGAGGGGAATGTACGATGCGACCGCCTGCATTTCATTAGAAGGTGTGACTTGGTGATAGAAATATCACCATGCATGTGCGAATTGACTATAGGATCACCTACCAAATAAATATGCTAAAGGAGTTAGAGGGGAGTTGTAAGTGACAACACATCCCGTTAGACTAGTCTAAGTTAGTAGAGGTGCTTAAGGACTCTTGCATTTCACGCCAGCGAACTTTTTCAATCGATTTGGAAGAATAGGGCGAGATGTAGGATAGGATAGGCGATTTGACCATCTGAGTCTATTGAATCGAACCTCCAGATAAAACAATAAGATGCTTAACTAGAAAACTTGTCATGTTAATAACAAGAGTAGTAATTAGGTTAATACTACTTTCTCCTACTGATTTCCCTTTACTATTTATTTGCTTTTGTTTTATTTAGTATAATTATTTAAATCATTAAAAAAGCCCCTTTATTTAGTAACATTAAAACTTAGATATTTTCCGCCCCTTAGCTCTTGGGACGACCTCGGCTTTACCACTAGATATACCTCACACGACCGGGTACACTGCCCGATAGTGCATAAGGTAGACCTTATGTAGATGAGACTATTACAAATATAAAACCTGGTCGGTAAATCCTGCATCAGCCATCCAAGATGCTGTTGATCATTCTTAAAAGTCGCACGATGGAACCTCTACTATATCCAAGATCAGTACTAATTTTGATGGATTCACTGCTATTAAAAATCAATTGGACAAACTTAGTAGAGAGATGAAGAAAAAAGACGAAAGAGTTTATGCTGCCCAAGTTGGTTGTGAAATGTGCCAAGGACTTTACTACACCAAAGATCGCCCTTCTAAAAAGGAAGGAGAGACATTTGAAGAAGCATACTACACACAATTTGGTCAACCATTCTAACCTTCAGGAAGATTTTAGGAAGCTGCTCCAGGTTACTGTCAAAGGAACAACGCTAACCTTTCATATCAAGAGAGGAGATAGACTCTAGATGATACCTTAAAGTAGATTATGGCTGATGCTGCTAAAAGACATGAAGAAAACATTGCTATGATAAGGAAGTCCACGCTTCAACAAATACTATTACAAAAAATCAAGGAGCTTCGATCAAAGCATTGGAACAACAAATTGGTAAAATGAGTAAGGTGCTTCAAGAGAGGGGAATTGGAGGTCTACCTGGCTCAACTGAAACAAATCCAAGAGATCATGTCAAAGCGAACACCACAACTAAAGAAGTCATGCCAAAGTACATTTTCCTGGGAGATTGGCGAATGGTATGAAACCTCAATATTTCTTTAACTCTTCGATTAGTGTAAGGAGATTACTTAAGGAGAAATCAAGGATTGAAGAGGAGATCAAGGCTGCAATGAAAGAAGAGTGTTCTGCAACCGATGACAAAGCCTTTGCCTAATAAAGAAAAAGATCCATGAAGTTTTACTTTACCTTGTTCAATTAATGATATGTCTTTCAATAATGCTTTAGCTGACTTAGGAGCTAGTGTTAGTGTAATGCCCTTTAAGACATTTGCTACCCTGGGCTTAGGAAAATTGGTACCAACTAAGCTACTTATTGAATTGGCAGATAAAACGGTAAAACAACCTGAGGGGATTGCTGAAAATGTGCTTGTTAGGATCGAGAAATTTATATTCCCTGTAGACTTTGTTATACTAGATATGTCCGAGGATATTAAGATTCCCTTAATCCTTGGAAGACCTTTCTTGTCTACTGCTCATACTAAAATAGATGTTTTTAAAAGAAATTTTTCATTGAGAGTAGGGAATGACAAACTAGTCTTTAAATGCGATAATCCTGTTAAGAGCATAATTAGAGGAGTTTATATGCTAGGATTAAGAGAACGCATGGATCTTGACTTAGAAGCTAGGCTAATGGGAGAGACATTGATCCAAAATATGTCATCTAAACCAAATCATAAAGAATTCAAAGAATTCATTGATCTTAATGTACCTACTGAACTAAGGGATGATATTATAAGTGATTCCGATGATGAGTGGTATGATTGTGAGGTAATCAAAAAATGTAGAAGAACTAAGAGGACCAAAGAGTACCATGAAGTGTTTGTTGAGCTACCACCTCACCTTGTGTATTTATGCCTGCTTAATAATTGCTAATTTCCCGTCTATTGTTTTATCATCACTACCCGAAAGGGATAGAACTTTGCTTGTACAGATTCTTAGAAGAAATGGTATGGAAATCCAATATGGGCAAGATACGCTAGATGTCACTAGCTTGAAGAATGAGGGAGCACGATGCTTCCGACTTCTATAATGACGCAAAATAGGAGCTAAACGTGAGTCTAACTTGAAGACTCTGGAATAAAGAGAAGTGTTCACTGGGAGACAACCCGGATTTATCTTTACTGTTTTTTTCGAGTCAATAAAATCTGCAGTAGATGTGGCGCATCTTCATCATAAGATTCCGCGTATCAATTGTACAGATTGTATCTTTTATTTTTCTGCATTTTTTTCTTATTTTTCTGCACTTTAAAACTTTCTGTCAGTTTAATGCAACGCATCCCTGGTTAAGGATGCGACACATCTTATTTTCTTATTCGTATTAATTCTAGGCTCGATACGGCGCATCTCATTCAATAGATGCGGCGTATCGACTGACCTGATGAAAATTTTCAATTTTTTTTAGGTTTTTATTTTTACTAACTACTAATGAATTATGCACAAGTTTGATCTTATTAATTCAGGTGTGTTATGTTCTAAACTGGTGGTATATTTTAGTTTCTGTACTTTATGTGGATACGTCATTCATAGAGGCTTGAACACCTCTCATCCACAAGAAATATGATCCTGCTCACACACGCATAATGGAGGATCATACCGAGCAAATCTCAGGGGAGTTCTCCGTTCTAATTCTTTTTAATTTCCTATTTTTAATTTTAACTACAAACAATGAGGATGTTGTTTAACTTAAGTGGGGGGATGGAGAATTAGCACATTACATGTCCTAAAATTTTCAAAAATATGCTTAACATGTACTTAATATGCCAAAATTTAAATTTTTTCTAGCATGATTTTGTTAAATCTAAGTCGCATAACCGCACACATAACTTATATTATATAAAATTGTGAGAATTGAGCGTATCCGTTTCCAATATTTTACCCAAAATCCACAAAAATATGAGTGTGCCGGTGACTTGTAGTAAATTTTAGAACTTGGCTTGTATACTATTCGACACCACCATAATGAGTATTATTTATATAATTGGAGTGACTTGTCTAACTTGGTAAATTTCTAGGATTACACCCAAATAGCCTTTATATGTTATGTTTATTAACCAACTACACTGGTTAGTTAACCCTCGTATAAAAACCTTTTTTTTACTCTCATTTTTAGAGTAAGATACCCCTAGAAAAACCCTCAGAGCCATTCTTTTCGTTTCTTACACCAATAAAAATATTTCGTTACACGTTTACACCTTAGCCTACCCTATAGATTAAAGTCCGGGGTTAGTTGCTTTAGGCAAAGTGTGTATTCCCCGCGTTACCTGTGTTCATGTGCGTAAATTCATAATATTTGGTTAGGTCGAGAAATTGCACAATGCAATTAGAAGTGAAAGTAAATATTGTATATTTTTAGTCTTGATTTTTGTGTGTTTACTACTTTCACTATTATCGTTATTTCTGAAGTTATGAAAAGTATGGAATAAATTATCCAGAGTTGTCGTTATAAGTGATGTGGTGAAATTTTACACCATTAGATTAGTTTGTAAAAAAATGAAAAAAAAAAAGAAAAGAAAAGAAAAAGAAAGAAAGAAATTGGTAAGTTTGTTATAAACCAACGACGTAAAGTTTTGTATTAAGTGGTTGATATCGCCACTATTATTATTGTTGTACTATATTTATGGAGAGAATGGGAGTTGGCCGTTATGGGAACGCCAACTAAGGATTGTTCCTTGTTTAAGATTTTATTGAGTACAATTCATGTCTACATAAAGCTTGAGTTACAAGTGTTAAAGCGTGAGTTATTTAATGATATAAGTCTTATTCATGAGATGCTTGGGAAGGTGATTAACCACACATTAGGACTCAATCTATTTGTTTGTTTATATTTTTTATTTTACAACAATTTATATCCTAAATGTTATCCCTACCCAACCGTATTATTATATTCGTTGTTAGCTTTCGAGCATCCGGATATAGTGATGGCTAAGTAAGAATGTTAAATGTATTAATAAGGTACTGACCATCCGAGTATTAGATTAATTGACTAGCGCGCCAGTGATCTGGTGTGTGACTTGGTGACCATCTGTTATGCAAATAAAGCGCCAGCGATCCAAGAAGCACATTAGTGACCATCCGTTAGTTGAAGCGTCGAGGACTTGTGCCAGTGATCTACTAAGTTTGTATAGGAGATACTTGAACAAAGCTAGGTTAAACCCTTAAGCCTCAAAACCCTTTTTACCGCTTTAGACTTGTCATTCCTTAGCTTTAGTGGTGGAGATGTGTATCCTTGCCAAGCTTATAATAGAATATTCGTCACAACCGAGCAATTGAGTGAATTAGATTAGTTGAGAGATTATGATTAAACGAATAAGTGCTTAAATATAAAAATACATCCAAATATCTTTTAGGATACATTTTCATAATTATAATCTAAGGTTTACTTGGGGACAAGTAAAGTTCAAGCGGGGGGATATTTGATGACATCAAATAAGTACATTATATTGTCATCATTTGTCCTATTTAATTGACTTGCTTTATTATATTTTGTATGAGACTTGATACTTAATTGTTTACTTTAGTAATTTTCAGATAAAAACAAGCAATTGGTGAAACTTGATGATTTTAGACGAAATATTGAGATAAATGATCAAGATGGAGAAAGTCTACTGAACTCAAGGAGATACGCCGTATCATTCTATACAGATATGCCAAATTATCATACTTAGATGAATTCGAAGACCATTGCCTGACTTTGAAGCATGCGCTGCATCTAATTATATCATGCGCCGTATATGAAACTTTGGTCAACGAAGAAGAACCAACTTGTTCTACTCCAGATACGTCGCATCTCATTATCAACATGCGCCGTATTACTATCAAGACTTCACCAAATACAATCCAATACGCTGAAGGACGTGTGCCGCATAAAGATTCAAGATATGCCAAATCTAAAGGTGGTATACGAATATTCCAGAATATAATAATCATGGACCCCACGCGAAGTTAAGTAGATGCGCCACATCTACTTAGTTAATGTGCCACATCTACCCTCTGACAGAAACTATATGATGCATGGGAATTGCACCAGGCTTTACCTCTCAAGGGATCTCAAGAAGCTTAGAACCCCCACCAGGCAGTGTACCTGATCGTTGTAGTATAATATAGTGACAAGTACCGGGGGATTGATCGTTCAACTCAGGAATAGTGTCGCTAGGATTAGAAAGCCCAAAAATTAAATCTAGAGGTGAGGGATGATTCTTTTTGTATTTTTATATTTTATGAAAAGCAAGTAAAAATATTGGGTATTGGAAGAGTGGGCGGAATTAGTTGCTAGTCAACTAACCCAATAACTAAGACGCAATCAAAATAAAATAACAAAAATGAAAATAAAGCTAACTAAACTAGTGGTGTGAACAATAAATGGGAAAATTATGTTTACTTAGATTTCATTACTCCCTAGATATCTTTTACAGGTTGATAGTTTGTTACAATTGCGTGGATGACGGGTTATATTCCTTAATACCATTCGTGGGGTGGCGTACGTACTTTCCCAACTCTATAAGCTCCTACTTCACTCCTATGTCGAGCCTGCAAGAAGCTCCTAACATGGGATCATTAGAATTCTCTCATGCATTAAATACAACCATAAAAACCTAGTACGCATTTGTTCATGTTTCTTAAGACGTTCAAGCAAGTTACCCTATAGAAGTCTGCCAGTTTTCTTAAGCCTAACATCGAAATCATTTATCCGTAACAACTATAAACAAGCAACCAACATCTAGGTTTCACTACATCTAAGCAAACACACAAGAGATCTAGCCTAGCATGTTAAGATCAAGACAAGCGTAAGATATATTCAAACAACACATAGACATATTGAATGAATTGAAAGGGTACTTATCTTAATTGAACATGAAAGGTTTCAAAGGGTAAAAACCCTTGAAAATACTGATAAAATCGTGCTAGGGTTTCTCCAAGTTATCCCTCTAATTGTCCTCTCCTAATGAATGAAAATTACAAAACTATATATAGATTTTCCAACATGACGGCGTCAAGAAGAGAAATCTGACGCCGTCAACTCGCCGCCCATAATAATATCGGATTGCCTAGATCCAGATCTGACGCCGTCAAGAGAAAATTATCTCTTAGCCGTCACGTGTAATGGGACCATGACGGCCTATGGTGACGCCGTCATGCCCCTAAGTGTAAAACTCTCTGGACCATCACGGACTCTATCCACTTCACCTCTTGTTTTAATCTTGACGCCGTCATGTAGAACTTGGTGACGCCGTCAGGTACTATTCCCAGCAAGGAAAATTAAGACTTTGCCATTTTCTTCACTTTTATGCTCCAAAAACGTCCAAAATGCTTCCTTTTCCAGAATTCACTCCAAAAGTACCTAAAATCACAAAAGGAGCGATTTAGGGCAATATTTGATCAAATAAATTCAATTCCGGGCTTAAATGACCCCCTAAAAACGGATCATTTTTCGCCTCATCATATACCCTTACACTTGAGATTTGCTTGTCCTCAAGCAAATGCGCTTTTATTCTAATCAAAATACAAGTTAGGGGTCATTTAACACTAATATAAAAATAATTACAACAAATAATCCTTCCACTAAAGACCAAAGACAAGCACAGAGGTCATACACTAGCACCTCACAAATAGTGTTTAGATACTCACATCTCTCGGGTGTAATAAAGTATATATCACAATATGGAAATGGAAAAAATCTCTCACTACCTGTCATAGCAAAATAGATTACCATTGGCTTGGGAAAGGATCAAACCTCCACCACATGGCGTAAGCACCTAGGATAAACTATCAAAGAGGTCTTTCAAAGGGTTATAACGTTAGGTGTAGGGATATGGAATACACGGTTTTGTCGAATAAAGGCAATCTTTACTGGTGGCGAGTTAATCATCTTGGTTAATTACATGTACAATATGGCGTTGCTAAGCCAAGACTAGACTCGACTTAAGCTAATAAATCAAAAATAACAAAAACATAAAATAAACATATAATGAAACGGGATGGTAGTCCGTATGTTTTTTCTCTTTTCCTTTTTTTTTTATATATATTTTCTCGATTTTTTTTTTTTTTTTTTTTTTTTTTTTTGTTTGCATACACTCTTACCCTACCATCCAAAATAATACATCATAAGAAATGAACATTCCCCTTACACTTGAATTTTTACATACTTTACAATAAACTAATCTAATGACTCGAATCAAGATAATCAAAACACTTGGAGTACTTTTAAGATTGATGTACATATGGGGGTAATAACATGATGTTCTTCCCCATTACTCCATAACATAAGTACTTTACCCATGAGTCCCAATCATCCCAAAACAATATGTACAAGGATATGACTCGACTTAGCAACCATGTAATCAATTAGATAATCAACTAAAGGTTTAAACAAATAACAATAATGCACTAAAGATGAGTGCATACACGGAAGGCTAAGGCTATTTGGGTGTACATTTAAGTGGGTTGTAACAAATTCTTCCTTTAAGTAAGATGCTTAAAGTTAGAAACGAAAATATAGGCTCGGAGGGGTGTACTAGGGGTATCGTATACTAAAAATGAGTACAACGCTAAGGGTGTGGGAAAAATTAATTGACTTTACTAGCCAAGTAATATGACTTAAATGGTCAAGAAATTATGATACGGGTTTAACACAAGGGTGATCCTAATGCCTCTTATCATGTAGTAAATCCTACTACACGAATGTAGTCTCACTAGCGGTCTCGGGATGCATCACTAACGCAAGTTCTAGAATCTAAATGCTAGCGGTACACTCATAAGAACCAATAATGAATGCTTTTCCTATCAAATCTAAAGGCGAACCTCACATATTTGGGTGGAAAATTTTTCTGAATGGTACGGTTTTGTGCTAGTCATACAATCTCCTATCCATGAGATGCTTGCTAAGGCTAAAGTTTCACTTCTAAATGTTGTAAAAAAATTTAAATTTGGCGCTAAAATTAAACTAACAAGTATTTCTCATAGTTTTATTACACACCTACCATCAAACAAACAAACTCAAGTGCAATAGTATCCTATAAGGTATCATCATTTACCCTCCCCTTACACTTAGGATGAACATTGTCCCCAATGTTCAATTAAAGAATGTAAAAGTTAAACAGGTAAAAGAATGAAAGCAAATACTCTCCTGATTCGTTCGGTGTGGATTGTTAACAAAGTTAGATCTTCCTCCAAGAAAATGAACAATCAAAGCTTCCCTTCTAGAAATATAAATCATCTTCTTGTCATACATAACCTGTTAAACCTGAGAAAACAAACAAGGCAACCTCGCGTAAAATCGGCGGCAATCTATATATACTAATAAATCCTAGAAAAATAACATATATATCTTAAATTGCTTTCTAGGAATTAAAGGGATATAATGCTTGTGGAATGAATGTTTGCAGATTTCCTGGAGATTATAAAACTAAAGAATTAACAAAAACTTAAAGACTCCGTTAGAAAAACAAAACTGGCAAAATTTCCAGAATTTTACACATGACGCCATCAGGGATTAATTCCTGGCGCCGTCAGAAGTGACCTGCAGAAATCTTTACGTTACGTTTCCGGAAAATTTCTGGAAAAACTTTGTCCTACTTCTTGGAAAATCCTGCAAAACATCATTATGACTCGATACAAGCATTTGACTCTAACAAATACGAATATACATGTCCATTTAATATTGTGGAGAATCATGATCGATTTTGTTTCTTAAAAACATATTTGGGGTTTCCCCTTACACTTATCTTTTGCGAAATACCTTTGGATGAAGTTAAGACTAAGTCAAACGACAAAATAAAGTATTTTCACCATTTTATTTTTGAAACATGATCTACCAACAATAAAAATAAAGCATGCATACGGAAACAAATAACAATCAAACAAATAAAAATCACACAAAGCATGGGTTGCCTCCCAAGAAGCGCTTTTCTTTATTTTACAAGTCTTGTAGCTAGACTCAAGGTCATGGGCAATTACGTGACCTCATCTCTCGAGATGATGTACCCCATATAATTGCGATCATTACTATCGTGGTGGTGGTGTTTCAATCGATCGATACTCGCAGTCACCTCTCCTCCTTCTTTACTGCTTAAGTTAGCTATCCCATCTTGGCTTATGCCTTCAATTGTGAAAGGCCCATACCACCAGGGACTCGGTTTATCGGGAGGTATTGTTATCTCCGAGTGTCTTAAGAGTACTAGGTCCCCTTTCGCGGATGGTACATGATTCCTCGTTGGTTGACTATGTTCAAAATTGACATGAACTTTGTTGCTTTTGCTTTTGCTTTTGCTTCCTTCATGTTTAGTTTTTTTGTAACTTTTGATTCTTGCTTCCCATGCAAGAATCTTTTCCTGAACACGAATAGGCGATGTGTCAATGTTGTTTTTGAGCTTTCTCCTCATCAAGCTTTCTTGCGCATATCGCGGGGTCATGGGAAAGCTAATCTTTCTTTTTCCTGATTTAAGCTCAATTTTCCTATTTTCATACCTAATGACAACTCTTGCGGTGGTAAGGAATGGTGCCCCAAGGATTATTGGCATGCATCCACCTCCTTTATCATCGATGATCATGAAATCAACGGGATACATGAATCCTGCGACATTGACCAACACATCTTCTGCGATTCTGAGGGGGTACACATAAGAGTGTCCAGCGAAGGAGAGCCTAACACGAGTGGTGGCTGGCATTTCTGACGTTAGTTGGGTGTAGATAGTTAGGGGCATAAGATTTACTTCCAATCCTTGGTCGGCGAAAGTGTTTAGACATTTCAAATGCCCGATGCTGGCTGGTATCTCAAAGTTCCCACACGCCATCTGCTTAGTAGCTACTTTTTGTACCAGTAGTTTCTCAAATACCGGTCCCCCAGGTAATGTATCATACTCATCTTTCCCCTCTTCCTCCTTCTCTGAACCCTGTTTGGAGGATTGGTTACGCCCGTCACCCTTTATCCAATTTGTTATGGTGTTTTCGTTTATATCATGTTTCAAGTAGTAACTTAAGGATTGGGATTTTGGCGGTTCTTCTGTTGTTTGTTCACTAGGGGTTTCTACTTTCTCATTATCCGTGTGGACAATTGTGATGGAATTAACAAACTGGGTAGTGGGGGTGGCGCTTTCCTTCCTCAGTAACATCCTTTCAGGGGTTTTTTGGTTTGCATACTCCTCCACTAGGCTCATCATCTCCTTCATTTTCTCTTGCATCTCCTCCTTTTGTTTATAAACTGCTTCCTCGAATCTAGCAAGCCGCTCAGAATGGGTTGCCATATATTCTCTCATTCTAGCTTGAGAGAATATATGGCAACCCATTCTGAGCGGCTTGCTAGATTCGAGGAAGCAGTTTATAAACAAAAGGAGGAGATGCAAGAGAAAATGAAGGAGATGATGAGCCTAGTGGAGGAGTATGCAAACCAGAAAACCCCTGAAAGGATGTTACTGAGGAAGGAAAGCGCCACCCCCACTACCCGGTTTGTTAATTCCATCACAATTGTAAACAAAAGCTTGATCACGTAGAGAGAATTGGAATAGGCGTAATCGGGTTGACTCTCTAGTTGTAACATCAAGGTCTATAGAATCTACGATTTTAAGGAAGTCCTTGGGATGTTGGTTAGGATCTTCGGAACGAAGTCCGTGGAATGCGCATCCGCTTTGCACCAACCGGATGGTGTCGGATCGCAAGGGGGACACATTGGCTCCTTGGGTGAGCTCAATAGTGTTTCGATAGCCTTGGTGGCTAGGACGGGAATACTCTCCTAGGGTTCGGGGCCTAAGAGGTTGGTTTGCTAGTGGCGGGTTTTGTTGGTGGTTTTGTTGTGGTGGGTTGATGGGTTCAAAGATGTTACCACCTTCCATGATGTCAGATGGTAAAGATTACGAACAAAGACACGAAGAAATAAGATACACTAAAGAAAACCTAAAAAATAAAAATAAAATCTTACTAGAAAGGAATCTAGCAAGTAGACCTAATAAAAAGAAATTCGAACCTAGACAATAACTATTCCCCGGGCTGCGGCGCCAAAAACTTGATGAGTGGGAATTGCACCAGGCTTTACCTCTCAAGGGATATCGAGAAGCTTACAACCCCCACCAGGCAGTGTACTTAATCGTTGTAGTATAGTATAGTGACAAGTACCGGGGGATTGATCGTTCAACTTAGGAATAGTGTCGCTAGGATTAGAAAGCCTAAAAATTAAGTCTAGAGGTGAGGGATGATTCTTTTTGTATTTTTATATTTTATAAAAAGCAATTAAAAATCTCGGGTATTGGAAGAGTGGGCGGAATTAGTTGCTAGTCAACTAACCCAATAACTAAGACGCAATCAAAATAAAATAACAAAAATGAAAATAAAGCTAATTAAACTAGTGGTGTGAACAATAAATGGGAAAATTGTGTTTACTTAGATTTCATTACTCCCTAGATATCTTTTACAGGTTGATAGTTTATTACAATTGCGTGGATGACGGGTTATATTCCTTAATACCATTCGTGGGGTAGCGTACGTACTTCCCCAACTCTATAAGCTCCTACTTCACTCCTATGTCGAGCCTGCAAGAAGCTCCTAACATGGGATCATTAGAATTCGCTCATGCATTAAATACAACCATAAAAACCTAGTATGCATTGGTTCATGTTTCTTAAGACGTTCAAGCAAGTTACCCTATGGAAGTCTGCCAGTTTTCTTAAGCCTAACATCAAAATCATTCATCCTTAACAACTATAAACAAGCAATCAACCCATAATCAACATCTAGGTTTCACTGCATCTAAGCAAACACATAAGAGATCTAGCCTAGCATGTTAAGATCAAGACAAGCGTAAGATATATTCAAACAACACATAGACATATTGAATGAATTGAAAGGGTACTTATCTTAATTGAACATGAAAGGTTTCAAAGGGTAAAAACCCTTGAAAATACTGATAAAATCGTGCTAGGGTTTCTCCAAGTTATCCCTCTAATTGTCCTCTCTTTGTCCTCTCCTAATGAATGAAAATTACAAAACTATACATAGATTTTCCAACGTGACGACGTCAAGAAGAGAAATCTGACGCCGTCAACTCACCGCCCATAACAATGTCGGATTGCCTAGATCCAGATCTGTCGCCATCAAGAGCAAATTATCTCTTGGCCGTCACGTGTAATGAGACCATGACGGCCTATGGTGACGCCGTCATGCCCCTTAGTGTAAAACTCTCTGGACCGTCACGGACTCTATCCACTTCACCTCTTGTTTTACTCTTGACGCTGTCATGTAGAACTTGGTGACGCCGTCAGGTACTATTCCCAGCAAGGAAAATTAAGACTTTGCCGTTTTCTTCACTTTTATGCTCCAAAAACGTCCAAAATGCTTCCTTTTCCAGAATTCACTCCAAAAGTACCTAAAATCACAAAAGGAACGATTTAGGGCAATATTTGATCAAATAAATTCAATTCCGGGCTTAAATGACCCCCTAAAAATGGATCATTTTTCGCCTCATCACTATAAATACCCTAAGACCTAGACGAATTTTATGTGCATCAAAACCATAAGGAGACGAATTCAGACGAGTAGGCAACACATGACACACCTCCAACGAAGATCTTAGAGCAGAAAGAAGGTCCTGCATGTATTTAATTCATTAAGTAGTTTTGTTTTATTGTATTATTAAACTATAATCCATCAGGATTGATGGGCTTGTTGCCGCCATACTGCTCCTCTTAAAATTGCTTTTCCATCGATTATTAGTTTATATGATGATTTTTAGGTTCTTTGTATATGTGCTTTGATAACCTTTGTGTCTAGCTGTGCTTGGCTTGGGCTGCCATACCCCCTCCACGCTTACTTATCTAGCGTCTAGAAAGTAAGATAGGCATAAGTGATCATTAAGGATTTACTCGCCTATATTTAAGATCCAACGAGAGAGAAGAGTTTATGATACTCATCATATAAAACTAGCAATAAAACAAGTGACAAGCTACTTAACAACAGGACAGGACTTCTATCTGTATCTATTATTTATCTGTGTACGTGTTAGTCTTTCGCTGATTCGTTTTCATTAGTTTTATTAGTTTAATTAATTAACCAAATCTGTGCTAGTCTCTCAGACTAAAACCCCTTGTGTTAGATTAGATTATAAAACTAACTTAGTATATTTAAAATACTGATTAGATTAATTAGATATTACATTCCACTCTTAGTGATCGACACTCTACTTACCACTATATACATATTGATCAAGTACACTGCTCGTTAGTGTGTGTTATAGGAATAAGTCGGCTAAATATAAATGTAAAACTTGACAAGGCAAATCACCTTATATTACACGTGACATAACACGCGCATCAACAACCGACTTCCTTAATAGCATTCACTAGCCGGCCTTCCACAGCACTCTTTAAAATTAAAAATAGGTTCCCCTGTTATGTGCATGAGAAACATTGACCAAACACTTGGGTTATGCAACGGGACAAGGCTTCAAGTACATAGGATGGGTATAAATATAATCGAGGCAAAGATTATATCAGGTGGAGGTGTAGGGACTATATGTGCAATACCAAGGATGGTTTTAAGCCCTTCGGATAATAAAATGCCGTTTAAATTTAATCGAAGACAATTCCCTGTTGCGTTGTGTTTTGCAATGACAATTAACAAAAGCCAAGGCCAAACTTTAACACAAGTGGGTTTATTTTTACAAAGATCAGTTTTCTCACACGGTCAACTATATGTAGCCGTGTCAAGGGTCAAAAACAGAAAGAGATTAAAGATTTTATGTTGTGATGAAGAGGGAAACTACGCAACTTCAACCAAAATTGTTGTGTATAAGGAAGCTTTATTTAGAATTTAAGGATCTCAATCACGGCCATCTTTCTTTCGGTAAAGTATCTATTTCCTGTCTTACATAAACAACTCTAACTGACCAAAATACTAAAATATGTTTTACAAATTTCAGGATGTATCGTATGATATATATTAAAATCACTTGCGAGACACGATCACATATGGAGGATCATATACAAATAATCCACAAGTTGTTGAAAGCTAGACTACAGGGAAAATGGATCTATCAGATAACATTTTATGTCATACTAATCATCGTTGCAGGTAAAGATTTGTCATCCAGGTATACAACTTTAACTATTATAAGATATATTAATAACATCCTATGTGCATTTCTTAAATCAAACAAGCAATAACATTTTTAATTTAGTCACTGACTCCTCCCAAACTAACCAGTCAACTAGGTGTGGTCAACAGGCCAAAAAGTATGGGAGAAAGTGCAAGATATATAATCTGTGGAAGTACAGGGAAATCCCCGAGTCGTTAAGTCCTAACGAGATTGAAATTGTGTTTTTGGAAAAGTTTATGGGAATCAGTGATTATGGAACAGTAACAGATAAAGATTTGAATTGATTTACACTACTAATTACTTGGTATTAAGATAATGAAACAGTATTAACAATTACAGAATTACAGATATAATCAAACGTAAACAAATTAAAAATCAGAAACGTTTACATACAGAGAAAAATGTGAGTTTTGAACAATTTACAACTACAGGGGGTGAAAATGAAACTATTACAAACTTAATATAAAAAGAAAATTTAATTAAAAATAAAATTATTTTTTTTGATTATTTTATTGTTTATTATTAATTAAAAACTAATTTAATCTATTTAATATTTAATAAAACTAATTTATAACTAATTTAAATTTAAGAAAAGTACTAAAATGACTTAGAAAAATATGAAATTTTTTATAAAATTAATTAACCATCACAGGAATCCTAAAAAATTATAAAAAGTTTATAAAATTTATTTTTAAACTATTTTACTAATTATTAACTTAATTATTAATTAAAAGCTAATTAAACTAAATTAATTAAAAAAATAGAAAATGAACAGTGAAAATTATGAAAAATTTCCTAAAATTATTTTATGATATATAAAACCTAGGAAAAATATAAAAAAGTACTATTGTTAAATAAAAATTAATAAAACTATTTAATTAACTAATATTACTTAATTATTATTTAAACTAATATTAATTATAGTAAATACTAAATGAAAAGATAATAAGCTGAATAATAAGCCAAATGGCTTAAATAGAAGCTATCACTTTTTTAAATTTTGGTTTTTCTTTGTTTTTCTTTTTCAAAACTATTTATATACTGATAATTAAGAACTTTTGTAAAAACAAAATGGCTAAATCTAAAAAATAAGCAAATTGAGTGCTTAAAAGCTTAATAGTTTGATTTATAAGCTTATTAGGACTTTTTGATACTTGAAAAGCTACACAAAGACTATACTAGAGTACCATAGATCAAAATAAGCTAATAATAGATTAAGTTATACTAGAAAGAAGAAAAAGGAACAAAATAAGCTAAAACAAGCCAATAAGCACTTTGGCTTAACAAACAGGCCAAATAGGCCAAGAAGGGTCAACTGCAGCCTTCTGTGGGGACCACTAGGGGGTTCAGGAGTCCAAAACTAGGGTTGACCCTTAAAGTTGGACTGGGGTCTTGCAAATGAGCCAATAAGCAGTCCCTGAGGATCACTAATAAGCTCATAATAAGCCTTGGAAATAAGCTCACAATACTGAGGTCTCAATAAGCAGGGGTACAATGGCCAATTTGCAGGGTCTGATTCAAGGGTTCAAATAAGTTCTTAAGTGCAAAATAAGCTCAGATGTGACAAGTTGGCTTATTGGGGTTTCCAAAAAGCCAATAAACTCAGGGTGGGGCCCACTAATGAACAAGATATGAACCTATGAACTTGATGGTTGTACAATGAGTGCTCAGTACACAAGGTGGAAATAAGCAAACTTTAAGGACAAAATAAGCTATTCTAATGAAGACTAAGATCCAATATTAATTGAAATCTAAAAAGGCCTACTGATGAGCTTTCCAAAATGCTAAAAATCAAGCCCTAATGTTCCCTATTGAACCTAGGAGGGGGGATTGAAGTTTGGTCAAAAACCTGAGTGCCCTGGTGCAGGGCAGTACCTTGCCCTGCAAGCCTTTTCAAGCTCTTGCACAAGACAAACAAAAAATCCTAAAAATAAGAGAATGGTGGATTTTGAAAGTTTAGCTGGTAAGGTTTAACTTGTAAAAAGCTTGAAGTTTAATTATGAACACAAAATTCAGGAAAAATCCTTGAAAATTTGGTTTTCTGAAAGTACCCTTGAATTTTTGACTTTTTCATTTGAGCCTAGTTTGACTTCTATGAACTTTGATCCAAGTTTATTAACTGAAATAGGTTTATTAAGTTAGTATCTAGTTAACTTAAGCCACTTTACCTACTTATGAGTTGATTTAAAGCTTATGAGACACTAGATTCCACACAACGAATCACTAGGAGTGATCGAAGATGAATTTGACTTTAAAAGCTTACCACCAACTAAAACTTTGATGCCTTGGACTATTTTGGTGCTAAGAAAGATGCTTGAGCACGCTTTGGTCAATGAACACAACAAATGCACATTCAAACAGTCTATACCAAACACTACCTAAACTTTGTAATAAGAATGAAACCTGAATAAACTAGTACCAAAGTCTAATGTATGAGCTTAACTATATCTAATAAGTAATAATAAACCAAAATAAACACAGAGAAGCAAGAAATGAGCACAAATAACAACAAACTCAGATTTTGGAAAGAAATTGCTTACAATAGCCTTCCTAGCTATGCACCATGAACCAGGACCTCAAATCACTTCCTATAGGTTCTCCACAGAACCACTAACCCAAGGCCATCCAAAATTCACCCTGCTTCAGTTGTGATCATCATCTTCACTGATTTTTTTATTTTTATCTATTTTATGCGATTTTTTTTTGTATTTTTGAGTTATAATACTACAACAGGTTTTAAAGGTTTCTAATAGCTTATAGAAGCTATATGGGAGCTTATATGAGCCTAAGAGTCCATAACCACAACTACAAACACCAATTCAGAAAGCATAGAATTTTTGAGGAAAAATGAGCATAAACTGAATTGAACTTGGAAACTTTAATTCATTGATTGAAAAAGGTTCAAATTACACTGAGATGACTGAAATTACAATTTAGAAGCTAAAACATACACTGGAATTTAGAAAACTACTAATTCGACACTAATTTTACTCTAATAAACTACACACTCTTCTCATTTGCATCTCCTTCCTTTTATAGTGAGAATTAAGGCTTGTGGAGGTCTTCTGAGCAAATCCCATCATAAATCTCAACCATTGGATCAATAAAATCAATCCTAGCCATCCATTGGGTTTTGGCGCCAAAATTGTAAACTGCAAATTGCACTGAGATTATGCAGAGGGTGGTGCATTAATGGTGGTTGTTTTGTTAGGTAGATGGGATGGTTTGGGCGGTGGGAGGTGATGGGCAAGTGGGGAGGTGGAGAAGAAAACCAGAGATGGTTCCTGGTTTTGGTGGAGTGGGAGGGAAGAGGGGTTGACTAGTTTTGACCCCGTTTTTATTAATAAAAGGGGTTGGGCTTGGGTGGTGTTGGGCTTAGGATTAGGGAGTGGACTGTATCTGTTTGTGTTGGGTGGATTGGTGTTGTGTTTTGGACTTGGGTTAAGTAGTAACAAAGGATCCGTTTGGTTTAGTAATATCACAAGGACCAATAATGTAAAATTTGAATTTTGAGGGGCTAATCTTGCAACTTTTCCAAAAGCTACTCCAAGGGTCTTTCTTGCCAATGTTGAATAGTATAAGGACCATAGTTGACTTTTCCACTTTTGAAATTCCCAGGGACTAAATCTGCCAATTGTGAAACTTCAGGGACCAAACTTGTGAATTCTCTAAACTTTTCACCCAAGGACCATTTTTGCCAAAGTTCAATAACATAAGGACCATGATTGATGATTTCCAAAAAAATTAATCCCAGAGACCATTTTTGACAATCTTACAAAGTTCAGGGACCAATTTTGCAAACTTTCGAAACTTTTTAACCAAGGGCCATTTTTGATAACTTTTGACTTTTAAAGGACTTGGGTTGAATTTTCTTCTAAAAAAAATGCTCAGGGACTGATTTTATCAAGTTTTAAAAGTTGAGGGATTGAAATTGCCAATTATGCAAACTTTGTTCGTTTTTCATTTGTTTTCAATCATTTTGCATCTGAAACATATAAAATACATTCCTGGGATATTTTCTATATTTTGATGCATTTCTGAGTATTTTTAATTGTTTTTGCAGTTCAGATTGAACAAAAATGATGAGTATTTAAACACTCATCAGTCACCTACATATATAATTTACAAGGACAGAGTGCTTAAGTATATATTCTAAAAAAACAGAGCATAATCTAATAATTCAAACAAATGGTAAACACAAACATAAATTATCAGTCTAACAACTATAATAACATTAGTTGTACTATACGGCTATATTTGGCACACAAGATTGTCGAGAGATTGTGCTTATTTTTTCAAAAAATAAGCTACTTAAAAAATAATCTTTGTTTGGCAGACATAACTTATAAGAGATTCTAAAAAAAATGATCTTCCATAATCTCTTAAAACCAAAGGTTACTTCATGTAGCTTATAAAAATAATCTCTTTTTATAATCTCCAGCACCAGCACCAGTTACAGCAATAGTTACTTTCGCCAAACATACCCTACATGTCCTAAATATTAATCTAAAACACAAAATAATGACAAACTATTCACAAGTGCACCATAGATTCATTATATGCATCATTAAACAAAACATGCCCATCCAGGTTCATATTAGATGTTAGGAGACGCATTTAATATACGAACACAAATCTATGGCATTACATACGAACACAAATCCACGACATTACGACAATACAGATAATAAAAGTTTTAATATCTTGCAAAACATATGAAATTCATTAAGGTATCACAGACATACCCAACCACCAAATTCAACACATATGGAACATAGGAATCATGACAGGATCTTCTCTAAAAAAAAGTAATAGCTTGATCGTCAACAACATTCTTCATGTATTTAAATATCATTATTTGATTATGCTTCAAACCCCAATCTGCAGCAATCTGTCTCCAAGGCCCTTTCATGTACACGTGGGTACCATGCTTCAAGTTTTCATGATGTTTTTCTTTGTGAAGGATAATTCTATATTGATGAGGCTTGTGATGAATCAAAGCGTGTTCATACTGAAACAACTTGTGTGTCTTTACAAACCCATCAGGAATGGTCTATATAAACAAACAAACAATAATATATGATAACCATTTTAAGAGAACTACAACATTTACTAAACTAAAGTACCCAGACATAAAGTTTCAACTCTTACAAGTTTCTTATGCTCAAATACATAGCAATGCAATGACCTGTAAAATGTTTTATCTTCATCCATATGGTATTTGGTATGGCCACTCCATTTACATATTTGTACCATACTCGGATCTAGATTAAAAATAACAAAATATATTAAAAAATAATAAATTATATTTTATATATCTGTGTAATAAACAATGGAATGAATAAAAAACGACTAACAACCATCATCAATGACAAGTTTCGACTGTTTTGTTGCCAACATTGTGCTTCTAACAGCTTCATTGGTTAATGCCTGACCATCATCTTTAAAAATAACCATCCGACCCCTGTTGTTCATGTAAAACCCATATTTTCATGACATGATTAAATTACTAAAATACCCTCCAATTTGAAATTTTAAAGAATTGTGTACGTTTACCAAACAAGCCCTAAATCTAAAACGGTTATCGTACGATCACAAACGTGGACGTGTAACTTCAAGTAAATGATAGTTGAGCTACTGCAACACCATATAAACTCAAGAATGTGAAATATGGATTAAAATACAAGTATTGCATGTTACTTGACCTTTAGGGGTCCAAAACATTAAAAATTTGTACATAACCTTTAATATAAATCATAATTAATATCCTAAGTATAATTTTGAGTCAAAGTTGGTAAAAATTTAACCTCCCCCCTTGTGTCCATGATTTTTGTAGAGGGATTGGAAAATCCTTTAAATTTTGCTAGACTTCCAATTTTATATAACCACTTTCCCTTTAATTCCATTTAACCATAAAATTAAAAATCCCCTTCCTGGTTCTCTCATTCCTACGCCACCCTCACCTCCATAACCACCTTCATTCATAAAAAATATTGACCTTGAAACCTTGGTGATTATTGGTACGCATTCGTGAGAAGATTTGGTACATGTTGGGATCCATTTGGAGGCTTTTGAAGGCACTCTTTTGTGATTTCTTCTCCAATTCGTGGCACCTATATCCCTTGTTAAGGGTTTGGTATCTTTTCTTTCATCTTTGATTATCTACTTGTTTTCTTTTTGTTACGATAATCATAATACGTGCGAATCAAAAAGATACAAATTGATATACACATACATAGATAAATCGGCCTAAAATTGATTTGATGAGAAAATTGATAAACTTTGATGATATGATGATTAAAACATGTTTATGGTAATATCTGTAACACCTTGATGTGATTTTTTGGAATCAAAACGGGATTGTCTCTTGATTTAAGATTGGCCACCACCTTACATAACACCATAGATGAACTTTTGTGTTAATTGATGAATTTTATGCGTTATGAATGCTTGGTTTCTTGTGTGGATTGAATTGGTATAACATGTAACTAGTTTGGTTAATTATATTGATACGAAATTGAATATGGATGTATGTATGTCGACTTGTATGTGATGATATGAATTCTTATTTGTTTTTGATGTTTGATGATGATAACATATTTATGATGATTGATGATGATTAGTATGATGATTAGGGTTTGTTTTTGAATTGTTTGATTTGGGACAGAATTGATGGTCGAACTTGTAATTGTTATGGGTCGAGTTTGGTAAAGTTTAAATTCATGATTTTTATTTTTAAACTCAGCTTTATGTCTTAGTAAAGTTTTCCAATTGGTTTGGAGTGATTTCAAGTTGATTTGGCCATATTTTTTATTTTTGTGAGATTAAGTGCTGAAGCTGAATTTGGGAGTCTGAAAATCAGTCCACTTCATCGATTTTTCATTTTCAAACTATAAAGGGCTGGGCCATGAAACTCTCCAGTATTTAACTTCTATATGTTGGGTAATACCATGAATTTTTGTGAATTTTTCTTGAATGGGATGGTAGGTCCAGGAGGCAGATACTTTTTGGGTACTGCTGCTGTTTGGTTTTCTAAGTAGTTTGAGATTGGGTATTTTTCGTGTGGGGTTAAACTAACTGATAAATTCTAGAAATATTAGTGTGGGTTCTAAAGACATTTAAGCACATGTGTGAATTTTTGTGAATTTTATTTTGGAGTTATAATATGGAATAAAAATCCGTATATTGGTGACCTGATTGTGTTTAAAATCTGAAATTCCGAGACATAAGAGATATTTGATGATTAGAAGGTTTATATTGTAAATATGATAACTAAAGGGACTAATAATGTAAATGTGATGGAAGTATGCATGTTTTGGCTGGAATAAGGTGTAGGGGCTGTTTATGTCATTTGTGCAAGTTGTGTGACTTATGTGTTAATTATATTAGTTAATGGTTTAAATATAGAAAATGGATAAATTAAAGGATTAATATGCAACTTTGGAAAGTAAAGGGTGTAAAGTGTAAAATTGACATATTTGGCATTCTTGACTTATGTTTATGTGTTATAATGTGAATATTATCACTTGTGACCCTTAACTTGTTATATTGACACTTTTAACCCTAAAATATGTTAAGTGACATTACGAAGCCCTAATTTCAGAAAACGCGTATAAAATGAAATCCTTAATACATGAGGCTATGGAACTTGGTAAAATGATAAAACTAACTTATATGAATATGTTAATATGTGGAAACTTGCTAATTTTGGAAATATGCTAAATATGGAAAGTAACCTAAAATAGAAAGCTGCTAAATAAGGAAAGTTACTAAAAATGGAAAGATAACTAAAAGTGGTAACTTACGTGAGTTGAACTCTTCTTAATTCGAATCCATTCTCTTCTAGTTTTGGTAAAGCGGGAGTGATCCATCTCTCTTGATTTGTTTGACTTTGCTTGTGTTTGGACTAAGATACATATATTTCGTACTCTTTCAGCAAGAGTGCACACTCTCTCTCCCTTAACTTTGTCTTTGATTTGTTATCGTATTAAGATTTTGTTTGGTCTTGGTTATGATCCTTCATACTTGGCTCTATGAGTGATGTGTTCCACCGGTATTGTGATCCAATTGTTATTCGTTTGGACTCTTATGGTATGATGTTGACATGACCCGTTCGATAACCTTTCGTGACCTCAACCTTTGAACCATTGGGGGACTTTGAATGTTCTTTGGGTATTATAACGGGAGGTTAAATCTCTTTTCTTAAAATTATAACATGGAAACATTTAAAGGAGAAATTATTTTATAATGACACTTTTAATATGAATTAAGACTAATCTTATAGGGGATTTTATAAATTCATGAAGACCACTTTTAAAGAATAAAAAAAATAAAAAATCAATTATAAATTCTGTTTCGTATTTTTTATTTCATAGTTTTATAACAAAAATCAATTATAAAAAAAATAAAAAATAAAGGGAAAGGTATTACTTGTAAATGTAATATAAATTTATTATGACACTTTATAAGCCTAAATTTTTTATGACTTATTTTGAAGGTTATGAACTTATCTACCTATTATATATGAAGAAGGGTTTTTTTTACTGTAGCAGCTCCAAAACATGCCACATAAGGACATAAATACATGCCACATAAGCACATAAATGTGTGACATGTGTATCATGAAAAACTAAAGAAAACGTTTCGTGATAAATTGTAAATTGTAATGTACTACTATTCTGTAAACAGCAAGAGCCTCCAACACTCTTCCTAGAAAAAAAGAGGTCTCTTCATTAATGCATAACTATTCAACCATACCGTATTCCCTTCTATTCTTTCTATATAGCTAGCTTCTTTTCAGTGTGTTATTTTCATTCACTCATTTGCTAAAAAGTAATTGCAGCCACAATTCTCAACCAGTTTTTCCGGCGACATTTCAAGACATGAGCGTAAGTTTCTCTACTCTAGCTTTTTGTGTCTATATCTCTTATGGTTTATGTAGATTTAGATTTCTAATGCAACTACTATATATATTTGGGTTTGGTTTTTTGTTTTGGTGCAAGTGTGTGTCTTCATTTAAGGAAGAAAACAAGCAAAGGTATATATCAAGTATCCAACAACTCTTTTTCTACTTATTATTTATTAGCTCACACACACTCACAAGTCACAAACAATGATACAGAGGGTACAAAAAAGGCCCGAGGTTGTGTGTGGGAGGTGGTAAAGAGAGAGGCGTAGACTTTAGAGAACTATTACCCCATGTTTGATCAAATACTACTCAAACATTTCTTCTTTAATTTCATCCAAACAATCTTTCCATCCTTATATTATAAGTTTCTTTGTTATATTTATTTTCATACAACTAACTATGAGATATGACTTACTTTTGCTTTGCTTTTTTTCCCTTGCATATGCAGGCAATGCAGCCAAACAACTCCAAGGTAATGTCTTCTCTAACCCTCCCATCCTTATTATTATTATTATTATTATTATTATTATTATTATTATTATTATTATTATTATTATTATTTCTTCCTACAACTACAAATATGAGATGTAACTTACTTCTGCATTTTTTTTCTTGAATTTACAGCCCAAATAAGCCCAAGGTGATGGTGTTGTTAAAAGCGACTGGGAGGTTAAGTGGTAGGAAGTGAGGATCTGGTGCTAGCACACTCGTGACTCGTGAGTAATGATTTGTTAGGCAAAAAAAAAAATTATATGTAGTTATTATTGAATATGATTATCTATGGAAAGTGAAGCCAATGTATTTTTATTTTCGTTAATTTGGTAGTCGTAAATTATTACAGTAGATTATTTTTGTTACATGTTTTAGATCTTTGGTTAATTTTTGAATGGTAAATTTTTCATCACTAAAATTTGCACCTAGATATGATCTTGGCTTTAGTTACTTCGGCCAATTTTATATGATTTAAACTTTGTATTTAATTTCATAGGTAATTCATAAAGATAAGCTTATTTTTACAATAGCTTTTAGACGTTTTTGTACTTGTGATATGTATTTGTTAGTTTCTGTATGTTTCATTTTCTATGTGTTTGTTATATATGAATTGAAGTTGATGACTATGTATTTGTTGATATATGTGAATTGGAGTTGGATATTAGAAAGTAACAAAACTTTTTCAAATTCAAATAAATATAATATGATAAAAGGCCACAAGGGTTACTTGTTGATATGTGTTAAAGTGGTGGGGGAGAGAGAGTAGTATGATGAGAGTAGAGGTGGCAAAACGGGCGGGCCGGGCGGGCACGGGCTACGGGCAAAACGGGCGCGGGCCAAATGGGCGCGGATCACTTTAGAAAAGACTTAAAACAACAACAAAAATTCCTCAAACGTAACACCTCATTTATATTTAAGTAATATATTACTCCCTCCGTCCCATTTAAAGTGTCCACAATGGAATCTTTGCATGTCCCATTTAAAGTGTCCACTTGTACCTTCCAACCAATAAGATGAGAGTTTAGTGGGTAAAAGTAATATTTGATTGGTGGAGAGTTTAATTAGTGGAATCTCCTAAAACTTTGTGCATTATAAAAGTGGACACTTTAAATGGGACGGAGGTAGTAATAAGTTTTTCATTAAAAACAACTTAATGTTCTCCAATTTAGAGAAAAACATGTGTCCATTATACCCATTTAACTTCTAAATGGGCAATATATGCCCATTTCAAAAAAAAAAAGAGGGGGCCAAAATATACCCAAATCTTTTAAAAATTTGCCCATTTAGCCCATTTTTTTGAGTTTGGGCACAAATTGCCACCTCTAGATGAGAGGGACAAAGATTTTGCAGAAAGTTATTGATGACTAATGAGTAAAATGTATGGATGTTTAATCTAGCTAGGATATGGCCATGACCCATGATGCATATATATGATTTGTACAGTGATATAAACAGAATAAGAATAGGCATATGAAACTGGACCTGTTGAGCCAAAGAAAAAAAGAGCAGTAGTTGGTGTGTGGCATGAATGTATGATAAAGTTGGTCAACAAAGTTTGTGTATAAAAATAAGAGTAAAGATCATTTGAGGACCAAACTTTTTTTACATACCAAGGGACTAATCTCCACCCTCCATCTTTCCTTCATCTTTATTTGATCTAATGGATGAGATTAATCCCAACAATTTAAAAAACCCACTTTCATCATTTTTTTTCAAATATTAATATCTTTCAAACCGTTAATCGTTAAGTGAAAAAAAATTACCGTTACGACGAGCATTTAATTATCTTTCTATAGATAGGCTAATTGATATATTTTCGACAAAAATTTTTTTTTTCGTTTTTTTCACGTTTTTTTTTCGTGACCGAAAAAATCATATATGATATTACATATAATATCATATATGATATGTAATATCATATATGATATTATATGTAATATCATATATGATATTGCATATCATATATGATATGCAATATCATATATGATTTTACATATAATATCATATATGATATTATATATGATATTATATGTAATATCATATATGATATTACATATCATATATGATATTACATATCATATATGATTTTTTTTCTGGCCACGAAAAAAAACGTGAAAAAAATGATTTTTTTTCGAAAGTATATCAAAGTGCCCGTCTATAGAAAGATAATTAAATGGCCGTCGCGATGGTGTAATTATTTTCGCTTAACGATTAACGGTTTAAGAGATATTTAAATTATAAAAAATGGGTGAAATAATAAAATGCTTTTAATCTCAACCATTGATTTCCTTTTTAGATAGATAGTGGGGATGAATCCCTTGGTATGTGAGGAATATTTGGTTTGTGGAATAACTCGACTCTAAAAATAAAGTATATTCCTAATTTTGTATCACTTGCGTATTTTGTGATTTTTTTGCTATTCAATTTATTAACACTCCTATTACCTGTGATAGTAAAAAAAAAAAAGAAAAAAAGAAATAATAATAAATAATTAATTAATTCGATATATACAAAAAAGTATGATAACAAGTAAGATACATTTTAATATATTGGTTTTGTAAACTTTTTATAAAAATTAATTTTACAAAAGTTTTTTATCATTTTAATATATTGGTTTTGTAAACTTTTTGCTACAATGTGTTGTTATATGATCAATTGATCGTTATAGTTGTTCGAGTATCATTGCCTATTTTACAATTCTGGGTCGTGCTTAGCATGGCCAAAAAGATTCACTAGTATAAATATATTATGACATATTACAATTTACAATTGTAAAAAAGAAGCCGTAAAAATAAGCTAAAGAAACATAAACACCCTGACTAGACTAGTTGTGAGAATAAATTAACGAAAAAAACGCCACACACGTGTACATATTCTCAAACCATCCCTCAATCAATCCCTCTCTTTATAAATGCAAAAAAAATCATCAACAACTGACATGTGACAATTGGCATTTCATTTCTTGAATTCGCAACAAACTCTCACACGACTCCCCACATTATCATTCTTCTAGAGTCTTCAAGTAGCTTACTACCATGGGTGATTACACACCCGATCATCACGAAAATTTACTCACACATTCATCATCTGATGATGTAGAATCAAATGCCAACCACAGAACCGGTATACAGTATTTCTTTTCTTTTATTTCTTATTTAAAAAAAACGTTACGTTTATTTAAAAAAAACGTTACGTTTATAAAGTAGTTATTCTGTTGAATCGCGTAAATTAGTTATTAATTGTTGCGTAAGTTTTATTTACTCGATTTTCTGTTTTATTTAACTTTATGAACTTGTTATGATTTGAGATTTTATTTGTATTATATATTGTTAGGATTATTATTACGTATTATTCTATACGTGTAAATTATTTGTGTTTTGCTTATTTTTTGATTTCGTGTTCAATTTTAGTTTGACCGTGTGCTATAATACTTTTAAATTTTATACGTATACGTTTGTGACAGATAGCTATTGGTTGTGAGTATTGTGATAAGTTGAATCATATAAAGTTTTCATGTTCGCGTGTTAAATTTATTCGCATGTTATTTAAATTCGTTACATGTAGTAATCCTGTAGCATGGAGATGTTATAATTTGGATTTTTATATATATAACTAGTATCCATGGTTTATTTTTAGATATGTACATCGTTAGGTATTTATTGGTTCTAATTAACTTTATATTGACTTCGTGTTAGGTATATTAGTGGACTTAGGTTGTTCATAGGCTGAGCTACATATTTTATTTGTTCGTCTGATTAATTTCTGCATATGATCGTTTAGGGATTTTCTGTAATCGTGTACTAATTGCTTGATCGAAACTAGTATCTATGGTTTATGGTTATAGATAAGTGTTAAACTAATGTCGATAGAACTTTTTTTTTTTTTTTTTTTTTTTTTTTTTTTTTTAATGGAGCATTGACCTGTTATATAATTTGAGATTTTATATTTATTGTTATGTTTTGTGATTGTAAAGAGCTGTATGTAGGTCGATTTTAAATGTTTGTGTTTCTGTGATTAAATTGTATATATTCGGACACTTTTAGTTAAGATTAGTTTGAGTGTGTACTAATATTATGGAGTGTGGACGTGTTATGATATGAGACTTTGTATGTATAGGTTCGTGGCAATAGGTTTTGGATTTAAGTAGTTTATGATTGTAATAAGTTGTGTACTTGTGTATATAGACTTTTTGATAGTGGATGTAGCTCGATGATGGATTGAACCGTGCGTAAATTTATTAAAGTTTGTGAGATTAATTTAATCGTATGCTTATTTCTGGATATCGTATTTGATCATGTACTGTTTGTTGATCAGAATGTTAATAGAGTGTTAGGCCTGAACTAGCATACGACATATACTATTCCGAAGCAATGAAGCATAGACATGCTATAATTAGTTTTTATTATGTACATGGATGCACAAATAGGAGCTATGCTTTATTTTATAACGTTCATCGTTAGTTTTTTTATGATTGTAACAACTGTATATAGAGTTCGTGTCAGTGGACTCTGGTTGTTGATAGGCTGAGCCACAAGTGTTATTTGTGTTTGTGTGACTAATGTTTGCATATGCTTGTTTTGGGATTTCCTGTTTATTTGAAATCTGAACGTGTACTAAATAGTCGATAGGAATGTTAATATGGTCATAGTTTGAGATTTTATAATTGTATGGTCGTGTGAATAGTAGATGTGGTTTATAGTTATAGATACCTGTTGCTACTGTTGAAAAAATTGTAAATAAGTGAATATCGAGCATTTTTTTGACACTGGACCTAGGTCAATGTTTGGCTAAACTGCACAAGTTTCATGTGTACTTGTGTGATAATTTTTGTGTTTATGACAGGGACGGTATGGACGGCAATAGCTCACATAATAACAGGAGTTATGGGGGCAGGGGTGTTATCTTTGGCATGGAGTTTAGCGCAACTCGGATGGTTGTTTGGTCCTCCTGCTATCGTTGTTTTTGCTCTAGTTACATGGATTTCAACCTCCATTCTTTCGGATTGTTATAGATCTCCACATTCTGAGCATGGTCCAGATAGGAATGGTTCATTCATGCAAGCTGTTAGTTATTATTTGGGTTAGTGCTGCACTACTCTTATCAGTATTCAATTTGGCAATCCGACATTGGGAGTGTTTGGTATTGTGAATATTATTCGAATTTTCTACTGCTTTTTTATACGAATACACAGTTCTGGCAGTGTTTTAAAAGGGATTGTGAATATTGTTAGAATTGTCTATCTGCTTATTGCAGTTAAATACAAATAAGCAGTTCTGCGACAGTGTTTTGGTTCGTTTATTAAAACTGCCTATGCATTTTTTGTAATAAGCCAAAATGGATAATCAGCTATGATAAAACGCAATGTAGGAGATAGTGTTTAGATTTGAAAATGCAATACTCAGATATGCAATGCATGAGATAGTTTTGGTTCTGCTTTTGCTAAAATGAAACGTAATAGTCATAGATAAACAATGCATGAGGTGGTGTTTGAATATGCTTCTGCTACAACAATAGACAATAGTTAGATGGGATTTGAACATGTGTTTAAGTGGTTGAAATTTCTGCAAAATTCAAAATGATGTACAACAATCAGATACTCGTGAGCAGTTTATATAATAACTAAAGCACATAATCATCAGTCATCCTTCTATCCAAATACCAGAAAATGTAAACTACTTGTCTACTGTATAAAATAACAGTAAGCAATCCCAAACACCCCTTGAAAGCTTATCCAGACCGCTTACTTAAAACTGACTCTCAAAATAAGCAATTCCAAAAGCCCCCATGCTAGCCTCAGAAGATTGATTGTTAGGTTACCAAATAGTTAATCCAGTAATCTGTGTACAAACTTTATTGGATCAATGGCTTTGAATCGAATCTAAGGTTAACTTTAATATACAGGGGAAAGGAGCCTGAGGATATGTGCAGTGATTCTAAATGAGAGTTTATATGGAAATACTATTGCTTACACCATTGCAACTGCTACCAGTATGAGGTGAATCTACTTTTCTCATATTCAACTCTTTATGTATTTGAATCAGATGTATATGTAGTGAGTGATTTTCTTCGATTTTTGGAAATCGTAGATATTTCATGAATTTATGATTCTTTATCGACCAATTGTATTAATGCAGGGCGATACTGAAATCGAATTGTTACCATGAAGAAGGGCACGATGCAAATTGTAAATATCCAGACAGCATATATATGCTAGCGTTTGGACTTGTGCAAATTGTCATGTCTCAGATACCAAATTTCCATGACATGGCATGGCTGTCTGTCGTTGCTGCCATCATGTCGTTTGCTTACTCTACCATTGGTTTGGGACTCGGTTTAACAAAAGTTATCGGTACATATTTTATTAATCTTTATTTTGTTGGGTTTTTTTTAATCCTAATTGCATTGGAGTGTTAATGCAAATCAAGGTAAATAAGTAGTGTTCTCTACTATAATACTATAATCATGCAGAATATAAACATTAATCTGAATTGTAAGATGACTCTGAAATATTTGTTGGCAAGTTACATATTATTAATGTATTAGATATGATTAACATGATTTAGTGTTAAAATAATAATTCAATTTCTTTAAAATAAATCGATACAGGATGCTTTGAATGCATGTATGCCGATTTTTGAACCGTTTTCCCCATATGAGATGTTTTGTAGCTACCTTTTTATACCCGGTCAATCCGTCATCAATTAAATACAACCCAAACTGACTTGTTCCCATATAAATGGACTGTAATTGCCACTTTTACATTCGTCATTGTTTGTTACAATGTCATATTGGAATTTCAGTAAATGGGGAAATTATGGGGAGTATCGGAGGAGTCCCAGGAGCGTCTGCAGTTGATAAAGTTTGGCTAGTTTTTCAGGGTCTTGGGGACATAGCTTTTGCTTATCCATACTCGATAATTCTTCTTGAAATTCAGGTGATTTACTTGACTGGCTCACTAAATATTGCATAATTTTTTTTAATGAAGTAACTAATCTTGATGGTGTTCATTATGTAGGATACGTTGAAATCACCATCAGAAACCAGAACAATGAAGAAAGCTTCAAGGTCTGCAATAGTTATCACCACTGTCTTCTATTTGCTGTGTGGGAGCTTTGGGTATGCAGCTTTCGGTAACAACACACCTGGAAATCTCCTGACTGGATTCGGGTTCTATGAGCCTTTTTGGTTAGTTGACTTAGCCAATGCCTGTGTCATTCTTCATCTTGTTGGCGGATATCAGGTACTGCACATGTTCTTTGATCGAAAATAAGCTTCCATTAAAATCGGCAAAATTGGCCAGTTGGATGGGTTGGGTAACGGATCAAAATGTGTGTTTTTAAGCACTGAACTGATCGGGTTGGCTTGAGCCAATATTTTAGGGATATTATTGTTTTATAATTAGTCTATTAGGTATGATTACAAAAGTTATAATTGGTACATTGGTATTTTATGCAAAAAACAACTTTAAGAATCAGATATTCATGAGTTATGAGGCACTATGCTTAAAACTGCCCTTGCCTTATTGTCTATCCGTTTAACCATGTTGACCTTACATAGATTAATCTTGTTATAAGAAAAAGGGTTGGTATTGCCACTTCTAAACTCAGTTAACTTACGAATTACTCTCCACACATGTCATACAGGTCTTCAGCCAGCCCATATTTGCACTAGCTGAAACATGGTTTTCTGAGAGATACCCAGACAGTGACTTTGTTAATGGGTCTCGTCAATTGAAGGTGCCACTATTAACGACATTTCAATGGAATCCTTTTAGACTGTGTTTCAGAACGCTATACGTTGTGTCGACAACTGGAATAGCAATGGCGTTCCCATATTTCAACCAAGTGTTGGGAGTGTTAGGGGCCTTAAACTTTTGGCCACTAGTCGTATACTTCCCGGTGGAGATGTACTTTGTGCAAAAAAAGATCGCACCATGGTCCAGAAAATGGCTTGCCTTTAAAACATTCAGTTTCGCTTGCTTTCTTGTATCGGCTGTGGCATTCATTGGGTCACTCGAAGGACTTATAACAGCAAAATTGAGCTAAATACTTGTTCATTTCTCTTCATGCACAATAATACTCATTATTGTAGCATTCAAACTTCGTGAGGCGTTTTATTGTTTGTGCTGTTCTAGATATGTAGCTCTTATGTAAAGAACGTTGTCTTGAGTGTTTTGGTCGGGTTGGCTTGAGCCAATATTTTAGGGATATTATTGTTTTATAATTAGCCAAAATTAGGTATGATTACGAAAGTTATAATTGGTACATTGATTGGTGTTTTATGCAAATTTAATCAATCAATATTCTTTAATATGGAACACTTGAAAAAGATCCCCTCCCTAAAAACAATACTCAAATTCTAGAGTGTAGTTGGTCATTTTACACACTAATCATCGCACACCACACATATTCTTCATTCATCCACTTTTCGTGACAGAGACTGTGTTAGTGGATGAAAGTCGCATGATAATTGTATCATATGGTCGAAAGTCGAAACAACAATTTATCAAAGAAGTTGTACTTATGGCTAGTGGTGTCGACAACCATATAAAGAAGTTAAAATTATCCCCGTCACCATCTAGCCTACGTCATAATTTGTGCTTTCGTTTGCGTGGGCCTTAAATTAGCCAATTAGGTATGATTACAAAATTGTCCCCATCAATGCTAAAATTGTCCACCATCTATGCTATGTTATAATTGTTAGAATTAAAGTATGTTCACAATCTTATTTGTGGTTCTGAACAATCAGGAAAAATGGAACGAGTTGCAGAACTTAATTCGCTTTTGTTGCTACCAAATTCCGATGTTAAACTTACTGGTTTGATTCCTTCTAAATCATTTTTGTCTGTTTTATTGGTATTAACAGTTATGTTTTGATTCATATTTGTAGTAAGAATATGAGCTAACAGTTGTAATTATAAGGTTTTTTGTTGATGCTACCTTGTTTTGCTAATCTGGATGATTTAGTCAACCCCATTGAGAACTCATCAAAACATGGAAATGATCATATGTGGTTAGTATATATGTACATGAGGCAAATCACATGTTCGTGAAATTGATAACTTTTTCAATTGAGCTTGCTTCTTTCAAAGTTGAATCACAACCAACACTGGAGTGTTTGGGAGTGCCTATCAAAACTGCTTATTGTTTTTTGATATGATACATAAACAGTCTTGACAGAATAATAGTTCTAAAAGGCTATCCCAAACAACCTCTGAAGCTATGTGCTAACTTGTTGAATGACCAATCAAACTTCTTATGGAGTTTAAAGTTAGCAATCCCAAACACTTCCTACTTTTTAGCTGACTAATCTACGGGGCTTGGGCTCACCACACATACTCAAGCTGGGTAAAACCCTCACATTAAGGTGGTTGGCGAGGCCACTTCACAACAAGTTGTTCTGACCATAAGCTGATTAAAAGGGTGTTTGGGATTGCTAACTTTAAACTCGATGAATGCTTAAAAAAATCAATAGGTACCCACCTGCCTATCTGTTAGTGCTTCTTTACTCGAAACTAAGCAGTGTTTCCAACACTCGAAAATGCTATTCTCTTTCAAAATAAGCAGATAAGCACTTAAATAAGCAATCCCAAACACCCTCACCCTCTGAAGCTACTTACTTCAAAACAAATAAATTGTTTTTAGGGGAGGTTTAAGTTTGCATATCTTAAAGTGCTTATCTGCTTAATAATAAGCACGTATCAACAAGAATATTTTAGCGTAACATAAGAAAATAAGCGCTTTATCCAAACACTCAAACTTCTGCTCTGCTTAAAATAAGCAGCTAAGCGTTTAAATACACAATCCCAAACAGCCCTGAATATGGGAGTGCCAAAAGTGATTCAGAATTAGTTATCTTAGAAGTACGAGTATTAGATTTAAATTATTTCTGTCAGTTTACTCAGTTCACTCTGTTATTATTGTTTCATGAAGGGAATGTATGGACAGCTATTGCATATATAATAACAGCAGTAATAGGATCAGGAGTTCTATCTTTATCTTGGAGTGTGGCACAGCTTGGTTGGATTGCTGGTCCAGTTTCACTCGTTTTATTCGCACTTGTCACTTATCTGAATGCATCCCTTCTCACCAATTTCTATCATTATTCGGATCCTCGCAATGGTGTCACTGTTATCAATCATTCATACTTGCAAGCTGTACATAATATTCTAGGTAAAAAAGACTTGCGTCTTTTAAATTTGTTTTACTAGGTTTGACAATCTCTTGTTATGTTTCAGGGAAATCAAATGCACTAGTATGTTCATTCTTGGTGTACTTCAATCTATTCAAGTTGGGAGTTATTTATACAATCACATCTGCAAGTAGCATTAAGTACGCTTCTTCCTAGTAACTTCTATACTGGTCATTAATCTAACTGGTTAATATCTAATGGAGAGTTTAATGTTGTCTCATTGATGACAGAGCAATCGGTCAGTCGAATTGTTACCATGGACAAGGGCATGAAGCTGCCTGTTCATATAGTGTCGAGTCTTATATGCTTCTCTTTGGATTTATTCATATTATAGCTTCTCAAATACCCAATTTTCGTAGTACAAAATGGCTCTCGATTATTGCTGCAATTATGTCATTCACATACTCACTCATTGGATCAGGACTGGGGTTAGCCCAAACAATAGGTATGAATTCCTATGTTAGAGCTCTAAAGGTAGCAGTAGATCCGTTCTTGACAATATATATGTCCAAAATGGAATTGTAGGAAATGGAAAGATAGAAGGTAGCATAGGAGGAGTTCCAACTGATAAACCGATTCAGAAAGTATGGTTGGTTGCTCAAGCTATTGGAGACATTGCATTTGCATACCCTTTTCCGTTAATTTTTCTTGAAACACAGGTGATGATATTGTTTATTTCATCCGGATATGACACATCTTCATATTTATTTGAAGCTTAACTGTGCAATTTCATAAAATATGAAGAGTACTTTGAAATCACCTCCTTCTGAAAAAGTCACCATGAAGAAAGCTTCAAGGATTGCAATATTTATGACTACTGTCTTCTATCTTTGCTGTGGTGGATTTGGCTATGCAGCCTTTGGGAACTCGACTCCTGGGAATATCTTGACTGGATTTGGATTTTACGAGCCATATTGGCTCATTGACTTTGCTAATGCATGTGTTTTTCTTCACTTAGTTGGGGGATATCAGGTAAACACTTCTAGTCAATAGACTATTTTCTAGGAAATTTAGGCATGGCAACTTGGACCCATTTATTTATATAAATGGGTCAATTTGGGTTATAGACTTATAGTTTTATCTAAATGGGTCAATTTGGGTTATAGAATTATAGTTTTAACTTTTATCTAAATGGGTCAATTCTAATGAAAAAAATAGCAAAAATGGGAGCTCACCAAATGCTTAAATGCGCCCAGGTGCCCCACTAATTACAGGATTTAACGTTGCCCAAAAGTCAACCTTCTAAATCACATTTTTTTCAATACTATAACTAACATAACTATAGTTACATTTGACAAAGTGGACAAAAAACTGTTTGCAGGTCAACTAGTCTAGAGTCAGTGACCTGTTTTAGTCCCAAACTATTACCTAAACTGCCCATCAAGCCAACTCTATGCAGATGGAATCTTTGAATTTTAATTTTTTTTTTTTTCCAGATATTTAGTCAAACATTATACGCTATTTTGGAAAGATGGTATGCTGAAAAGTACCCCGAAAGTGAATTCTTACGTGAATTCAACATCATGAAGATTACACTGACTCCTCTACGGTTATGTTTTCGAACATCATATGTGGTTCTAACAACAGCCTTAGCGATGCTATTCCCTTACTTCAATGAAGTGGTGGCGTTTGCAGGATCAGTGACATTCTGGCCCTTGGTCGTATACTTCCCAGTCGAGATGTACTTTGTGCAGAAAAAGATTGCACCTTGGACAAGTAAGTGGGTTCTTTTTCGCATCTTCACCATTGTTTGCTTATTTGTAGCCATATTTTCCTTGGTTGGTTCTATTCATGGACTAATTGCCAAAAGATTCGACTAGAAAAACAAAGTGCTGTAATTATTGTCATACCATTAACGTGAACAACTTAAAAGATTGATTCCAGTTAATACAATGAAATTTTCAGATTCAGGGAACAATTTGCAACATTTTATTGATAAACTTGGCTATTTGCAAATTCTCGTGTTCCAGAATTCCATTTTGTGCTTTTCCCGAACTTCTTTCTGTCTTCTAATTCTTAGTTTACATTAAAAAACTCAAATACCATTTTAATGGAGATTATGATCATGTGGATAAAATCACATGATAATCGTCGGTGTATCGATAAATCATTGGGTGGTTTTAACAACAATTTATTAATGGAGTCTCACTTAAGGATATGTAACAGTCCTGAGCCGGGCTAGACCAAGCTGAACGAGGACCGCACCAGAATAAGAAAAGTAAATGCATTGGAATCATGAACACTATGGCACCATTTCGGTGTTTGTTTGGTCTCGGTTTGGAAATAGTTCCAAGCTGAAACATGAACCTGTCTCAAACTTGACCAAGCAACGGCTGTCAATAACCCACTGATAATAAACCAAATTCCTGTTAACAGTTTGGACTTTGGAATTGAGTTCTGTACACCCCTGGTTCTCACTCTCACATGACTACAATTCTCTAAATCACAAAATTACTCACTTAGGGGGGAGGGAGTGGTTCACTCACCCTCCCTCCCTTCACTCACTCCCAACCAATCGAAATGCGCCACATCATTCCCCACTTTTTCCCTCACTCACTCATATTTTTAGAGGCACCAACTTCTTTGTTACCGAAATTTTAATCCAAGACTTAGCTAACGCCTCCTCCTCATCGGGCGTCCGCATCTTACTTGGTTTTTTTTCTTTTGAAACCGCTCATCGACCTCTTCGACCTCTTCCTCCTCTTCCTCCTCTTCGACTTGTTCTTCATCAATTTGTTGTGTCTCGGGTACCACGTTAACATTGTCGAAATATTCATCATCATCGGTATCATCACGAATGGATAACGGTTCACTAACCCGTTCACGCCTTTTTTGTTGGGTATAGCGCGACTCATACGGGTCAAAGTTAGTAGGCATTTGTGGTGGGGTTTGTTGGTTATAGTTCAACTCAAACGGGTCGAAGTTAGTAGGAATTTGCGGGAGGGGTTGTTGGTTGTAGAAAACCAATGGTGGAGATTGCGGGTACATTTGGGGGTGGTAAGGTTGTGCTTGAGAAGATGATTCGAGACCGGGTTGAGATTGAATTCGAGGACGAATTGCGCCTCTCGATCCACCTCGATCCACAACCACATCTTCTAGGATCTCTAACTTTTTTGCCACGTTCCATATTTTTTTTTCTCGCAATATGTTTTTTTTTTTCTTCTCTCAGAAGTTTTTTTTTTTTTTTTTTTTTTTTTTTTTTTTTTTTTTTTTTTTTTTCACCCCTCAAACACACTCCTTTAAAAATAAAAAAAAAATAAAAAAAAAAAAAAAAAAAAAAAAATTAACGTTTACAAACCCAACGGCTAGATTCCCTTCCCCAACGTTCATATTTTTTTTCTTCCCCATGCGTGAGCTCCTCACTCAAAATGGTCTCCCCGTGCGGTAAGGAGATGCCGGCGGCGGTGTTCCCATGAGTGAGGGATCCCGCCCCGCACTCTCACTCACCCACTCTCAATCCTCTTAGTCCGAATCTTCACAAAATAAATGTATGAAGTCGGATTGTGACTAATAATACTGTTTCTAAGATGACTTTAAGGACAACAAAAAATAAACCTTAATAGACCAATATCGATACAAAATTCTCCCTAGCTTGGTTTTTTCCCTTATATTCTTCTTGTGTGTTGTTATACATTTATACTAGTTATAATGGCTGTGCCCGTTTTTTTTTTTTTTTTTTTTTTTTTTTTTTGAAAAATATATTTTTATTTATTAAAAAACAAATAATTTAATGTTTGTTTTGTTTGATTTACGATTTTTTAATTATAGTTTTTTTATTATTAAGGATAATAATTTAAAACGTTTAATTCTATTGTTAGTTGCATCTTATCTATATTTTTTGTATTTATCTTCTACTTGTGTAGTATATCAACAAAACGAATTTATAAATTTATAAATTAAAAAATAATAATTAAAATATTAGGAAACATTCAAAAAATTTTTTTTTTAAATACGAAAGTCACCAATTGAAGGTTTTTTTTTTTTTTTTTTTTTTTTTTTTTTTTTTTTTTTTTTAAATTTTATTTTAAAGATATGTTATATTGGTTATGCCAAGTTTTATTCAACTTTATTTTTAGAGAGAACTGCAAAATACATCCCTATAATTTACTGGTTTTGCCATCTTACATCCTTGTCAGAAACTTTTGGCAAGATACATCCTCCGTTAGGCAAACGTTTGCCACTATACATCCCTCGTTTACAATGAGGACTAACGGTGCAATTTTTTTCTCCGTTATCTCTTAACGAGACAGAAAATATTACACCGTTAGCCAACGAAGGCTAACGGTGTAATATTTTCTGTCTCGTTAAGAGATAACGGAGAAAAAAAATTGCACCGTTAGTCCTCATTGTATACGAGGGATGTATAGTGGCAAACGTTTGCCTAATGGGAGATGTATCTTGCCAAAAGTTTCTGACAGGGATGTAAGATGGCAACAAAGATGTATTTTGCAGTTTAGTCTTATTTTTACATAGAGGTATTGTTATATGTAGGTAACATTATACTTTTAGTATATTTTTTGTGCATGATGATGGATTTAAAGGTCAAAGCATGCAACCCAAAAAGTTCTTCATGTTGTTATACAAGAGACCAATGTCATAAAACCTTCGCACTATCCATATGTTTACGAAATCTCGATTAATTTAGCTCAAAATAAATATTTAATATTTAAGAAATTTCGATTAATATGGGTATAAATATAATGACAATGGTACATAAACAAAACAAATAAATTGGACCGATAGATACCAAAACGTAAAGATAGATTGCAAAACGAGGATTTCTCGAAGTAATGCTAGAACTAATCAAGAGTTATCGAAATGGAGAATCAAACTCGAAATGTGTAGTTTTATTAGTTGTTGTAACTGAATGATTACAATGAGTTGTGAAATGTGAAATGAAAGAGAAGAGAGAAAATACAAATCTTAAACTAATTACAAATGAACTCTAATTCTATACTTATACAGAAAATGGTTAAAATGGGTTTTGGCGGGAAAAGCCGTTGTTTGACTTTTCTTGTTTGACCTTCCTTAGTTGACTTTGGTTGACTCTTATTATTTAGACATATTACATGGACAAAGTCATGCTTTCCTTGTATGCGACAAATTCCCCATTGATCTGACTCGCCACTAGGTTTGAGTCAACTCTCACATCTAATGCTCGTATGTTCATTTTTCTAGCAATTCTCAGCCCTGCAAGCAATGCTTCATATTCTACCCCGTATTTGGTGTTTTCAAAGTTCAACCGAAGTGCATAAGTATACTCTGTTTTGTCCGGACTGATCAGCACTAGACCAGCCCCAGCTCCTGATTTGCTTGACGCCCCATCGGTGTATAACATCCATTCTTCCTAATCGGATATGTCATATATCTCTTTGCCCTTCCCTTTCGGCGGCTGATCGGTTAGACTTAAAGGTATTTCATTTATGAAATCAAATGAAATCTGCCAGAACTTGTCCTTTTACAGCATTCCGAGGTATATATGTGATGTTGTACGCTCCCAGCTCCACCGTATACTTTGCCAGCCTTCCGGATGCTTCTGCCTTGTTTAGTATTTGCTTAATGGGTTGATTAGTTATGACTTTTATGGGGTGAGCTTCAAAATACCGTCTTAGCCTTCTTGACAGGTGTAACAGAGTCAAGGCCAGTTTTTCAACGGAGCATAGTTTCTTTCAGCTTCATGTAATGTTCGGCTCACATAGTGTACCGGAACTTGCCTTCCTTCTCTCTATACTAATAATACTCCACTCATTGCTTCCTTGGTTGCAGCCAAGTACACATATAGGTCCTCCTTCAGTTTTGGGGTTGTCAATTAAGGGAGTTCAAGTATCATCTTCTTCATCTCCTGAAAGGCTGATTCGGCCACATCTGTCCAACGGTATTCATCCCAGTTTTCCTTTGTGATGTTTTTCAAAGTATCAAAGAATGGAAGTGCTCTTTCCACCGATCTGGACAAGAAGCGATTCAGGGCTGCCAGTTTGCCACTCAAACTTTGCATTTCCTTGAGTGTTTTTGGGGACTGCATGTCTGCTATGGCCCTTGTCTTTTTTGGATTGGCCCTAATTCCTTCGAAAGTCACCATGTATCCGAGGAACTTCCCTTCTTCTACGCCGAAAGAACACTTTTTAGGATTCAACTTCATATTGATCCTTCGGAGGTTGTCGAACGTTTATGCTATATCGGCTAGTAAATCTCTCTCTGTTTTGCTTTTGATGACCATATCGTCAACATAGGCTTCCAAATTCCGCCTGATATGTGACTGAAAAGCCGAGTCCACCAGCTGTTGATACGTTGCTCTGGCATTCTTTAGTCCGAACGACATCTTGGTGTAACAGTAAGTTCCATGTTCGGTATAGAAAGTTGTCTTTTCTTCATCTTCCTTTGCCATCTGAACCTAGTGATATCCTTTATACGCATCCAAGAAGCATTTGAATTGGAATCCCATAAGTGATTCTATCTTCCAGTCAATCTCAGGCAGTGGGTAATAGTCCTTTTTGCAAGATAAGTTGAGATTTTTGAAGTCAATGCACGTTCTCCAACTGTCGTCCAGTTTTTTCACCAATACCAGGTTGGAGATCCATGTCGGATATCACACCGGTCGGATTATTGCAGCTTTTAACCATTCTCCCAATTCTTTGTTTATGGCTTGGTTCTTTTCTTCCGAGAAGGACCTTTTCTTTTGAGCTACCGGTCGATCCTGCACATTCACGTTGAGTTTGTGCTCCGTGATTCATCATGGTACTCCGGTCATGTCTGACGGCTCCCAGGCGAACACGCCCTGAATATTTTTGAGCAGCGTAATCAGTTGTCTTCTGCATTCCTTGGAGAAGTTTCCTCTGATAGTCACCAGTTGTTCCGGATATGTCAGATGTACCATGACTTCCTCTGTTTTCCTGACTGGATCTTCAGTTATTTCGGCATTTCGAGGCTCTTCTGTCCTCGCCTCCTTTTCCAACACCTGCTTTTCCTCCAACTTTCTACATTCCAAAATGATAATCGACCGAGTGACCAGGGTAGCTATACCTCTTGGAGTTGGAAATTTCATCATTGAATGAATTGTTGATGGGGCCCATAGTTTCTTCATTCCGGACCGTCCTGGTATGATGTTATAAGGTGAGGGAGATCTTACCACCGTGAACTTCATGGTAGTTCGCTGAAACAGTCCTTCGCTTCCAAAACACACATCGAACTCTATCTTTCCCAACGGCTTGATGGATTCTCCCGAGAATCCTACCAAGAGTGTATTAGTTTCCTTCAGTCTAGACTTGATGGAAGGTTCGAGGTTCTCAAAACAATGCTCATACATTACTTCCACCGAAGCACCTAGATCCACAAATACTCTTCGTATCGTATATCCTTCCACTTCGGCCTCGATGATCAAAGGCTCTTCGAAAACGTCTCCAGGTGAAATTGGGGGAAAGATGATTGGAGCATTCATCCAACTTTCTTCCTGATCTCTATCCTTACACTTCCGTGTGGCCTCATAACTTCAGATCATATTTATGATCCTTCCTCGGTTGGCCTGATTGTCACCCCTCGGGGGTGCTCTGTCTCTTTGCCGGACGTCCCTTACCAAGTGGTCTAGCTTTCTTGTCTCCCTAGCCTTCTTCTTCTGTTCCCTCAAGTGCCAACAATCGTTCATGAGGTGTCCCTTCTCTCCGTGATAATCACAATACTTGTCCAGGTTTTCCCTTGCCGGTTTTCCTTTCAACGACGGGGGTGGTGGTAGTCTCAGCTAATGTTCGATTCCTAGGATCTCTTTTGGAGCTTTGGTCAGGGAATTCAAGTCTATCGGTCTGGTGTCTCTCCTGTGGGTATCGTTGCGACAATAATCCGTCCGGTAAGCATTGTCATTTCTGGCTGGAACATAGGATGCATAGTGATCATTCCTGCGAGGCTTATACTCTTCTCTGTGGTTGTTACGTCGGTGATCTCCCTTGTAAGGAGCTCGCTGGGTGTATTGATCATTTCGGCTGTTGTAGGAGTTGGGATGATACTCTCTTCTTTAATTATCTATCTTCTCACCTCTCAGCGGCTTGGTTGTCCGATAAGCCTTCTCTGAACGGATGAAGTCGTCTACCCTTATCATCATTTCGGTTACCATTTGTGGAATTCTTTCGGATAAACGCTTAGCCAACTAGGAGCATTTACAACTGTTGATGAAAGAGGAGATTTGCATTAGTTCCGGAACACTAGATATATGACTGGCTTCGTCTGTCCATCGTTCTTTGAACTCGGGCAAAGTTTCATTGGCTTGTCGGATGGTTTTCGTGATTTCCATAGGATCGTTGATACATTTTCTTCTAAGGGCAAATCTAGTCACAAACTGATTACGTAGGGTTTCCTAGTTACCAATGCTGCCATGTGGTAGACGATCAAACCACCCTCTTGCCGAGCCGTCTAATATCTGTTGGAACATTCTACACCATATCGGCATGGGCCATTCACTATGGTTGGCCGCTCCACAGAACCTAGTAATGTGATCATCTGGATCTGTGGACCCATCATAAAGCTTTATATTGAAGGGCATCACATGCTTCGGTCTAGAGAACTCTATGGATTCTTCGAGTAAAATGGCAACTCGATGCTTCTTTGTATGGCTTGGCTAAGTCGTCCTCCTGCTTCTTCTCGATCTTTTGGACTCGGCTTCTCTGGAAGGCTCTTCGTCAAAATCTATTCGGATAGGCTTGAGCGGAGTTCCGCCGCTGGTGTTGTGTGCCTTTATCAGGGCTTTCAGTGGAGTCACTTGACTTAGGATTTGTTCTTCTAGACTGTTGTGGGTGGTGTTGTCATTGCTTTTTCCACTCCTTTCTGCCTGGTGAATTGGTGTTTCCATTATAGGTCCCGTCATCTATCAGTTTTGGTAGATTGAATAATGATTCGCACGGATGGCGCCAATTTGTTGAGGGAAAATCTTGCGTCTTACTCCCAACAAGCAAAGTGGGTCCTCCGGGCGGCTTGGGTCCTTCGGATTACCGTTGTCCTTTAGTTTCCTGTTAGAAAGAAACACACGTTAGTCTCACCCCGGGTTTTATCCAGGACCAAAGTCCAGCGTGAGAATGAGTATATTATTAGGAGATAAATGTAGGCGAAAAGTTAGAGAGTGAGGGTAATTCTCCTCCTTATATAGGAGGACTGTTTTTGTCCTCATCAGATACCGCCAAGCGGGGTGACGGCACCTCTGAGCACCATTTGTAAGTTTTCCCCTTATGGTCTCTGCTCCTTCTGCTTACTTGCTTCTGATCAACTGTCATATACTCAATGTATCATATTTGACTTTAGGTCCGGAAGTTACCATTAATCCGAATTGATCGGTTGGGTTCATTTGGATTTGTTGGTCTGCTTGGCGTGGGTCGTTCGGACACATACGCCAACATTGTAGTTGGTCATTTTACACACTAATCAACGCACGCCACACATATTCTTCATTCATCCACTTTAGTATTGTTCGTGACAGAGATTGTGTTAGTGGATAAAAGTCACATGATAATTATATCAGATGAATCATCATATGGTCTAAACTTGAAACAACCATTTATCAAAGAAGCCCGTGCTTATGGCTAGTGAGGTCTGCGTTCGCGCCGCCCCTATAAATACCAAGCTAAAATTATTCCCGTCACCATCTAGCCTACGTCATATTTTGTACTTTCGCTTGCATGGGCCTTAAAACTGTCCCCATCAATACTAAATTGTCCACCATCAATACTATGTTATAATTGTTAGAATTAAAGTACGTTCACAATCTTATTTGTGGTTATGAACAATCAGAAAAATGGAACAAGTTGCAGAAGTTAATTCGCTTTTGTTGCTACGAAATTCCGATGTTAAACTTACTGGTTTGATTTGTTCTAAATCATTTTGTCTATTTTATTGGTATTAACTATTGTGTTTTGATTCATATTTGCAGTAAGAATATGAGCTGACACTTGTAATTTTAAGGTTTTTTGTTGATGCTACCTTGTTTTGCTTATCTGGATGATAAGTTTAGTCAGCCCCACTGAGAACTCATCAAAAAATGGAAATGATCATATGTGATTAGTATATATGTACATGAGGCAAATCACATGTTCGTGAAATTGATAAGTTTTTCAATTGAGCTTGTTTCTTTCGAAGTTGAATCACAACCAACACTGGAGTGTTTGGGAGTGCCTATCAAAACTGCTTATTTGTTTTTGATATGATACATAAACAGTCTTGACAGATAAATAGTTCTAAAAGGCTATCCCAAGCAGCCTCTGAAGCTATGTGTTTACTTGTTGAATAGCCAATCAAACTTCTTATGGAGTTTAAAGTTAGCAATCCCAAACACATCATACTTCTTAGTTGACAAGGCTTGGGCTCACCGCCACACATATTCAATCCGGGTAAAACCCTCCCATTAAGGTGTAAGAATGTGACATGTTATTATGTATCATTATCATCTCATATTGAATTGTAGGTTACATATACTTAAATGTATACTTATTATGTAATCAAATAATTCAATATAATAATGATTGCTCCTAATGGTACTTTAAGTCTTGACTATTTTATTTGTTAGTATTGATGGACATACTAACTTTTAAGCCTATATATATACCTAGTCCTCTCTCTACCCAAAACACACAATAGTAGAATTATTGTAGCTATCCATCAAGCTCTCTACAATCAAGTGGGTCAAGGGAGAGATACTAGTCGTATTCAAGTGTTCTCTATATTATGACGACATCCATTTCGCCTTCCGGTATGTACTTCCGTTTATATTACGTATGTGGTTATTATCATATTATAAGATCTTTGTGGCATAATAGTTGAATGTGTTCATCATGTATATTTGATGCTAATGTCTACACATATAATTGCTTACATGTGGTATCGATCCAACGTTTTGAATAAGATAATAATCCTTAGCTTATTGATGATAACGACCGATACACGTATAGTAGACTGTTATGTTAAGTTGCTTGATAGTAATTCCGCTAAATTCGTTTTGTCCGTAAACTGCATGAGGTGGTTAAATATGTGTATGTTTCTGACACCATTTTAAATTAATAGAACTATTATACATCATGATAATGGCACAAATTTCAGTAACATGTTTGGTTAGATCTATACAAAACAACCTTTTCAAATATGCGATCAATATATGTTTTAATTATGGCATCTGTTTATATTATCTTTGAAACATTAGGATATAGTATTTGTTTCTTATTTCCAGTAATTGGTGATGATGTCTAATAACTTCCGCATTAAAGGAAAACAATATTAAATTTTATGATTAGTGAACCTTGATTTTGATTATGACTTTGCTGTCATCTTTTATCATGTGGATATTTAATGTTATGGATCCTTTATGATTTTTAGGTTATTACGTTATGATATTAAATATATGTAATTGTTGGTTATGATCATGCATTCAATCAATTTTGACTATTATTTGCACCGTAACTATTTGCTCTTATGTTAATTTAGTTGAGTATTATGATAGCGTCAACCTTGATAATTTTTAAGCTTTTGATGTTACCGATTTTGGTATACATGTCTTTGGTAATATTGATATATGGTAGAGATCACTTAATGAATTTATTCTTTGATGTATATATTTGTCATATTCTTATTGCGCTTCCGTCACTAGTAGAGATACATAAATATAGAAAAATGAAAGACTTCAAAGCTGAATGATGTGATATTTAATTTGAATTCTTATTGTCTTCATTACGTTTGATGTGTGCGTCATTGATTGCCCATATATTGAATCATTATTGATTGAGATATCAAAGTGGTTGATGTTATAAAATTTGAAATATGTATTCCTTGTAACATATGTGTGTTTTAAATCTTCATTGATTACCTTTAAAGCTATTTATTTATTTATTATGTGACATTTAATGAGATTAATTTGTTAGTCACCAAAGTGACCAAGTTGATCTAGAATTTATAGTCATACTAGCTAAAAGACCCGTGAAATTCACGGGTATTTTAAAGGAATGATGAAAAAAGTAGCAAATGACATTGCGTATTATGAAGTTATAAGTTAGAAAGAACCACATATGGATAAACAAATGTAAAGTATATTGTTGGTCATAATCAAACATACGTTATATGAATACAGTAGTCAAATAATCCAAAAAAGAAAATAAGCATCTTCAATCGTTGATTTCTACTAATGCGAGATACATGTACATATAGATGTGATCATAAATTGTGTAACACTTCTTTATAGACCACATTGGTAGTGGTATTAGTAAAATTTTCGTCATCGTCACAAATAACCATCTTCAATCCTTTATTACTCAAAACGCGAGAGGCGGCTACATATAGCTGGCCATGTGTAAAAACAATTGGTGGGAAATACAAACCGGCTTGCCCGGAGATTGTCCTTTAACTTTTGTTGATTGTCATCGTGAAAGAGACGGACACGGGACCTGAAATAAAGATTTATTAGCAACCATTGGCTTACCCTTAACCAAATCATGTCAATAGTTACATGTACGTCAATAGCTTTACCTTCATATAAACGGGAACTTTTATCTTGACGTATATAGACGATGTGACCTGATATACCTGTAATGAAGATGGTCAGAAAAATGTTGTGCAAACTATACATGAGAAAAGATAATGTATCACACTCATCACTGGATAAAAAGGTAGAAACAAAACTTAGTAAAGCATGATCATATGAACATCGCTTGAATGTGTAAACCACACTCATCTTCATCAGCAGCTATTGTAGATGTGAAAGTATAAAAATCCTTACAATGACACTATATTCATGTTCACAAAGTACTTTACCCACCCCTACCCCTTACCCTGTTTAAAATATTTCCCAAATCCCTCCCCTATGACCCATATAGTAATACTTCTCATATTATAAATTTATAACATTAAATTTATTTAAAAAAATGATAAAAGTATAAAAGGTTGGCAATCCAAACTGTTTTTTTTTCTTCTCATCGACTCATTTGACGCACCCTTTTAAGCTAAGTCGAAGATCATATACAGTATATTCGAGTTGTTTATGAATATTTATAATAGGGTGCCTAGAATGGGTCAATGACCACGTTGAAGGTGGGTGATAAAACCACCTTATGATACCAAAAGACCTTCAAAAACTGAGAAAAAAAAAGAAAAAAAGAAAAAAAACATTGATGGTATACATATTGCTTCACATTTGCCTATATGTATAACGAATGCAATAAGTCTATAATGATGGGTATACATATTGCTTCACATTCGCCTATATCACTTAGCTTCAAATATTCAAACATTGATGGTATACATATTGCTTCACATTCGCCTATATCACTTAGCTGCAAATACTTAGATATTGATCACTTCATTAATTAACAAAAACATGACTGAATTTTCCTTAAATGAATATTGTGCTCCATAATTCCTAAAAAGACTTAGGGTTTACAATTTGAACTAATATATACATGGCTAATTTTAGACATTGTTGACATGTAATTAATAAACAAAAATAGCACCATGAACAATTCTTCCGGTTTACACGAGGAACCACCATATAATAATAGAACAATACACATGATCAATTTAGCCTTAAAAAATACAAATTTGTTTATAACTTAATATTTATTGGTCATTAAACCAAATACATAGTCAAAACTCAGCAAGAAATGTAAAACTGCTTAGCAAATATCTTTGACACGAACTAACTGATTTTAAGTTAATAAGCACCAACACAGTCAACAAACTACAAATTGATCCCCAAACAAAACAGAAAAATCAAAATTAACAATTAGAGAAACATGAATATAGTAAGAATAGCAGGTTCAAGAAGGATTGTTCAATCTCAATTGCCAAACATTAAGTACTTATAGGCAAGTACTCAACAACTAAAAACAGAATAGTAACAATTTCAAAGGTTATAATCACATGATTCCTAATCTCTGGTGCAACATACAGAAAGAAACCACAATTTCTAATGATATATATCAGAACCTTCGTTGTCTTAAGACACTACTTAATTTGCAACATATAATTTTTAGTGGTAATAACGAAAAGATTAGACTCAAAAATCATAAACTTAAAAAGTAAATAGGATACAGATAAGACCTCTACTCGAAGAATGTCCGTGGCCTCATCGAAATTCATGGTAGCAAGAGATGGTATAGGGAACTCTTATGTCAATGTAATGGTGCCCATGTTCCCTTCAAGGATTCTCACAGCAACCTTTTAAGAAACCATAAAATTAGTACTTTGTATCACATGTAAAAAGACATCGTCTAGATATTACACTATAGCATATACTTTATAAAACATAGCTAAGTGGACAATTAACAAATAACTTATTCTAGTTGTAAAGTGTGCTTATTTTACCCAGAAAAAAAAATAATAACGTCGAAAACATAGTGTCCTATGGCATTATAGCATGGGTTGGTTCCTCCATCCTCACACATTACAACAATCACTATATAGTATCTACTTCACTATTTTCAAGCCTAAACAACACAAATTCACCTCTCATAAGTGTCAAATTTTTGACCAAGGAGATAACAATGTCACTATTTTGATACTCGACTCTAATTAGTCAAAAGCCAAATATTGTAATTGGAATCAATACCTCAACTCCTATCGGTTTCATTCCACCCTATACCTATATCGGTTTCATTCCACCCTATACCTAAACTCATACCGACAGTGAGTCAAGACTCCAAACCAAATGCACCCTAAATTAAAGAAATTGATTAATTAAATTAATACCTCAATTAATGTTTGTCACATACAGTGAATTTGTGAATGTGGAGAATTGGAAAATAAACTATAGGACACAATATTTAAGAAAGTACCTATCTGTTTGTTTTCCATATAAACATCTTCCCATATAAAGATGACACAAGCAAGTATACAATTCAAGCAGCCATAGCCCAGGTGGCCATACGTTGTTTCCAAACCATTATAATTGACTCCTGTATAAAGATAGATTTAAACAAACAAATCACAGATGTATCATAATTGAATCGGAAAAAAATTACTTTACTTACCAATTAGTAAAATTCCCAATTCTTTTTGTAGGGTTCTTATAAATCACAATCGTATTATAATTGAATTGAAATATAATCAAAGGAACGCATATTCTAATTTAATTGAAACAATATAATTGTAATATGGAACTATTAAACTGAAACACAAAATGTATTATAATTGATTAGTTATTACCAATTCTTTCATGTTGACAACATAGAAATCACTGGCACACTGATGTAACAAAAATGTTTTCTTGATTGATTTTGAATCCATATGGTATACATCCAAGCCCTAATGATACGAACACGTAACACAATATTGTCTCGTACAGCGGAGAGGTCGGATATGAAACCATTGTCAAACTTAACAGCCATTTGATCAGTGAAAAGACGGAAAAAGAAGTAATGTGGTTTTGATATGCAAATGAATGGTGTAATTTCATTTCCACAAACACCTTCGTTTTTATAGGCTCGATGGTTTGAAAATTGTCATCAAGAAATTCCCAAAAATCAATTACAATCAGGGCAAATCAATTATAAAAATCTCCATAAATAAGAATTCCCAAAAATCAATTAAATTAAGGGTTTTGCTAACCAATGCCCACTGGGCAGAGGTTAGTGTATAATAAATGAACACAAACTTTCCTGATTAACACAAAATTACATTAAATATGCATTAAATGCACATTAAATAAACTATAAATTACTATATTTTAACTTGCTTTTCACTCAAATAAACCATGATTTAATGTATTTTTATGTTAATCAGGAAAGTTTGTTTTCATTTATTATACACTAACCTCTGCCCAGTGGGCATTGGTTAGCAAAACCCTTAAATTAAACACCCAATAAAAAAAGTGATTGTAAATTGTCAATCAAAAAAAAAAAAAAAAAAATTACCTAAAATAAGTCAATCAAGAAAACAAACTATCGTAATCTATTTTTTTAAGAATATTTTCACAACAAACCAATTTAATACCGTAATTAACTAATACGATTAGGAAGAAAAAATTTATTAAAAATGACGATTAAGAATAATCGAAATGCATTATATCAAAACATAATAAAATTATTAGTGTACCTTATGTGTAGATGTTTTTGTTGTTATGATTTTGAGGAGCTATGAAGAAGTTTTACCGAAGATACATGATCTTTTTGTCAATGAAGAAGATATGATTTTGGTGAATGAGTTACTTTTTAATCCTAGTCTAATTTCATTACTATTTATTTCTTTATTATTTATTTATTATTTTAATTGCATTACTATTTATTATTCATTCAACACTCGGGAATTTTTATAGTCAAAGGAAAATGACTTTTTGAAAGGATCATTTAAAAGGCAATTGAAACACAAAACTAAAGTACACGTGTCAAGCTCAGAATAAGTGTTATTTTAAGAAAAAATTAATTAGTTTGCTTAAAAAGGTTGTACAAAAGGATGCTTAAATGGGTTGTACAAAACTATGTTTTATTAGATAAAATAGATTTGAATTAGTTTATTTTAAAAATAAAATAAGCACAATCTTTTAATAAACTTGTGTACCAAATGAATGCTAATAAAAGGTTTTAGACTTTTATGTTGATTAACACCATTGAACCTTTAAGAAAACCCGCAAAGGATGTTCGGCTAAGATTATGTAGGGGTGCTCACAGTCCAAAAACCGGACCGGACCGAGACCGAATCCGGAAAAAATCCTAGACCGAGACCGGACTGAATGTGGTCGGTCCGGTGTCGGTCTAAATAGGCTAAATGTCCGGTTTTTAAGCCGGACCAGACCGATCCGTACTGAGACCGAAATTATGAAATCCCTAGACCAAGACCGGACCGAATGTGGTCGATCCGGTCTCGGTCCGGTCCGGTTGGTTTTGTCGGTCGGTCCGGTCCATCCGGTCTGTTTGCTCACCCTTAAGATTATGTGATAGGTCATGAGTTTATTAGCTTATATGTGTCAAATGAGTAAATTAAATGTTTCGTATGAGTAGACTTATGAACTTTTATAAAAAGTTTTTAATAAGTTTAAAAAGTACACCCTTTCTTAATTATTTGAACTTATCTATACTATATAAAACACGAATAACTTCTTTTTTTATTATAACTTAAAAAACTTAAAATATGTAATGTGTCATACCGAAAGTACTTTTTTAAATTTCAAATTACTTTCTGCATACTTTTAACTAAAAATAGTAACATCATCTACTATTAATTTAATAATTTTCTTTTGTTTATTTTAATAATTTTAATATTTTTTAATGCTCAAACTTTATATATTTTATTTTTAACCCATAAATTTTCTTTCTGATTAACCATGTCATTTTGACGGGGTTTTAGAAGAGATTATGCGCAAAAAAAAAAAAAAAAAAAAATTAAAAAAAAAAAAAAAAGAAAAAAAAAAAAAAGACAACAAATGAAAAGAGTTTGAATTATTCTATGAAATGAATAATAAGTAATATGTCGATGATACTATAAACTATTATGCTTGTAACTATTAGTGTAATACACGTCCACGCATCGCGTCCTCCAATTTTCATGGTCTTGAAAAACAAATGTATGTAGTGAGCGTTAAGCTAATGTCCACCCGTGTGCGCCTAATAAGTTTTTAATAGAGTGTAAATAAAATAAGTTTGTGATTGATAATATATGTAAATCTATAAATGGCATAATAAATGTCATATGTATATTATCTGCAAACATAGTTACTTCCTTGATACTTGATACTTGATACTTGATACATTATAAAAACATGCCTAAAAGTGCACAATATGAATCGAGAAAAAAAGCAAAGAATAAATCTTACGAAAAAAGACAATAGATAGAAAGAAGACATGCATTTGTAAAAGAACTAATTAAACAATGTATATTTTGTGTGACCTGAATATGAACACAACCTTTAAAGTTTGGACCTATACTACAATGACATAGTTACCTTTATACTCGACTTAGGCACAAGCTCTCGTGAATCTGGTATATGGTCTACACTCCAAAGTACAGTATGAAAGGCAAAAATAATAACACTCCACCATCCATCAAGCTTACAAACTTCCATATACATTAGATATCAATGAAAAATGATTGATTTAAAAATGTGATAATCTACACAATCTACAGAACCAAGTTGTCCTAAAACAATCAATAATGTGATTTTGACATATATACCTAAAACAATCAATAAATCTTGTCTGTCATTCATACTTATTAGAGCGACAAACTGCACCGTCTACAAAAAGAAGTTCATCATTTCCACACGATTAGCAACAACATCAATTCTGATCTTAGTTATATGCATTTGCAATGCATTAAAAAAAGGAGTACAAATCTTTCCAAAGGCGGTCGCATACAATTATGCCATTTTGATAGCAACCATTGGCTTAACCAAATCATGCAAATAGTTACATGTACTACGTCAACAACTTTACCTTCGTATACACGGGAATTTATCTATTGACATATATAGACAACGTCACTTTGATATACCTGCAATGAAACGAAGATGGTCACAAAAATGTTGTGTAAACTATAAATTAGAAAAGATTAATGTATCACACTCATCATTTGATAAAAAAGGTTGAAACAAAACTCAGTAAAGCAATATCATATCAACGACACTCGAATGTCTAAACCACGCTGCTCAACTTCATTAGCAACTGTTGTAGTTGGATAACTATATAAATCCTTACAATGACAGACTGTGTCAACATGTGCACAAAGTACTTTACCCACACCCTACTTGCTTCCCCTGTTTGACCTGTTTCGTGTTCCCAAATCCCTCCTGTTCACCCATATGATACTACTTCTCATAGTCTAAATTAATAACATTAAATTTATAAAAGAAATGACAAAAGTATAAAGGTTGGCAACCAAAACTAGTTTGCTCATTGACTCGTTTAAGGCACCCTTTTAAGCTAAGCTCAAGATCATATGATGTTAATCAAGTGGTTTATGAGTTTTAATAAAACATAAATTTTTTATTTTTAAAAAGTTGCGAAAATAATAAAAATCAATACAAAAGATGGAATGTTAGACGACTAACATAAGTATTGTTGTGCGGTAGAATTTTCTTATCTTTGGAAGATTGTTCGGCTGGTAAGCACGGCACTAATATTAAAAATAGAGACCAGGCTCGGTAAGCACAATGTCAGAAGCACTCTTTGCAACATCTGTAGCATTAACAACAATGATTCCTATGACGACCTTCTTCAAAGCAGGGGAATACCATTACCGGTCATCCCACATGTGATTTCTTTATTATAGCGAACAGTTAGACATAAAACAAAATATTAAAGTTGGGTTTGCTCACCCTGAATTCCTTTTAACAGGCCATAAAGTAGGGAAAATCAATGTGATACCTTTATGTCAGTCCGCTTTAAACAGTGACCAGCAAAGGTAATTTCCCCTGCTTCCTCAAAAGACCAAATGTCTTCTTTTGACACGAATAAACTATATTAGTTTATTCGTGTGAACTTTTAAGTGATAGTAAACATATATGATATCTTACTATTATTATTACCTCAAGACGTCGCCATAACTCTTCCTCATGTTGCTTTTAGAGTTGCGACAACCTTGAAATTTTTGAATGGATGCCGACAATATTATTATTAAGTTGCTGATAGAAATAATCTCGAAAGCCACTTAACAACTCAACAAAGCAAAAGATTGTGTCTGCTTGTGCATTAACCTGCATAATTTCATATTAAAAAAAGTCAGCCAAGTAATCCAAAATGAGTCAGCCAAGTAATCCAAAATGACAGTCTGTGATTGAGAATGTTGAATATATTGAATGTCACAGAAGTACATTTTTATTTAATATACCTCCTAAATCAGTCTATCCAAAATATAATTATTGATACTTTAATTACGTTACATGGAGAGACTCGACTTTCGACCCATTTAATTATGAATGAGTTGGTTTCAAAATGTTTTATATCAAACAGGTCGAAAAACAAAATAGACAGTCAAATGGGTTGAAAGTCGCTTAATGTAAAAAAAAACGCCCATAGACAATAGTGACCATTTTTGTATATAAAGTATAAGAGATAAAAGATTTACCTCTATTGACAGCAACCTAACCTATTGCTCTTCAAGTTCTTCCTAATATCTTTTGTAGTACCTGTAAAAACACAAAAGAAAAAATAACTTGTTGAAGTTTCAACTAATAATTAAAAAAAGAACATCAGCTGAAAAATGTTATGTTGATCAAGGATGGATGACAACACTCCAATATAAATAACACACGACTTCTTATAAGCTATCGAATTTAATGTTATGCAGAGATTAGAGACGAATGTATTACTTAACAAAAGAGTGTATATAAGAGAAGGGCATTAGCCAGCATTCTCGTTTTCACCCTATCTTTATTAATATAGTTCCTAACCCAACTTTAGTAAAGTGAATCATCTCTTGTGTTGATAAAATAAGAGTTGCAACATACAGTAGCAAAAGAATTCAAGACATTGTAAACATACAATCCTATAATTAAGAAATGATTAACCTGCATAATGAATTACATGTCATTTTAGCAACTCAGAACACATTGAAGTATCAAGGTTTGTTACCAAGTTTTTCAAAGGCAGTTTGAATAAACCTACAGTATGCTCAAATAAACTAATAGTCTACAATCATCCTACTTAAGCCACCTCTATTAAATGTTATCAAAAGAATAGATAGGTGAAAGTTATAACACAATCATATGTTCTGAGTTGACTACTCTTTGCTTCTTTACAACCTTTTTTTACCTCTTAGTTTATAATACTCCAAACAACCCCTATAAGGAGTTTAAATAAGCACACCAAACAACCCTTTAAGTAGTCAAGATAAACACTCCAAACAGCCCATGTAAGTAGTTTAAATGAGCACTCCAAAAAGCCATATAAGTAGTTATAATAAGCACTCCAAACGGCCCCTATAAGTAATTTAAATAAGCACTCAAAATAGGCCTATAAGGAGTTTAAATAAGCACTCCAAACACCCCTATAAGTAGTTAAAATAAGCACTCCAAAACAACCATATAAGTAGTTACAATAAGCACTCCAAACAACAATAGTTGACTGAAAGTGATGCAGAATAGGGAAGCCTTTTACATGAATTTTAACACCTCATTTACACCTTATGGATTCCATATCTTAAAAAATAGGCTAAAAAAATACCACAAAAGGGAAAACCAAAAGCCGAAGAGGCGAACCATACTATAGTAAACATATATTTACTGCCTCTCAGACTACATACACTTTGGCAAATCGAATTTCCGACTAAATAGAATATCAAAAATAGATCAATTGGTATGTATATCATAGAATAAAGTAGTTTGATTAGGAGTCTACCCACCATTAACAATATGCTCAGTTAAGTTTTAAAAATCTTTACATCATGATACACTTAAAAGAGCAGCTTATGTTTTTTCTTAATTGCCAATTAAATCCCTTCTCAGGTGATCAAACACTACTTAGTTAGCTGAGTGTATAGATCCGCTTAATGATTTTAAAAACACTATTAACATAGATATATCCTAGATCACATATCGTCAATGTCCAAGCAAAATTTATGATGGTTGAAGACAATATGAAAATTGGTTATGAACTTAATAAACAATAAAATTATGTTCTCACTTGGGGATGAAGGGTCCTTTTCAGTATTTTAGCTCTGCACTGTCTTCTCCCTTGTCAACACGCATAGCAGCTAACACCTTTACAATAATTTGGAGGAGGTAAAATAGCACAAAATAAGGACTTGCAAATACAAATTGTAAATCACTGTTATTTATTGCTAATGAAATATCTTCATTGCAATCTTATTTGAGGCATAAATTTCTTTGATAAACTCTATATGACTATACCTAACTAACAAAATTAGGTGCATTGTTAAATCACATTATGAGTGAATATGAGTTTAGTTTGCCAATCCTGCAACAAAATAATACGAAACTCATAATCAAAATTCAAAATAAGCCAAAGATATTTCATTGAACACTTACATGAACATATGGAATGAAACATGTTGAAATAATTGAAAGTAATCACCTTGAATTAGATAAATTGTTGGGGGGATCTGAAATTGAAAGTATCAAGCTTTGCAACCCGTACTTAAAAGATGACATGTTTCAGTTTCAATTCATGATTGACCCGATACCCAACCCACCCGACCAGTCTATTGTACCACCTTTAATCACAACAGAAATTCATTATGGAAAATAAACCATTAGACAAACACACAAGTAACACAAAAGTACCTGTCTTTGTTGTTGTGTTTTGCTTCATAGATCCGCTTCATATCATAAAATAAGTGAAATCAACAACCTAAAACAATAAAAGAATGCAATGAATAACGAATTTAGCTATTCACAGATGTATCAAACACATGGTGAGCATAAAATTCCATCATCCAATCATGACAATTTGATTATTTCTTAATCACCTCCTTTATAACTCTTTTTCAAAAGACAAAGCCTCCAAGCCTCCTAACATCTTCTTAATATTCCCTTACACCTCTTACACCTTTATAACTTTTTGTCTCCCACACTTTCCCACATTATATTCCTTTCTTACAAATTTCTCTCTACTTTATACATTCCCCACATATTCTCTATACACATACACACACTTTTCTACAAACACTACTTACACACACAACTCATATACACACACCTTTACATTCAAAATACACACACTTCACTCACATACCTCTCTTCACACATGCTAGGCTCTCCATCATATCATTCTTACATTATTCCTTACATATACAACTCATTCTTACACACATCATATCCAACCAACATATTCCTTACACCTCCAACAACTTTATTTTCAAAATACACACACTAATCACAACCATCTCATTCTCTATACACACTAGGCTCCCCATCACATCCAACTCTTACATATTCCCTTACACACATCTCTTCACTCTTACACAATCCAACTCATACCTTATATTCTTTACACACTCTTCATCCTAACCATCCATTTCAAACAAACACATCTCAACCATCCATTTCACCTTCCTCCCCAAGAAATGGAATATTCCCTACCATATTCTTTCCTTATCCTAACCATGGTTCACTTCTAACCCAACTATGGTTAGTTCCCAACTAACCCATTTCTCACCCAACCATGGTTAACTTCTAACAACACCAAGGATGGAATATTCCCTTGGTTATACCCTTTAACCTAACCATGGTTCACTCTCTAACCTAACCATGGTTTAGTCTCTACACACGTCTCTCTAACCCAACCTTGGTTACACCTACCTTAACCATGGTTCATTCTTAACCCAACCTCACACACTCTTCCCTATAGAGGAATATCCTATGGCATATTCTCTTTTCTCCTTTATGTCAAGTGAGGAATACCCATTCTATCCCTACTCAATTATCTCTTCTACTCTTTCTATCTTTGATAATTGATTTCTTATAAACACTTCACAAAAACATTTTCCAAATTGGCTAATTGGTAAACCTTAGATTGATTAATGTGATTTACAATAAGGGGTTTAGCAAGATAAGGTATTTACAAGACCAAAACTCAACTTTTGGGAAAAATGTTACAGAGTGTCTGGCGCGTCACCCGCGCGTTGACGCGTAGGCAACGCAACTGGCCTCGGTAAAATTTTCCCAAGTTTGGGTCTTGGCCTATAAATACCCCCTTGCCTCTTGTATTCCTCACCCCTTGCCATTATTCTTTCTCTCTACATTCTTTCTCTCTAATCCTCTAATTCTTTCTTGTGTTCTTAGTTTATCACACTAACATCTTTGGAAGAACACATCTCCTTGCAAGGGAAGAATCATAAGAACCTAATCCACTCTTGTGATTATGTCGAGGGTCTTCTTATCTTTACCCTTTCTACTACAATCGAGTCTCTAGGTTAGGTTAGGGCTTGGTTGAACAAACACTTATTCATTCATTCAATTGGTTGTAAGGGAAGTCTTGTGTCTTGGTGACCAAGCCTAGATCATTGGGGATCTAGTTGAGGTTTGATACTTCTGGTGGTAAGTCTTGGTAGTGGTCTTGGTAACCCTTAGGTGAAGTTAAATCGTGAGATTCTTTTAGGTGGTTTCCAAGGGCGGAATACCGTGGGAGTAACTCCTTCTTTGTGAGCATCGATATTGGTGAATATCGGTGGAGTGAATTGTAATGGTTTGTAGTCCACTGAAAGGATTATACTAGAGTGATGAGGCGAAAAGTGAACCACTTTTAGGGGGTCATTTAAGCCCGGATTCGAATTTATTTGATCAAATATTGCCCTAAATCGTTCCTTTTGTCATTTTAGGTACTTTTAGAGAGAAATCTGGAAAAGGAAGCATTTTGGACGTTTTTGGAGAATAAAAGTGAAGAAAACGGCTAAGTCTCAATTTTCCTTGCTGGGAACAGTACCTGACGGCGTCAAGAGTCTCCAAGTGACGGCGTCAAGAGTTACAAAAGAGGTGGAAGTGGAAGATATACGTGACGGTCCAGAGTGTTTTCAAGCATAGGACCTGACGGCGTTACCTAGGCCGGCATGGTCCATTTGTTAGTGACGGCCCAGAAGAAATTCCTACATGACAGCGTCAAAATCAGATCTAGGCAATACAATTTTTACTAAGATGGCGAATTGACGGCGTCACAAATTCCTTCTTGACGCTGTCACCCTGTAAAATCTATATATAGTTTTCCAAATTTCATTCATTGGGGTGCAACTTTGAGGGAAAAACCCTAGGTTGAATTTTCTAGATTTTTCAAGGGTTTCAACCCTTTGAATCTTTTATGGTCATTTAGAGATAAGTACTCTTTCAAATCAATCAATATGTCTATGTGTCGTTTGATTATATCTTACGCTTGTCTTCTATTTAACATGCTTGGCTAGATTTCTTTTGTGTTTGCTTAGATGTAGTGAAACCTAGATGTTAATTATGGGCTGATTGTTTGTTTATAGTTGTTACGGATGACTTTATTCAATGTTAGGCTTAAGAAAACTGGCAGACTTCCATTGGTAACATGCTTGAACGTCTTAAGAAACATGATCGGAGGTGTACTACGATTTTTGGTTGTATTTAATGCGTAGGAGAATTCTAATGATCCCATGTTAAGAGCTTCTAACGGCTCGACATAGGAGTGAAGTAGGAACCTATAGAGTTAGGGAATATTGTACACGGCCCTACGACTAGTATTAAGGAATATGACCCGTCATCCATGCAATTGTAACATGTAATTAACCTGTAAAAGATATCTAGGGAGTAATGAAATCTAATTAAACACAACTTTCCTCATTATTGTTACCACCACATTAGTATAATTAGCTTTATTTTCATTTCTGTTATTTTATTTTGATTGCATCTTAGTAAATTGGGTTAGTTGGCTAGCAACTAATTCCGCCCACTCTTCCAAAACCTGAGATTTTAATTGCTTTTCTATAAAATATAAAAATACAAAAAGAATCATCCCTCACCTCTAGACCTAGTTTAGGAGGCTTTCTAATCCTAGCAACACTATTCCTGAGTGGAACGATCAATCCCCCGGTACTTGTCACTATACTATACTACAACGATTAGGTACACTGCCTGGTGGGGGTTGTAAGCTTCTCGAGAGGTAAAACCTTTTGTGAGGGTGCAATTCCCACGCATCAAGTTTTTGGCGCCGCAGCCCGGGGAATAGTTATTGTCTTGGTTAGGATTTCTTTTTATTAGGTGTACTTGCAAGATTCCTTTCTAGTAAGATTTTATTTTTATTTCTAGGTTTTCTTTAGTCTATCTCATTTTTTCGTGTCTTTTGTTAGGAATTAAATATTCCATAGATTTGATGATCAGAAACAAGAAGAATGAAACATGAAGAATACTGAAATGATAAGCAAAATACGCTAAGTGCAATTCTGCTGAAGAACGTTTCCACTGATGGATTCTGCTGATGAGCAAAATAGTTTTGCTAATTGATTCTGCTGAAGAACGTTTCTACTGAAAGTGATTCTGCTGATGGATTCTGCTGATTGACATTGCTGCTGATCAATGAGTCATGCTACTGAATGGATAAAGATAAAGAAGATATTTTGTGCATAAAAGTCAAGTATATCCTCTAGATAATATCTTTCATCAGTCATCAAATTGAACACTCTAAATGAGTTGTAAACATTGATACGTGTTGACTGACATCATAGTCATAAGCTAGATAGTAGATGACAAAAGCTTATCAATTTTGTAATGATCTCCTTTGTTCTATAAAAATGAGATCACACCCCTTTAGATAAAGTGCGCATGCTTCACAGTGAAACAAAGTGAACATCACCAAAGTGCTTCGTACTTACAAATTACAACAACACCAAGTGTGTTAAAATGTAAAGCACTTAGAAGAGTGTGTGTGGGAACATCAGACAAGGGGTCTGTTGTTGTTAGGTTTGTTTAGCCTCAAGGATCTTTGATCCCTGTTAGATTGTAAACCGTGCTATACTTGATCACATAGCATTGGGGCTAGTTGGAATAACAAACGGAGACGTTAGAAAAACCTTGTTGTGATAATATTGTTTCTTTCATAGAATATTCCGTCAATATTATCATTGTGCTCGTAATAGCCAAATTCCTAGATCAAAGGCTTAACATCCTAGAGCTCATAAACGATCAGCAAAAGCTTATTGTTTAAGATATTTAAAAAAAATAAGCTTTTCACACTTGGTATCAGAGCGAGGGGGCTCTGGATCTAGAAAAGAAAAGGTTTTTGTTAAAGAGAAAAAAAGAAAGAAGAAAATTTCGTTTTTGCTTAATTTTTCGCAACTTTCTGAAGTGCAGTTTTACAAAGGCTATAGCTCCTTCGTTAACTGTTGGATTGGGCTAAAATTTTTGTTCAAGGTTCTTGGCATATCAAGATAGATTCTCACCGGAGGGATCTTCAATCTAAGCTTCAGATGGCAAGATATGCATCGTTGAAAACTGCTGCAAAAACAGTTGAGGTATGGTTGAATTTTTGGTTTTCTTTCTTGGTTTACACACACAAAGGGGAAAAAGCACACACAGAAGAGAGTTGGTTCTTAAAAGATAAAAAGGCTTGTTTATCAAGTTATTATTGGTAAAGAAAGTTATTTGTTTCTTATTTGAAGATGAAGTGAAATTTTTCAAGGTTGTGTTCTTATCATATCTTAAGGTGATGTGTACACTTTAAAGATAACTTGTTCATTCGTTCAAGTGACTACGAAATGACAAACACTTAAAGGAGTTACATTGTAGTGCTCAGTGTCTCATAGAAGATGAGTTTATTGTCATGAGATTGCGATCTCTCTATACATCAAAGATGGGTATATGTTCGAAGTCAGATTTAGTACAACATATAAGACACAAGGTTGGTTTCTTTCACTTTAGCATCAAGTTAGTAATGATTGGTTTTTCTTCATCAGTCATAAAAGTCTACAGAAATGGAGATTCAAATGGTTAACATATGGGTTTCAGGGGAAGCTTAAATGTTCAAGTGTTCAACCATTTATTATGTATGTGCATCACCACAGGGAAAGTAATTGATTCTTACTACTGTTAATTAGTATTGCTACAAATGGTTTAGATTTTAATGGAGGGTAATTTGAGATAATAGAAGGATAGATTGGATGTGTAGTATTAGTTCATGGCTGTAAAAATCATATTTGTAATATTCTCTATTTGTTGATAACAAAAAGGGGAAGAGATGTGGTGGATAGCATAAATTAAGGGGAAGACAGTATAGTTTCATTCATGGTGAGAATTAGTTATCTCAATTTCTCTACTTCGTCTAGGGAAATTCGTACAAGAATGTTTTTGTTTTGTAATCATCAAATAGGGGAAGATTGTTAGGAATTAAATATTCCATAGATTTGATGATCAGAAACAAGAAGAATGAAACATGAAGAATACTGAAATGATAAGCAAAATACGCTAAGTGCAATTCTACTGAAGAACGTTTCCACTGATGGATTCTGCTGATGAGCAAAATAGTTCTGCTAATGGATTCTGCTGAAGAACGTTTCTACTGAAAGTGATTCTGCTGATGGATTCTGCTGATTGACACTGCTGCTGATCAATGAGTCATGCTACTGAATGGATAAAGATGAAGAAGATATTTTGTGCATAAAAGTCAAGTATATCCTCTAGATAATATCTTTCATCAGTCATCAAATTGAACACTCTAAATGAGTTGTAAACATTGATACGTGTTGACTGACATCATAGTCATAAGCTAGATAGTAGATGACAAAAGCTTATCAATTTTGTAATGATCTCCTTTGTTCTATAAAAAGGAGATCACACCCCTTTAGATAAAGTGCGCATGCTTCACAGTGAAACAAAGTGAACATCACTAAAGTGCTTCGTACTTACAAATTACAACAACACCAAGTGTGTTAAAATGTAAAGCACTTAGAAGAGTGTGTGTGGGAACATCAGACAAGGGGTCTGTTGTTTTTAGGTTTGTTTAGCCTCAAGGATCTTTGATCCCTGTTAGATTGTAAACCTTGCTATACTTGATCACATAGCATTGGGGCTAGTTGGAATAACAAACGGAGACGTTAGAAAAACCTTGTTGTGATAATATTGTTTCTTTAATAGAATATTCCATCAATATTATCATTGTGCTCGTAATAGCCAAATTCCTAGATCAAAGGCTTAACATCCTAGAGCTCATAAACGATCATAAAAGCTTATTGTTTAAGATATTTAAAAAAAAAAATAAGCTTTTCACATCTTTGTTCGTAACCTTTACCATCCGACATCATGGAAGGTGGTAACATCTTTGAACCCATCAACCCACCACAACAAAACCACCCACAAAACCCACCACTAGCAAACCAACCTCCTAGGCCCCGAACTTTAGGAGAGTATTCCTGTCCTAGCCACCAAGGCTATCGAAACACTATTGAACTCACTCAAGGAGCCAATGTGTCCCCCTTGCGATCCGACACCATCCGGTTGGTGCAAAGCGGATGTGCATTCCATGGAATTCGTTCCGAAGATCCTAATCAACATCTTAAGGATTTCCTTAAAATCGTAGATTCTATAGACCTTGATGTTACAACTAGAGAGTCGACCCGATTACGCCTATTACAATTCTCTCTACGTGATCAAGCTTGTCAATGGCTTGAACGTTTACCCGCGGGATCTATCACCTCATGGGATGATTTCACCACTCATTTCCTTGCTCAATTTTTCCCACTAGGGAGAACTACCAAGCTTAGAAATGATATCTTGATGTTCCAACAATGTCAAGGTGAAACTCTATATGAAGCATGGACTCGTTTCAAGGACTTACTCCAAAAAGTCCTTCATCATAGCATAGATCTTTGGCTCCAAGTCCAAATCTTCTATGACCATATCGACCTCTCCACAAGGCGAACCATTGACCAATCGGCCGGTGGCAAGCTACGTGATCTAAGTGCGGAAGAATCATGGGAACTCATAGAAGATCTTGCTCTCTATGACAACGAAAGTTGGAATGATCCCCGTGATTTGAAAAAAATAAAACTTGAGGACCAAGTCAAGTTTCTCATGAAATCCTACGAAGCTCCTAAGCCTTCAAGCCAAGTGAACAAAGTCACTTCTTCATGCGAATTATGTAGTGGTCCCTATGACACTCGTGATTGCGTAGAACTCCCCGGACAAGCTTTTGCGGACTACGCATCCTTGCGTACCGACGAAGCGGGAGACAAGTGGTACACTTTCAAACCCGAGCCAAACCCTTACGGTGATTCCTACAACCCTTCTTGGAAAAATCACCCGAACCTTAGGTGGAAACAAAACATGCGCCAAAACAATTCTTCCAATCCACTTAATCGGTACCAACCAAACGGTCCACCCTCTAACCGTACTTTCAACAACAATCCTTCCAATAACTATGGTAGTACCAACAATCTTGAAGGGTTGATGTCCAAGTTTATGGCATCTCAAGAAGCTCGCATAGCTAAGTTTGAAACCGAATTCAATCAACAACAAACGGAGATGACCAATAAGATTGACAACTTGTTGAAAGCCCTCAACAACCAAGTGCTAACTACACCTAGGAAGGACACTAGGGACACTAGTAGTGGAATCCAAATTAAGGACCCTTCATCATCCAAACAAGTCCACTTTGTCAATGTTGTCACCATTAAGGTAATAGATAAGAATGTAGAAGAAAGTGACAAGGATGAAGTTGGAATAGAAACTGGGATTAGGGATGAGATTAAGGGAGTTGAGGATATTCTGGAAGAAAAATTAGAGGAAGTAGAAAATGTAGAAGAATACTATGATAGGTTACCCACCAAGGAAGAACGGGAATATCACAAGGATTTATTCGATGATCCTGAGACACCATACATCCTTGGTTCACCCCTTATTAAAGTAGGTGATCCCTCTAACATCAACATACCATGCAACATTGGGTATATGCATGTGTGGAAAGCTTACATCGATCTTAGGTCTCCTATAAACATCATGACTAGGACCTATTATAATTGGGTAATGAAGAAGCAACTTGGATATAGGATGATGCCCGACACGATTAGGATGAGCAACTTTGTAGGAAGAGTGAGGGTATTGCATGTCTTTGTAGGAAACTTCACTTATGTTACCGACTTTGTGATAGTAGAGGATATTCATTCGGAAATAGATGATTGCCTGAGTCAAGTAGTGTTCGGAAAACTGTTTGTTGAGGCCTCGAAGATGAGTTATGACCCGTCCCTAGGGATAGTTAGATTCAAGGAAGAGAATGATGAGATTGCTTACCAAATGCCCTATAATATTGAACAATACCGCCTTCTATCAAACATAGAAAAAGAACATAAGCAAGCGGTTTATTATAGGAATGATAAGGATAGACATAGAGGAGTAGATTATGTCATGAATAGAATACTTGGTTTCTACAAGGAATGTTTGCAACTAGGTCCGGAATACAAAACTAAGATTGGAGATGACCTAGAGAATGAGACCAACGATGAGGTCACGTAATAGCCCATGACCTTGAGTCGAGCTACAAGACTTGTAAATAAAGAAAAACGCTTCTTGGGAGGTAACCCATGTTTTGTGTGATTTTTTTGATTATTATTTGCTTCCGTATACATGCTTTATTTTTATTGTTGGTAGATCATGTTTCAAACTAAATTGGGAAAATGCTTTATTTTGTCGTTTAACTTCGTCTTAACTTCATATAAAGGTATTTTGCAAAAGCTAAGTGTAAGGGGAAACCCCAAATTGGTTTTTAAGAACGAAATTGATCGTGATTCGCCACAATATTAAATGAACATGTATATTAGTATTTGTTAGAGTCAAATGCTTGTATCGAGTCATAATGATGTTTTGCAGGATTTTACAGGAAGATTTCTGCAGGTCACTTCTGACGGCGTCAGGAGTTAACTCCTGACGGCGTCATGTGTAAAATTCTGGAAATTTTGTGAGTTTTTTTTTTTCTAACGGAGTCTTAAGGTTTTTGTTAATTCTTTAGTTTTATAAACTTCAGGAAATCTGCAAACATTCATTCCACAAGCATTATATCTTACATTGTTTTCTAGGACTTCTTAGTATATATAGATTGCCGCCGATTTTATGCGAGGTTGCCTTGTTTGTTTTCTTAGGTTTAACAGGTTATATATGACAAGAAGATGATTTATTTTCTAGAAAGGAAGCTTTGAATGTTCATTTTCTTGGTGGAAGATCTAATCTTGTTACCACACTATCCACACCGAACGAATTAGGGGAGTATTTGTTTTCGTTCTTTTACCTGCTTTAATTTTACATTCTTTAATTGAACATTGGGGACAATGTTCATCCTAAGTGTAAGGGGAGGGTAAATGATGATACCTTATAGGATACAATTGCACTTGAGTTTGTTTGTTTGATGGTAGGTGTGTAATAAAACTAAGAGAAATACTTGTTAGTGTAATTTTAGCGCCAAATTTAAATTTTTTTACAATATTTAGGAGTGAAACTTTAGCCTTAGCAAGCGTCTCATGGATAGGAGTTGTATGACTAGCACAAAACCGTACCATTCAGAAAAATTTTCCACCCAAATATGTGAGGTTCGCCTTTAGATTTGATAGGAAAAGCATTCATTATTAGTGCTTATGAGTGTACCGGTAGCATTTAGATTCTAGAACTTGCGTTAGTGATGCATCCCGAGACCGCTAGTGAGACTACATTTGTGTAATAGGATTTACTACATGATAAGAGGCATTAGGATCACCCTTGTGTTAAACCTGTATCATAATTACTTGACCTAAGTCATATTACTTGGCTAGTAAAGTCAATTAATTTTTCCCACACCTTAGCGTTGTACTCATTTTTAGTACACGAAACCCCTAGTACACCCCTCCGAGCCTATCCTTTCGTTTCTAACTTTAAGCATTTTACTTAAAGGAAGAATTTGTTACAACCCACCCAAATGTGCAACCAAATCGCCTTAGCCTTCCGCGTATGCACTCATCTTTAGTGCATTATAGTTACATGTTTAAACCCTTAATTATCTAATTGATTACATGGTTGGTAAGTCGAGTCATATCTTGTACATATTTTTTTGGGACGATTGGGACTCATGGGTAAAGTACTTATGTTTTGGAGTAATGGGGAAGAACATCATTTATTACCCCCATATGTGCATTAATCTTAAAAGTACTCCAAGTGTTTTGATTATCTTGATTCGAGTCATTAGATTAGTTCATTATAAAGTATGTAAAAATTCACATGTAAGGGGAATGTACATTCCCTATACTGTATTATTTTAGATAGTAGGGTAAGAGTGTATGAAAAAAAAAATCGAAAAAAATAATCAAGAAAAAGGAAAAAAAAAAAAAAGAAAAAAAAGAAAGAGAAAAACATACTGACTACCATCCCGTTTCATTCGATGTTTGTTTTATGTTTGTGTTATTTTTGGTTATTAGCTTAAGTCGAGTTGAGTCTTGGCTTAGCAAAGCCATATTGTACATGTAATTAACCAAGATGATTAACTCGCCACCAGTAAATATTGCCTTTATACAACAAAACCGTGTTTTTCCATATCCCTACACCTAACGTTATAACCCTTTGAAAGACCTCTTTGATAGTTTATCTTAGGTGCTTACGCTAAGTGGTGGAGGTTAGATCCTTTCCCAAGCCTATGGTAATCTATTTTGCTATGACAGGTAGTGAGAGATGTTTTCCATTTCCATATTGTGATATATACTTTATTACACCCGAGAGATGTGAGTATCTAAACACTATTTGTAAGGTGCTAGTGTATGACCTCCGTGCTTGTCTTTGGTCTTTAGTGGAATGATTATTTGTTGTAATTACTTTTATATTAGTGTTAAATGACCCCTAACTTGTATTTTGATTAGAATAAAAGTGCATTTGCTTGAGGACAAGCAAATCTCAAGTGTAAGGGTATTTGATGAGGCAAAAAGTGAACCACTTTTAGGGAGTCATTTAAGCCCGGATTCAAATTTATTTGATCAAATATTGCCCTAAATCGTTTCTTTTGTCATTTTAGGTACTTTTGGAGAGAAATCTGGAAAAGGAAGCATTTTGGACGTTTTTGGAGCATAAGAGTGAAGAAAACGGCTAAGTCTTAATTTTCCTTGCTGGGAACAGTACCTGACGGCGTCAAGAGTCACCAAGTGATGGTGTCAAGAGTTACAAAAGAGGTGGAAGTGGAAGATACACGTGACGGTCCAGAGTGTTTTCAAGCATAGGACCTGACGGCGTCACCTAGGCCGTCATGGTCCATTTGTTAGTGACGGCCCAGAAGAAATTCCTACATGACGGTGTCAAAATCAGATCTAGGCAATACGATTTTTACTAAGACGACGAGTTGATGGCGTCACAAATTCCTTCTTGATGCCGTCACCCTGGAAAATATATATATAGTTTTCCAAATTTCATTTATTGGGGTGCAACTTTGAGGGAAAAACCCTAGGTCGAATTTTCCAGCTTTTTCAAGGGTTTCAACCCTTTGAATCTTTCATGTTCATTTAGAGATAAGTACTCTTTCAAATCAATCAATATGTCCATGTGTTGTTTGATTATATCTTACGCTTGTCTTCTATTTAACATGCTTGGCTAGATTTCTTTTGTGTTTGCTTAGATGTAGTGAAACCTAGATGTTAATTATGGGTTGATTGTTTGTTTATAGTTGTTACGGATGATTGTATTCGATGTTAGGCTTAAGAAAATTGGTAGACTTCCATTGTTAACATGCTTGAACGTCTTAAGAAACTTGATCGGAGGTGTACTACGATTTTTGGTTGTATTTAATGCGTAGGAGAATTCTAATGATCCCATGTTAGGAGCTTCTAACGGCTCGACATAGGAGTGAAGTAGGATCCTATAGAGTTAGGGAATATTGTACACCGCCCTACGACTAGTATTAAGGAATATGACCCATCATCCATGCAATTGTAACAAGTAATTAACATGTAAAAGATATCTATGGAGTATCCTAGCGACACTATTCTTGAGTTGAACGATCAATCCCCCAGTACTTGTCACTATATTATACTACAACGATCAGGTACGCTGCCTGGTGGGGGTTGTAAGCTTCTCGAGATCCCTCGAGAGGTAAAACCTTTTGTGAGGGTGCAATTCCCACGCATCATAGAGTAATAGTATCGGTTTCACGGTTTCAAAACTCGACATACGGATGGTATAAACCCCTATCCCAAACCATTATATATCATGGTGTCTCTCTTTACTCGCTTTATATACTTTGGATTGTATTTGTGGTTGTTGTATTGATTGTACAACCACTTGGTTCATCTTTGCGGCTTAAAGTTTTTAAATGTTCTAAAAGCCGAAGAAACCGTATTCACCCCCTTTACGGTTCTACACAACACACTACAACTTCAAAGGTTGCTAATGGTGAAAAGAAGGAACAAAGGGACAACAAATGCAATTTTTGCAAGAAAAGAGGGGCATTTCCAAAAAGGATTGTCCTAAGCATAAGGCTTAGTTCGAAAATAAAGGTATACATTATGTTTCTGTATGCTCTGAATCAAACTTGTTTGAAGTTCCTTCTAATACTTGGTGGTTTGATTCTAGAGCTACTACACATGTTTCCAATATTATGTAGGGATTCCTTAAAATCCAAATCACAACCCAACTAATGACTTTCTCTTTATGGGAAACCGAATAAAGGCTCCCATTGAAGGCATAAGGACTTACAGACTGAAGTTAGATATCGGGTATCACCTGGATCTAATGAATATTCTCTGTGTACCTTCAATTTATAGAAATTTAATTTTTGTTCCGAGACTTGATATTAGTGAGTACACTTTTGGTGGATGAAAATTCTGCTTTCTTGTGGCATAAACGTTTGGGTAACATATCCAAAGAAAGATTACAAAGATTGGTGAAGAACGAGATTCTATCGAATCTAGATGATGACATCAAATAAGTACATTTTATTTTCGTCATTTGTCCTATTTAATTGACTTTTTTTTATTATATTTTGTACGAGAATCGGTACATAATCGGTTACTTTAGTAATTCTCAGGTAAAAACAAGCAATTGGTGAAACTTGGCGATTTTGGACGAAATATGGAAATAAATAATCAAGATTGGAAAAGTCTGCTGAATAGAAGAATTTAAAGACCATTTTCTGACTTTAAAGCATGCGCGTCATCTGATTTTATTATTCGCCGCATATGAAACTTTGGTCAACGAAGAAGAACCAGCTTGTTCTACTCCCGATACGCCTCATCTGATTATCAACATGCGCCGTATCACTATCAAGACTTCACCAGATACAATCCAAGACGCTGAAGGACATGCGCCGCATAAAGATTCAAGATACACCGCATCTAAAGGCGGTGTGCGAATATTCTAGAATATATTAATCTTGGACCCCATGCGAAGTTAAGTAGATGCGCAACATCTACTTAGTTAATGCGCCGCATCTACCCTTTGACAGAAACTATAAATACCCCAAGACCTAGACGAATTTAATGTGCAAAAAAACCCTAAGGAGACGAATTCAGACGACAAGACAACACAAGAAACACCTCTAACGAAGATTTTAGAGCAGTAAGAAGGTCCTGCATATATTTAATTCATTAAGTAGTTTTGGTTTATTGTATTAGTAAACTATAATCTATCAAGATTGATGGGCTTGTGGCCGCCATATTGATCCCCTTAAAATTGCTTTGCCATCGATTATAAGTTTATATGATGTTTTTTTGGTGACTTGTATATGTGTGTTGATAACCTCTGTGTCTAGCTGTGTTTTGCTTGGGCTGCCATACCCCCTCCACGCTTACTTATCTAGCGTCTAGAAAGTAAGATAGGCATAAGTGATCATTAAGAGTTTAATCGCCTATATTTAGGATCCAATGAGAGAGGAGAGTTTACTATACTCATCATATAAAACTAGCAATAAAACAAGTGACATGCTACTTAACAAAAGGCTAGTACTTCTATCTGTATATATTATCTATCTGTGTACGTGTTAGTCTATTGTTGTTTCATTCTCAATAGTTTTATTAGTTTAATTAATTAACCAAATCTGTGTTAGTCTCTCAGGCTAAAACCCCCTTTGCGTTAGATTAGATTGTAAAGCTAACTTAGTATATTTAAAATAATAATTAGATTAACTAGATATTACGTTTCACTCTTAGTGATCGACACTCTGCTTACCACTATATACATATTGATCGGGTACACTGCTCATTAGTGTGTGTTATAGGATAAGTCGGCTAGATATAAATGCAAAACTAGAATAGGCAAAATCACTCTATACTACACGTGACACAACACGCATCAAGTTTTTGGCGCCGCTGTCGAGGAGTGAATTGTTAATTATCTGTTTCTCTATTAGTATTTTAAATTAGATTTTCTAACTTTTTATATTTCTAGGTTTTTAGATTCTAACCACAAATTTTGTTGTGTATTAGTTAAATTGCATTCATTGTATATTTTGCATATTTACTGTTTTTTGTGTGTTTGTTTTTCTTTATTTTTATTTTTGTAATTTTTTGTTTTTTTGCATTAACTATTGTCGCTGCACTTTGCTGATACACAAAATAAGACACATCTACTTTTTAGATGCGGTGTATGGCGTTTCAATTTTTATACAGCGCATCTAATTTAATAAATCGAGTACGGCACACCTATCCCCTAGTTGCAGTGTATTCTGTTTTTAATCAGAAAATTTTTCAGGAACTTTAACAGACATACGTCGCATCTGTTTTTCAGATACGACACATTAATTATTTATTAAAAACAATTTTCGTATTTATTAAATTAAAGAGAATCGGCGCATCGATTTTTGTCGATACGGCGCATCTATATAAAAATCTAAAATCTTGTATTCTGAAATATAAAGAAGATACGGCGTATTAGCTTTTGCTTATAAGGCGAATCTATTTTTTTTATATAATTATAAGCAATTTTTGACAACATAAAAGATACGGCGCATTTAATTTATCTGTGCGGCGTATTGAATTTCTAAATAAAAATTTGATTTAATTTATCCTATTTTTAGGTTACGGCGCATCATCTGCAGATATCAGCAACTTTTATATTTCATAATCTTTTTTCATTGTTAGTGTTCTGATATTCTACTTTATAAAACCTATCCTACTGATGCTTTTGTGATGATTTTAGAACGTGCATGACCAGAAGTTCAAATAAGTAATTGACCGAACCTTTTGAAGATCCTGAACGAGCTTTTCATTCACTTAAAAGGCTTTTCAACACAAAATCTTTGATCTTTCAAGTTCTTTAGAGCTTGATTATTTTTCTGAACAGGAGGAAGCTAGTGAAAGGGAAGAGATACCAGAAACAATGACAGATCTTACCATGGAAGAGTACATGAACAAAACTCGAGCTGACTATGTTTCGGGTATTGAGAAGCCGAAGTTTGACAATGATACAAAGTTCGAGCTTAAAGGCCAATTTCTCAAGGAACTGAAAGAAAATGCTTTCAGTGGATCTAAAAATGAAGATGCTAATGAACACGTTAAAACGATCCTTGAAATTGCTGATCTATTTACTACAGAGGAATTGACAATTGATCAACTTATGCTTCGAGTTTTTCCTATTTCCCTCACAGGAACTGCTAACAGGTGGCTGAAGAATGATTCAACTGGTTGATAAAAGAACGGAAGGATTTGAAGGCTAAGTTTCTCAAAAGATATTGTCCACCTGCTAAAACCGCGAAGAAGATGGAGGCTATCAATAACTTTAAGCAAGAGCCCGATCAAACTCTTTATCAGGCTTGGGAACATTTCAAAGATTTATTATTAAAATGTCCTCAACATTAACTAACAGCTATGCAGGAGATAATATTGTTTTATCAGGGAGTGGATGTGCCTACCAGACATATCTTGGACTTTAGGGGAGCTGTACCTCAGATAAGTGCAGTAAATGCTAGGAAAGCCATCTAAGAAGCTGCTAACTATTCTCAAAAGTGGCACGATAGAGCCTCTACTAGATCCAAGAACAGTAGTAATTTTATGGATTCGCTTCTATTCAAGCTCAATTGGACAAACTTAGTAGAGAAATGAAGAAAAGCAATGAAAAAGTTTATGCTGCCCAAGTTGGTTGTGAAATATGCCAAGGACCTCACTACACCAAAGACTGCCCTTCTAAGAAGGAAGGATAAACATTTGAAGAGGCATACTACACACAATTTGGTCAACCATTCCAACCTTCAGGAAGATTTAGGGAAGCTGCTCCAGGTTACTATCAAAGGAACAACGCTAACCCTTCATATCAAGAGAGGAGGCAGACTTTAGATGATAATTTGAAGCAGATTATGGCTGATGCTGCTAAGAGACACGAAGAAAACATTGCTATGATCAAAGAAATCCATGCTTCAACAGATACTATTACAAGAAATCAAGGAGCTTTGATCAAAGCATTGGAGCAACAAAGTGGTCAAATGAGTAAGGTACTTCAAGAAAGGGGAATTGGAGGTCTACCTGGCTCAACTGAAACAAATCCAAGAGATCATATCAAAGCAATCACCACAACTGAAGAAGTCATGCCTAAAGTACCTTTTCCTAGAATATTGGTGAATGGTGTGAAACCCCAATTAGTGTAAGGAGATTACTTAAGGAGAAATCAAGGATTGAAGAGGAGATCAAGGCTGCAATGAAAAAAGAGTTCTCTGCAACAGATTACAAGGCCTTGCCCGATAAAGAAAAAGATCCAGGAAGTTTTACTTTATCTTGTTCAATTAATGATATGTCTTTCAATAATGCTTTAGCTGACTTAGGATCTAGTTTTAGTGTAATGCCCTTTAAGACATTTGCTACCCTAGGCTTAGGAAAATTGATACCAACTAACCTACTTATTGAATTGGCAGATAAAAAGGTAAAACAACCTAAGGGGATTGCTGAAAATGTGCTTGTTAGGATCGAGAAATTTGTATTCCCTGTAGACTTTGTTGTGCTAGATATGCCTGAGGATATTAAGATTCCCTTAATCCTTGGAAGACCTTTCTTGTCTATTGCCCATACTAAGATTGATGTTTATAAAAGAAAGATTTCATTAAAAGTAGGGAATAATAAACTAATCTTTGAATGCGATAATATTGTTAAGAGCATAATTAGAGGAGTTTATATGCTAGGATTAAGAGAACGCATGGACCTCGACCTAGAAGCAGAATTTATGGGAGAAATTTTAGTTCATAATAGATCACTTAATCCCTATAATGGAGACTACATTGAATTAAATGACCTTGATACACCATTAAGGATAAATGAACGATCTATAGTTGACTCTAATTCTGATGTAGAAGAAGAGACAATGGATTTGCCTAGACTTAATGTTATTACTACTAAAAATTATGATGAATTCGAAGGGTATCCTTGTTTTTGCGATTATGGTAGAAAGATCCATGTAGATTGCGCTTATAATTTGCAAATTCCTTGCATGATAGGTTACAAGCTAATTAATGCCAACTGCTTCCCTATCTTGCCCATGAATGTTATATCTAGAGATTTCTATAACTCTATTATGAAGCAAAAGATAGAATATAAAGGGATGAACGTAGTTGGAGTATTTATGAAAGTACCTATTTTTGTTGGGAACATTACCATTGTTACAGAATTTGCAGTGGTTGAAAACATGGATGCCTATCGTGACAAAAAAAATAAGAGATGTGATCGTTGGAAAACCATTTTGTAAGGAAGTTAATATCGATGCCAAGAGATTTGAAGGAAATGTCATCTTGCAGAATGAGTGCAACAAGATCACTTACATGATGCCTCGTGTTAACCCAAGCCTTAAACATGTGACTAACAAGTTATGCTATAATTTTTCACCATTTCTTTTTGTAGATGATAAAGACAAACAGAAAGGGATCAAATATACATACCAAAAGATGCATGGATTCTACAAAGAAGAATTGAAATTGGGACCTGAGTACATATGAGATGAAACTGTTAGCAAATGGATCACTCGTGGACACGCTGGTGTCAGTGATGCAAAATAAGGAGCTGAACGTGAGTCTAACTTGAAGACTCTGGAATAAAGAGAAGTGCTCACCGGGAGACAACCCGGATTTATCTTTACTGTTTTTCTGTGTCGAGTCTGTCAGATCTGCAGTAGATGCGGTGCATCTCCATCATAAAATGCAGCGTATCAACTGTACATATCATATCTTTTATTTTCTGCACTTTATAAACTTTCTGTTAGTTTATTTAATGCGGCGCATCCATGGTTAAGGATGCAACACATCTTATTTTCTGATCCATGTTAATTCCAGGCTCGATACGGCGCATCTCATTCAATAGACGTGGCGTATCGACTAACCTGATGATTTTCAAAATTTTTATTTTTAATTTTTTTTAGGTTTTATTTTTACTAACTACTAATGAATTACGCACTAGTTTGACTTTCTTAAATTCAGGTGTGTTAAATTTTAAAATGGTAGTATATTCTAAGTTTTTGTACTTTATGTGGAGACATCATTGATAGAGGCTTGAACACGTCTCATCCACGAGAAAGTTGATATTGCTCAAGAACGCATAATGGAGGATCATACCGAGCAAACCTCAGGGGAGTTCGCCATTCTATTTTTTTTTAATTTCCCGTTTTTAATATCAATTACAAACAACGTGGACGTTGTTTAACTTAAGTGGGGGGGGGGGGGTGTGGAGAATTAGAACGTTGCTTTTCCAAAATATTTCAAAATATGGTTTAATCTATGCTTAATATGTTAAATTTAAAAAATTTTCTAGCATATTTTTGTTAAATCTAAGTTGCATAACCGCACACAAAACTTCTATTATATAAAATTGTGAGAATAAAGCGCATCCGTTTCCAAATATTTACCCAAATTCCACAAAAATATGAGTGTACCGGTGACTTGTAAACTTTAGAACTTGGCTTGTATACTATTCAAGACCACCATAATGAGTATTATTGATATAATTGGAATGGCTTGTCTAACTTGGTAAATTTCTAGGATTACACCCAAAAAGCATATATATGTTATGTTTATTAACTAACTACATTGGTTAGTTAACTCTCGTATAAAACCCTTTTGTTTACTCTCATTTTTAGAGTAAGATACCCTTAGAAAAACCCTCAGAACCATTCATTTCATTTCTTACACCTGTGTTTAATGTTTCGTTACACCTTTACACCTTAGCCTACCCTGTAGATTAATGTCCGTGGTTAGTTGCTTTAGGAAAAGTGTGTTTCCTTGCGTTACTGATGACATCAAATAATCCTGATATTTAAGTGTCAATTTCCCATTATTATGCTCATTTATATTACTGATTATGTGGATATATACTTTGATTCCTTTATATTTTGTATCCAGGTTACAAGTGAGCATAGGAGCTAAAGAGCCGAGAAAATTGGAAAGAACGTGTAAATATAGACAAATCCAAGTATGCCGGAAGAAGCTATGGCGTAACTTCATCTCTCAACTATGCCGTAGCTAGGATTTCAACTAAGAAGCCCAAGTCAACGCTGCACAAGAGTTTACGACGTAATCAATTACATGGTTTACGCCGTAACAAACACAAGTCTTATGAATCCTAAAATCTGAAGACTACGCCATAACACAACTCTAGATTTACGGTGTAGCAACGTGTACAAGAGTAGTCCTAGATCAAGAATTAACTTAAGGCGTAACACATCATTGGATTATGACTTAATGAAGACTATGAGAGTAATCTGAGATCTGAGAAATTATCTACGGCGTAACGCATAGACAGAACCCTAATATCATTATACGGCATAACATTTCATCAATTACGCCGTAACCCTCAGATCTGGATAAGATTACACTAGTTACGGCGTAACACATTTCTGAGTTACACCGTAACTCTCGACGGGCCTATAAATACAACCCTAATTTCTGCATTTTGAGATACCACTTTCTCACACACAAAGTCAGAGATCATTGGGAGCTTTTAGGAGGCCCTTCTATAGCAGCATACGGAGCCTTTCCAAGGGAGAAATCACACCTCAATGACCATAAGTTTTAGCATTTCATCATTTCGTTTACATTTCGAATTCATGGCTTTTGTAAACATTACTTAGAGTGTTGAATTTAATATGATCGGCTAAGCACCTTTGGTGCTAGCCTAGTTATGATTCCTATATTGTTTTAATCATGTTTTCGTACTTTTCTTAAAATGCTTTTACGTGTGTGCATGCTTAGTTTATCTTGAGAATCTCTTGTTTCGGTAGTTTTGAGATGCGGTAGTATCTGTTATGCTAGCTTAAATTGGAATAAGCCCCCAGTTTAGTTAGTAGGCTAGAAGAAATGGGAGGGATGACAACTGACCATACTGCCTTGTGTGTGAATTGACCATAGGATCACCTATCAATGTTTGATGAACTTAAGAAGTTAGAGAAATGGCCTATGATCTTGACAACGGGCCATTAAAGATAAGTTTAGCATGTAGTGGCGCTTAATGACTCAAACCCATCTACTGTACGTCGACTTACTAACATGGGGTAGTACCTGTGGTTCCTGACAGGATTCGGGGGAGATAGGCTAGGGAACTTGACCATATGCACCTAGTGATATATGTCCGCCCCATCTAAAGCATGAGATTAGTTTACTAGGGAACATTACCTTAAGCGATATAGGAAGAGTAATTAGGTTAGAACATTTCTCTATTACTGCTCACAACCTTTACTTTAAATGCTTTTGTTTAATAATTTCATTTAGTTTAATCAATCAATCAATCAATTCTCTTTTTATTAGTGACATTAGACTTAGTTATAATCCGTACCACATAGCTCTTGGGACTACCTCGGAGTTACCATTACTAGCCTACACACGACCGGATTCTCTGTCCGTTAGTGCATAAGGTAGACCTAAGGTAGAAATGAGACTTTAAAAATAGTAAAATCTGGTTAGAAATCCTGCATCAAGTTTTTGGCGCCGTTGCTCGGGAGCTATAATAGGATTTTTGTTTTTTATTTTGTTTTGTTTTTCTCACTTTTTGTTTTAAGTTTCAGGAATTATGGAAGCGATCGACATCGACACATTGACTTTGGAAGAGTACCTTGCCATGACTAGGGAAGAGCAAGGACCGGGCCTTGTGAGGCCGATTATTGGAGCGGATGTTCAATTCGAGATCAAGCCATAGTTTATTAGGGAATTGAGAGAAAAACCATTTACTAGACTCAAAATAGAAGACGCTTATGAGCACGTGGAAAATGTGCTATACATTACTAGTCTATTTAATATTTCGGGTGTTTCTCATGACGCAGTCGTGCTTCGAGTGTTCCCTATGACACTTTCCGGAGCCGCAAAAAGATGGGTTGATAGGTTGCCTGCTGGAACCATCAACACTTGGAATCTCCTCAAGAAGAGCTTTATTCAACGCGTTTGCGCTCCTTCTCGAACAACAAAACAATCGGAGGAGATTCATAATTTCAAACAGGAGGGCGACGAAACAATGTACCAAGCTTGGGAACGATACAATGAACATTTGTACAGGTTCCCAACACATGATTTGAACAGCCAACAGAAGGTGAGTTTGTTTTATAAAGGCATCAATATCGTTACTAGACGGATGATTGATTCCCAAGGACCTATCCCAGGAATGACATGATGAGACGAAAAGTGTACCGCTTTTAGGGGGTCATTTAAGCCCAAAGTCGAGATTATTTGATCAAATATTGCCCTAAATCGTTCCTTTTGTCATTTTAGGTACTTTGGAGGAGAAATCCAGAAAAGGAAGCATTTTGGACGTTTTTGGAGCGAAAAGTGAAGAAAACGGCAAAGTCTCCAAATCAAGCTGGAATTTGTACCTGACGGCGTGACGTATTACATGTGACGGCGTCACTTTATGGCAAAGAGGTGGATAAAAAGTATAACGAGACGCGCCAGAATGTTTTTGAAATTTAACACGTGACGGCGTCACCAAGGCCGTCACGTGTAATTTGCTCTTGACAGCCATGAGAAGATTAATACATGACGGCGTCAAATCTGGAACTAGAGAATACGAGGATTTCTTTGGCGGCGAGTTGATGGCGTCAGACTCAACACGTGACGCCGTCAGCCCACAAAATCTATAAATAGTTTTCTTATTTTCGTGTAATTGGGAGAAGAATTTTAGAGAGACTCTTGGGAGAACTTGTGGGGAAACCCTAGGTCGAATTTTATAGGGTTTTTCACCCTTTTATCATCCATGTTCTAATAAAGATAAGTCTTCCAATAATCATTCAATATGTCTATGTGTTGTTTGATTCTATCTTATTCTTGTCTTTACTTTAACATGCTAGGCTAGGTTTTCTTTGTGTTTGCTTAGATGTGATGAAACCTAGCTATTGATTATTGGTTGGTTGTTTGTTATTAATAGTAATGGATGATTGATATCGATGTTAGGCTTAAGAAAACTGGCAGACTTCCAATTGGTAACATGCTTGAACGTCTTAAGAAACATGATCGGATGTGTACTATGACTAACTGGCTATATTTAATGCATGAGTAACTACTAAGGAGGCCATGTTAGGAGCTAGTAGTCGGCTCGACATAGGAAGAGGTAGAAGCTTATAGAGTTAGGGAAGATCGTACACGGCCCTAAGAATGGCATTAAGGAATATAACCCGTCATCCACGCAATTGTAACAAACTAATCAACCAGTAAAAGATAGCTAGAGAGTAGTGAAATCTAAGTAAACATGTTTATCTTACTATCGTTTTTCTCCATATTTTATTTTCGTGTTATTTATTTTATTGCATTAATAGATATTTGGGTTAGTTGACTAGCAACTAATTTTTCCCACTCTTCCAAAACCCGTGATTTTTTACTTGCTTTCTAAAAAACTATAAAAATACAAAAAGAATCGTCCCTCACCTCTAGACCTAGTTTAATTAAGTTTTGATCCTAATGACACTATTCCCCGATAGAACGATCAATCCCCCGGTACTTACCACTACACTATACTACATCGGTTAGGTACACTTCCTGGTAGGGATTGCAAGCCTCTTGAGATCCCTTTAGAGGTAAAACCTTTTGCGTAGGCGCAATCCCATGCATCAAGTTTTTGGCGCCGCTGCCGGGGAATAGTTATTGTTTAGGTTGAAATTTCTTTTTATTAGGTCTATTTGCTAGATTCCTTTCAAGTAAGATTTTATTTTATTTTTATAAGTTTCTTTAGTCTATCTTATTTATTTGTTTCCTTTGTTCGTAAACTCTCTCGATGGATAACAATAGTATTGATTGTTTGATTCCTGTTCTTCGTGTTTTTTGTCGTATGATTTTCCAACCATCCATCCCAATCCCTTTAGTGGAAAATGAAAACCCACCTAACCTGTAACAATTCGCATTTTCAGGTTAACTTCTAATCCCGAAAATTTCACTATTCATATTTTTACTATTCACTTTCACTATTCATTTTCCGAAATTTAATTTTTATTTCATATTCTCGTGTGATAAATCATTTCTATGCCAAAATAAAAGTTTGACACTCATAAGATCATTTTCGCGAAAGTTATTAAGGAAATACACGTTTAGGTTAAAACGTCATTCAAAAATCCTACGCACAACAAAACTCAACCACGTCAATTTTCCCCGCATCAGATAAATGTTTGATACACTCATGATTAATTTGAGAATTTATCATGACTAAGAAAAATGTTACCAAATATACCCTGGACCGTGAGAAACAGAAATTTACGTTTTTAAGCACTTTTACTTAGCCGTAACCTTAGCCTATACCTGCACCGCATTTCTAAGACGATTTGAGTTTTCACATTTTTGGAAAAGTCAACATATTTTTAACTCCTCCTTTGACCGAAAGTCATTCCTTGATTTTATAAATCATTCTTTGATTTTAACGCTTACGATTTTATGTCTAAAAGACATTAAATGCCAACCGACACTAGACTGAGCCCAGTCTAGACATTATAAGTCATTTTAAATCATTATTATCCTATTAGAAAATTAACATTTTACTTTTCTCAGTTTTACGCAACCTTGGTACATTTTACGTATTACGCGTTTTAAATCTACGTTTCCAGCGTTATCAGCGTTTTCGCGATCCATTAAACTTATCATTCATTTTTATGAGATAATAATGAGTATATTTATGAGTTTAATCATTCCTATAAGTTTCATATTTTTAGAATACCCAATTTTAAGTTTCATGAATTAACGACTTACAGTTAGCGATTAACGGAGCCAAAACTCACTCCGTAAGCTAGATAATACCAAGTTTACCCATCTAGTCACCCTATCCTTGATATGGCCAACTATAGGAGGATGATTCACCATGTATTGGAGGCATGTGGTAAAGTCTTGTGTTCATAAGATCATTACATGTGTTTACTTACCTTACTAAGTAAAACTTCATCTTTTGACACATGCATAAGCTTAGGCTACAAGTTTGGTTAGTCAGCAATAGTTGCACCTCCTCTTGACTAACCAAGGACTATAAAACCCCCCACCCTCCTCTTGTTGTTTGGTCGTTCATCACATAAACACCCTTTCATTAGCTAATTTACTTCAAGTTCATTCAAGGAATCGAGTGCAATATCAACACATAAACCCTAGTTTGGTTTTGATTCATCAAACTACTTCAAATCCTTTGAAACTCTTGGTGATTCTCTTGAGTTTAGATCCACTCAAGTCACCTAAATCCTCATCGCAAATCCTTCAAGAATACAAGAGTAGAAGGGTTGCTAAAGTGGAGAAAAGCTAGTCAATCAAAGTCCTTTCCTTACTAGTTACTTACCTTTCTTTTAGAAAGCCTAAAGTTGTAAGCAAACCCTAATATACTTTCTTGTTAAATATCATTTTCATGTTATTTATATTTCATTCATACTATATATTGTCTTGTTATTATGTTCATGATGTATAAAAATTGGTAAAACAAGTTATGGTATATATATGTTAACACTTATATTAAGTAAACAAGAAAACTAGTGACTTTCATGGAGAAATCTGACCAAAATGGTTTAAGCAAGATATTGAACAAATTACATATTGTAGTAGAGGACTTAACAAGGAAAACATATCAATTTGAATCACCAAAAACGAGTACGCGAGTCAAAAGTTATGGATAAAAGAAGTTAGCGAAACCAAAACGCCGAAACTGCCTAAAAACAACCTGTTAACATTCTGACCTTTTTGAAAGTGGCCCTTCTGGTTCGATTCATCAAAAAGTTAAAACACGAAAGTTGTCCCGAACGACGTTTTTGTTTCGGATGAAAGAAGCTCGAGCCCTGAAAACGCTTTATGAGTGATATTTTTCTTCAAATTCTTAACAGCCCATTTTAAGACCAAATGACCATGTAATAGTTATGGTTAAATGAAACCAAGAGGTCTAATGACCTAAAGCCAAGACTACAACCATGACTAAGGCCAAGGTTGAGTCTCAAACCCAAGGTAACAACGACCAAGGTCACGACAAAGCCATGGCTAAAGACCATATAAACTTACCAAGACGAAAACATGAACTAAATAGTTAATGGCAACATAAACATCCAATTTGGATCTACTCCATCAAAACAACCATGAAACTTAACAAGTTATATTCATACTAGACTCAAGAAACTCATTGTAATAACAATCTTCATCCAAAAGTAAACTTTCCTAAGTTTATTCATTTATTTGGACATGTAAGTTTTCGGATCAAAAACTTATATATATTTTATCAAATACTACAATAGTAGGGAGCCTCATGTGAGGGGTTCATTAAAGTAAACCCTCGAGATGAGTTGTGGATTTACAAATTAAAGTGTCCTGGCTCCTCGAACGTTTACTACATGGCCTCTGAATTATGTCGGCCCGAACGGTAGTAAGCGATATACAAACTATACATGTTTCATAAACCATTTTGGTTCAAAGACTTACACTATACTAAGTACTACATCATGGACTAAATGCAAGACATATATAGGCAATTCATCATATTCTTTGATATTACTCCAATCCTAAGTCGCAACATTCTATTATAGGTTGCTCATAGAAACCTTCGCGATTCGACCATCATTTTCACTACTTACTACATAACTTAAGGTGAGTTCGTAGCCCCACTTTCTATTTTTTAACTATTTTACAAACCCTTGGGGGGGATACATGCTATTATTTTTCTACTCGAACACAATGCTTTCTACTGTATGCTTACCCGACTATGTTTTATTGTCACTAAGTAACGATTGCCATGTTCGAAGTCCCTATATCATGAACCATTAGTCACTAGCTATAGTGAGCGCGAATATTGTGAATAGATCTATTGGGATTGACGAATCCCATTTGTGTTGAACAACTACGAGTTCAAACAAATGCACTATATTTGAGATTTAGAGGTATAATGGCAATATTACCTTGGTAGGGCTTCTATAATGCCAATTTTTGGTTCGATGTTAATGCTTTGGTTGCATGAGCTTAGTGCAATAATAACGGTTTTGTTTTCTAACTATGAGTGTGAGTCTATAGCTCACACTACGTTTATTGTGTTCAACGATTTAACTACAAACTCTACGAATTCCACTCAACCTTTGTGTTGACTGTTTTAAGCATGTATTTCAGGTCCATAATGTACGAGGCTGGCACGGAGGAGCACAGATATTCAAGAGGGCTATAAATCTTATTATCTTTCAAAAACTCATTTAATGTAAATTGTAAAATGGAACCATCTTGGACTTCATTTTGTAATCTCTGATATTTATATAATTTGAATGATAAATCTTTTAAAACGACTCAATTAGAGTTCATTTTCTATTATTGTGACTTTTGTGCCGTCGAGTTACACCTAGTTTGAATTCCGTTGCATCATTGAATTGGGGGTGTTACAGATTGGCCTAATTGAGACCTAAACTATAACCACACTTACAAGCAAAAACATTTTTATAGCCTTCCGCTCTTCGTTCCTTCCATCCTCTAGACGATTATGGACTTATTAAGCATTTTATACTACACAAACATGTTAGCATATGGATATATGTACCCTTAGTATAATTGAGCATTTCCCCGTAAGCATTTTATACTACATGAACATATTAGTATATTGATATATACACGCTTTTCATATTTTGAGCACTCCCCATAAAACATTTGAATTGTTTTAACATAGTAATTCTTCTCATAGAAATCATGTGCGTACCCAATTCTCCTGACTATGTTCCCACTCTTCCTAATAACTTCCAAGTCTTACCACCCTCACCCGAGTTCGGATTTGACTTCGTAAACGCCTTCGCTTCTGATGACGAAGAAGAACCTTTCGAAGATTTAATCAACGAAGAAGAGGAAGAACCAACTAATTTTGCGTCGAATACTTCTAATTATTTTGAACAAAATTGGGTTGAGTCAGACTCCGAGGAGGATGATGAATACGAATATGTACTAGCACCATTATCACCACCACTATCACTTCACTTTTATATCCCTACATGTGATGAATTGGATCACTCATTATGGATCGCATCACGGCCACCATAGATCCAACAAGAAAGTCAGCATGGACACTATAACCTCTCAAACTTCATCGACTCGTACCTCCATGACACACTAAACCAAGAAGTTGCCAATCAATCAGAGCTGCTAGGACCTTCTAACCCGCAATAGACTAGTGCGATGATACTAGTTATCCTTTGTACTACTAAACTAAATAGACTCAGTTCGTAAACTCTGTAGAATCCATGTTATAGCTAGCAGTAGTTGTAAAACGTTGTAATTACTAAACTAAAAGTATCTGTTAGTAGATTTGGAAGAAACTTGTAATAAGTTTCAATCTTGTAATGAATCAATGTTTTATGAATAAAACTCTTCCTTTATGCTATCATGTGTTATGATTCAAACCTCCAACGTAATTATTCTATCATTTCCCATAAAAAATCATGCTTATTTCACAACTCTCTACTCACGACGTATCTTTTATATAATAGAATCATGGCACCAACGAAGAAAACACAACACCATTATCAAAAACCCTCTTTTCATATCTCCCATGTATTTTTTACTCAGCTTCATCTCAAACCACTAAAACTCATCAAACCAAAATGAAGAACACAAGCCTCGTTCATCTTTTCACCATTATTATCTTCACAACCGTTGCAACCACAAGCTCATTAACAGATCTTGATGCACTTTTAAAGCTCAAATCATCCTTAGTTACACCACAAGCACCCTCATCAACTTTACAAGATTGAATACCATCTAAAACTTTTAAGAAACACAATACTACGTGACTAAACGGAACATCACATTATCGGTCCTAAATTATACATAGCATGATCACCTATGTCTAATTTAAGAGGGATCATGTTATGCTAGGAATAGTCACCTGTATGTTTTCTTAGAAACAAACTTCTCACTTATAATCTTAAAACAAATTTCGTGTGAGTATAGGCAATTCATAAGTATTCATACGATAGAGTACGACAATTAATCACTCTTACTCTACCTTTCCCACATAAAAGTAAACCTCATCCTACGCCATATACTGAAACGACAAATCAAACTACATCACTGTTAATTCCAGACTCTAGTCCTCATAAGTAACCACACCTCTTCATCGACACCACTCCAACATATAATACACATAGAACTTCCAGACGAAGTTCTCTTAAGGGGTAGAGACTGTAACAATTCGCATTTTCAGGTTAACTTCTATTCCCGAAAATTTCACTATTCATATTTTTACTATTCACTTTCACTATTCATTTTCCGAAATTTAATTTTTATTTCATATTATTGTGTGATATATCATTTCCATGGCAAAATAAAAGTTTGACACTGATCAGATCATTTTCGCGAAAGTTATTAAGGAAATACACGTTTAGGTTAAAACGTCATTCAAAAATCCTACGCACAACGAAACCCAACCGCGTCAATTTTCCCCGCATCAGATAAATGTTTGATACACTCATGATTAATTTGAGAATTTATCATGACTAAAAAAAATGTTACAAAATAGACCCTGGATCGTGAGAAACATAAATTTACGTTTTTAAGCACTTTTACTTAGCCGTAACCTTAGCCTATACCTGCACCGCATTTCTAAGACGATTTGAGTTTTCACATTTTTGGAAAAGTCAACATATTTTTAACTCCTCCTTTGACCAAAAGTCATTCCTTGATTTTAAAAATCATTCCTTGATTTTTAGGCTTACGGTTTTATGTCTAAAAGACATTAAATGCCAACCGACACTAGACTGAACCCAGTCTAGACATTATAAGTCATTTTAAATCATTATTATCCTATTAGAAAAGTAACATTTTAATTTTCTAAGTTTTACGCAACTTTGGTACATTTTACGTATTACGCGTTTTAAATCTACGTTTCCAGCGTTATCAGCGTTTTCGCGATCCATTAACCTTATAAGTCATTTTTATGAGATAATGAGTATATTGATGAGTTTACTCATTCCTATAAGTTTCATATTTTTAGAATACCCAATTTTAAGTTTCATGACTTAACGACTTACAGTTAGCGATTAACGGAGTCAAAACTCACTCCGTAAGCTAGATAATACCAAGTTTACCCATCTAGTCACCCTATCCTTGATATGGCCAACTATAGCAGGAGGATTCACCATGTATTGGTGGCATGTGGTAAAGTCTTGTGTTCATAAGATCATTACATGTGTTTACTTACCTTACTAAGTAAAACTTCATCTTTTGACACATGCATAAGCTTAGGCTACAAGTTTGGTTAGTCAGCAATATTTGCACCTCCTCTTGACTAACCAAGGACTATAAAAACCCCCCTCCTCTTGTTGTTTGGTCGTTCATCACACAAACACCCTTTCATTAGCTAATTTACTTCAAGTTCATTCAAGGAATCAAGTGCAATATCAACACATAAACCCTAGTTTGGTTTTGATTCATCAAACTACTTCAAATCCTTTGAAACTCTTGGTGATTCTCTTGAGTTTAGATCCACTCAAGTCACCTAAATCTTCATCACAAATCTTTCAAGAATACAAGAGTAGAAGGGTTGCTAAAGTGGAGAAAAGCTAGTCAATCAAAGTCCTTTCCTTACTAGTTACTTACCTTTCTTTTAGAAAGCCTAAAGTCATAAGCAAACCCTAATATACTTTCTTGTTAAATATCATTTTCATGCTATTCATATTTCATTCATACTATATATTATCTTGTTATTATGTTCATGATGTATAAAAATTGGTAAAACAAGTTATGGTATATATATGTTAACTTATATTAAGTAAACAAGAAAACTAGTGACTTTCATGGAGAAATCTGACCAAAATGGTATAATCAAGATATTGAACAAATTACATATTGTAGAGAGGACTTAACAAGGAAAACATATCAATTTGAATCATCTAAAACGAGTACACGAGTCAAAATTTATGGCCAAAAGAAGTTAGTGAAACCAAAATGCCGAAACTGCCTAAAAACAACCTGTTAACATTCTGACCTTTTTGAAAGTGGCCCTTCTGGTCCGATTCATCAAAAAGTTAAAACACAAAAGTTGTCCGGAACGACGTTTTTGTTCAGGAAATAAGAAGCTCGAGCCCTGAAAACGCTTTACGAGTGATATTTTTCTTCAAATTCTTAACAGCCCATTTTAAGACCAAATGACCATGTAATAGTTATGGTTAAATGAAACCAAGAGGTCTAATGACATAAATCCAAAACCACAACCATGGCTAAGGCCAAGGTTGAGTCTCAAACCCATGGTAACAACGACCAAGGTCACGGCAAAGCCATGGCTAAAGACCATATAAACTTACCAAGACGAAAACATGAACTAAAGAGTTAATGGCAACATAAACATTCAATTTGGATCTACTCCATCAAAACAACCATGAAACTTTACAAGTAATATTCATACTAGACTCAAGAAACTCATTGTAATAACAATCTTCATCCAAAATTAAACTTTCCTAAGTTTATTCATTTATTTGGACATGCAACTTTTCGGATCAAAACCTTAGATATATTTTATCAAATACTACAATAGTAGGGAGCCTCATATGAGGGGTTCATTAAAGTAAACTATCGAGATGAGTTGTGGATTTACGAATTAAAGTGTCCTGGCTCCTCGAACGTTTACTACATGGCCTCTGAATTATGTCGGCCCGAACGGTAGTAAGCGATATACAAACTATACATGTTTCATAAACCATTTTTGTTCAAAGACTTACACTATACTAAGTACTACATCATGGACTAAATGCAAGACATATATAGGCAATTCATCATATTCTTTGATATTATTCCAATCCTAAGTCGCAACATTCTATTATAGGTTGCTCATAGAAAACTTCGCGATTTGATCATCATTTTCACTACTTACTACATAACTTAAGGTGAGTTCGTAGCCCCACTTTCTATTGTTTAACTATTTTACAAACCCATGGGGGGGATACATGCTATTATTTTTCTACTCGAACACAATGTTTTCTACTGTATGCTTACCCGACTATGTTTTATTGTCACTAAGTAATGATTGCCATGTTCGAAGTCCCTATATCATGAACCATTAGTCACTAGCAATAGTGAGCGCGAATATTGTTAATAGATCTACTCCGATTGACGAATCCCATTTGTGTTGAACAACTACGAGTTCAAACAAATGCACTATATTTGAGATTTAGAGGTACAATGGCAATATTACCTTGGTAGGGCTTCTATAATGCCAATTTTTGGTTCGATGTTAATGCTTTGGTTGCATGAGCTTAGTGCAATAATAACGGTTTTGTTTTCTAACTATGAGTGTGAGTCTATAGCTCACACTACGATTATTGTGTTCAACGGTTTAACTACAAACTCTACGAATTCCACTCAACCTTTGTGTTGACTGTTTTAAGCATGTATTTCAGGTCCATAATGAACGAGGCTGGCACGGAGGAGCACGGATATTCAAGAGGGCTATAAATCTTATTATCATTCAAAAGCTCATTTAATGTAAATTGTAAACATGGAACCATCTGGGACCTCATTTTTTAATCTCTGATATTTATATAATTTGAATGATAAATCTTTTAAAACGACTCAATTAGAGTTCGTTTTCTATTATTGTGACTATTGTGCCGTCGAGTAACACCCAGTTTGAATTTCGCTGCATCATTGAATTGGGGGTGTTACATAACCTCTCGCCTGACTACCACTTTGGCAATAATTCTGAGATGGAGGAGTCTGACCATGATAATGACCATAGGGCTAGTCCTTTTTACTATTCAGACTCCGATGAGGACCTAGATGATGGTGATGTAATTAATGAGGATAGGAGGGAAGATGAGATGATTCCTCTTAGGTATGTCGACCCTAGGACAAGGATTGAGATTGACAGCTCATTTAATATGAAATTTCCTTTTAAGATAGGATTTAGGAGCTTTGATGCTTACCTTAACTCATCTTTACCAATGAACATAATCTCGCGTACTGAATACAATAAAATTATGGTAAATGAGTTAGAATACAAAGGAGATAATATTGTTGCTGGGGCAAAGACATTGCATGTGTTTGTAGGAAGCTTTGTCTATTTAGTTGAGTTTATGGTTATAGAGAATCTAGGAGAGTTTATCGATAGTAACTCAGCCCAAGCTGTGTTTGGGAAGCCCTTCAAAAGGTTAACCAAATTAGATGAAAAACTTATGGAAGGGTTAATTACATTCTCAGACGAGGATGAAGATTTTGTTTATCAAATGCCCCGTGCACACCCTAGGTTCAAGTATTTTTCTATTGAGAAATGTAATAGGTTTCCACCTCTCGATATACTAAGTGAAAATGATAAAAGTAAAGGGCTTAAATATCCTCATGAAAAGAATAAAAGGTATTATCGCGGATGTTTAGCGCTAAGTGATGACTATAAGAAAGATGATGCAACAATTAGATGGCTCACACTTGGGTATGTAAGCATAAGCGATACACGATAGGATGTGACTTTGAGTTTAGGTACAAGACTCGTTAATAAAGAAAAGTGCTTCTTGGGAGGCAACCCAAGCTTTATTTGTTTGTTTGTTTGTTTGATTTTATTTGTTTCCGTATGCATGTTTTATTTTTATTGTTTGTGGCTCATGTTTCAAAGCAAATTGTGAAAATGTTTTATTTTGTTGTTTAACTTTGTTAACTTCATAAAAAGGTATTTTGCAAAAGATAAATGTAAGGGAAATCTAAATTTGTTTTAAGAACGACTTTGGACATGAACCACAACGATATTAAACGAATGTGCATATTAGTATTTGTGTGAGTCAAATGCATGTATCAAGTCATAATGATATTTTGTAGGATTTCCAGGAATTAAGGCGTGAGTTTTTCCAAAAATTTTCCGGAAACTTAACATAAGATTTCTGTCAGAGCACTATGACGGCGTCAGGATTATAACCTGACGGCGTCAGGTGTAAAATTCTGAAAAATTTTGCGAGTTTTGTTTTTCTACCGGAGTCTTAAAGTTTTTGTTAATTCTTTAGTTTTATAAACTCCAGGAAATTTGCAAACATTCATTCCACAAGCATTATATCTTAATATGCTTTTTAGGATTTTATTATATATATAGATTTCCATCGATTTTACGCGAGGTTTGCCATGATTGTTTTCTCAGGTTTATTAGATTACATTGGACAAGAAGATGATTTATATTTCTGGAGGGAAGCTTTCAATGTTCATTTTTTTGGAGGAAGATCTAACCATGTTATCACATTATCCACACCGAACGAATCAGGGGAGTATTTGCTTCATTCTTTTACCTTCATTACTTTTACATCATTTTTATTAAACATTGGGGACAATGTTCAGCCTAAGTGTAAGGGGAGGGTAAATGATGATACCTTAGAGAATACAATTGCACTTGAGTTTGTTTGTTCAAAAGTAGGTGTGTAATAAACTAAGAGAAATACTTGTTAAGGCAATTTTAGCGCCAAATTTAAAATTTTTTTACAACATTTAGGAGTGAAGCTTTAATCTTAATGAGCGTCTCATGGATAGGAGTTGTATGAATAGCACAAAAAACCGTACCACTCAAAATTTTCCACCCCGAATATGTGAGGTTCGCCCTTAGATTTGTTAGGAAAAGATGCTTATGGGTGTATCGGTAGTACTTAGATTCTAGAACTTGTGTTAGTGATACATCCCGAGACCGCTAGTGAGACTACATTCGTGTAGTAGGATTTACTATGATGCGTGGGAATTGCACTAGGCTTTACCTCTCGAGGGATCTCGAGAAGCTTACAACTCCCACCAGGCAGTGTTCCTGATCGTTGTAGTATAGTGACAAGTACCGAGGGATTGATCGTTCAACTCAGGAATAGTGTCGCTAGGATTAGAAAGCCTAAAAACTAGGTCTAGAGGTGAGGGATGATTCTTTTTGTTTTTTTATATTTTTATAAAAGCAATTAAAAATCTCTGTTTTTGGAAGAGTGGGCGGAATTAGTTGCTAATCAACTAACCCAATAACTAAGATGCAATCAAAATAAAATAACAGAAATGAAAATACAGCTAATTAAACTAGTGGTGTGAACAATAATGGGGAGAATTGTGTTTACTTAGATTTCTTTACTCCCTAGATATCTTTTACAAGTTGATAGTTTGTTACAATTGTGTGGATGACGGGTTATATTCCTTAATACCATTCGTGGGGTAGCGTACGTACTTCCCCAACTCTATAAGCTCCTACTTCACTCCTATGTCGAGCCTGCAAGAAGCTCCTAACATGGGATCATTAGAATTCGCTCATGCATTAAATACAACCATAATAACCTAGTACGCATTGGTTCATGTTTCTTAAGACGTTCAAGCATGTTACCCTATGGAAGTATGCCAGTTTTCTTAAGCCTAACATCGAAATCATTCATCCGTAACAACTATAAACAAACAATCAACCCATAATCAACATCTAGGTTTCACTACATCTAAGCAAACACACAAGAGATCTAGCCTAGCATGTTAAATTCAAGACAAGCGTAAGATATATTCAAACAACACATAGACACATTGAATGAATTGAAAGGATACTTATCTCGATTGAACATGAAAGGTTTCAAAGGGTAAAAACCCTTGAAAGAGCAGTAAAATTCGTGCTAGGGTTTCTCCAAAGTTATCCCTCTAAAGTTACATATAATGAATGAAAATTACAAAACTATATATAGATTTTACAAGGTGACGGCGTCAAGAAGAAATGTCTGACACCGTCAACTCGCCGCCCATAATGAGATCGGATTGCCTAGATCCAAGTTTGACGCCGTCATGTGTAATATTACTCTGGGCCGTCACTATATCTTGAACCATGACGGCCATACGTGACACCGTCACGTTTTCTCTGGACTGTCACCACTTCCAACTCTTGAAGCCGTCATATGAAGCCTCTTGATGCCGTCAGGTACTGTTCCCAGCAAGGAAATATAAGACTTTGCTGTTTTCTTCACTTTTTTGCTCCAAAAACGTCTAAAATGCTTCCTTTTCCAGAATTCACTCCAAAAGTACCTACAATCACAAAAGGAACAATTTAGGGCAATATTTGATCAAATAAATTCAATTCCGGGCTTAAATGACCCCCTAAAAACGGTTCATTTTTCGCCTAATCATACTACATGATAAGAGGCACTCGGAACACCCTTGTGTTTAAAACCGTATCATAATTACTTGACCAATGAAGTCATAAGTACTTGACTAGTAAAATCAATTAATTTTCCCACACCTTTGCAATGTACTCATTTTTAGTACACGATACCCCTAGTACACCCCTCCGAGCCTATCTTTTTCGTTACTAACTTTAAGCAATTTACTTGAAGGAAGAATTTGTTTACAATCCACCCCAAATGTGCAACCAAATCGCCTTAGCCTTCCTTGTATGCACTCACCTTTAGTGCATTATTGTTATATGTTTAAACCCTTAGTTAATTGTCTAATTGATTACATGGTTGCTAAGTCAAGTCATATCTTGTACATACTGTTTTGGGACGATTGGAACTCATGGGTAAAGTACTAGTGTTATGGAGTATTGGGGACGAACATCATTTATTACCCCTATATGTGCATTAATCTTAAAAAGTACTCTAAGTGTTTTGATTATCTTAATTTGAGTCACTAGAATAGTTAATTGTAAAGTATGTAAAAATTCAAGTGTTAGGGGAATGCAAATCCCTTATGATGTATTATTTTGGATGGTAGGGTAAGAGTGTATGCAAAAAAATTAAAAAAAAAAAAAAAAAAAAAAAAAAAAAAAAAAAAAAATCAATAATATATATATATATATATATATATATATATATATATATATATATATATATATATATAGAAAAAGAAAAAGAAAAACATACGGACTACCATCCCGTTTCCTTTTATGTTTATTTTATGTTTTGTTAGTTTATGATTAGCTTAAGTCGAGTGGAGTCTTGGCTTAGCAACGCCATATTGTACACGTAATTGACCAAGATGATTAACTCGCCACCGATAAAAATTGCCTTTATCCAACAAAACCTTGTTTATCATATCCCTACACCTCACGTTAAAACCCTTTTAAAAGACCCATTTGATAGTTTATCCTAGGTGCTTACGGCAAGTGGTGGAGGTTTGATCCTTTCCCAAGCCTATGGTAATCTATGTGCTATGACAGGTAGTGAGAGATATTTTCCATTTTCATATTGTGATATATACTTTTATTACACTCGAGAGATGTGAGTATCTAAACACTATTTGTGAGGTGCTAGTGTATAATTTCCGTGCTTGTTTTTGTTGAAGTGGAATGATTATTTGTACTAATTACTTTTATATTACCTAACTTGTATTTTTATTAGAATAAAAGCACATTTGCTTGAGGACAAGCAAATCTCAAGTGTAAGGGTATTTGATGAAATGAAAAGTGTACCACTTTTATGGGGTCATTTAAGCCCAAAGTCGAGATTATTTGATCAAATATTGCCCTAAATCTTTTCTTTTGTCATTTTAGGTACTTTGGAGGAGAAATCTGGAAAAGGAAGCATTTTGGACATTTTTGGAGTGAAAAGTGAAGAAAACGGCAAAGTCTCCAAATCAAGCTGGAATTTGTACCTGACGGCATCACGTATTACATGTGACGGCGTCACGTTATGGAAAAGAGGTGGATAAAAAATATAACGAGACGCGCCAGAATGCTTTTAGAATTTAACACGTGACGGCGTCACCAAGGCCGTCACGTGTAATTTGCTCTTGACGACCATGAGAAGATTAATACATGACGGCATCAAATCTGGATCTAGGCAATACGAGGATTTCTTTGGCGGTGAGTTGACGGCGTCAGACTCAACACGTGACGCCGTCAGCCCACAAAATCTATATATAGTTTTCTTATTTTCGTGCAATTTGGAGAAGAATTTTAGAGAGACTCTTGGGAGAACTTGTGGGGAAACCCTAGGTCGAATTTTGATAGGGTTTTTCACCCTTTTATCATCCATGTTCTAATAAAGATAAGTCTTCCACTAATCATTCAATATGTCTATGTGTTGTTTGATTCTATCTTATGCTTCTCTTTACTTTAACATGCTAGGCTAGGTTTTCTTTGTGTTTGCTTAGATGTAATGAAACCTACCTATTGATTATTGGTTGGTTGTTTGTTATTAATTGTAATGGATGATTGATATCGATGTTAGGCTTAAGAAAAGTGACAGACTTCCAATTGGTAAGATGCTTGAACGTCGTAAGAAACATGATCGGATGTGTAGTACGATTAATTGGTTATATTTAATGCATGAGTAACTACTAAGGAGGCCATGTTATGAGCTAGTAGTCGGCTCGACATAGGAAGAGGAAGAAGCTTATAGAGTTAGGGAAGATCGTACACGGCCCTAAGAATAGTATTAAGGAATATAACCCGTCATCCACGCAATTGTAACAAACTAATAAACTAGTAAAAGATAGCTAGGGAGTAGTGAAATCTAAGTATACATGTTTTTCTTATTATTGTTTTTCTCCATATTTTATTTTCGTGTTATTTATTTTATTGCATTAGTAAATATTTGGGTTAGTTGACTAGCAACTAATTCCACCCACTCTTCCAAAACCAGAGATTTTTACTTGCTTTCTAAAAAACTATAAAAATACAAAAAGAATCATCCCTCACCTCTAGACCTAGTTTAATTAAGTTTTGATCCTAACGAAACTATTCCTCGAGAGAACGATCAATCCCCCGGTACTTGCCACTACACTATACTACATCGGTCAGGTACACTGCCTGGTGGGGATTGCAAGTCTCTTGAGATCCCTTGAGAGGTAAAACCTTTTGCGTAGGCATAATCCCACGCATCATGACACCTGCTCGAGCCTTGGATGTAATTCAAGATATGGCTGACCACTCACAAAAAATGGCACGATTGAGGTAGCACCAGGAGTACCGGAGAAGGTTTAGAAGGTATGAACGCCCTCACTAATCAACTTGAGAATTGTAACAACTGGGAAAATTTCACCTTGTAATAAATCATCTCATTTATTAATAAATAAATCTTTATCCTTTTTCCATGTATATTTTTTTTTCTCTGAACATGATTACTACTTAATGTGAAGTAACTTGCAACATTGATAAACGTGCTCCCACGTAAACCGACACTAATCTACTTTATGATATTTTACATAAGTATCTTTAAAAGTTAAGTATACAACACATGATATCACATTTGCCATTTTACGTTAACTTGAAAACTTACATTTTCCGACTATTTCTCCAAACTATAAAACTATTTAATATTTAGTATCTAAAACCCTAAAAGTACAATACTTTCAAATACAAAGTATAAGTCTCTAAATTAGTGAATAAGTGTCTAATATACAAAACCTAAAAATTACATTTTTACTAAACTAATTCATTTAAAACGTTACTTAAACTTAAATAAATAAAATTAAACATATACAAATACAAACCTTATAACCTTAGTATAATAGTACTACTCTTTAAGCTCTATTTTAATTTCCTTTTATTTCTTGAAGGTGTCAACTCAAAATATAATCAACAAACCTTTAAGTTACATTTTTCATTGAACAAAACTTAAACTAAGTTATTTATATCAATTAAACCTTAAGTACAACTCCTTAAGATTTATTCCTAGTTACATACTAAGTTCGATTGGGACTAGAAGCAAACTAGGAAATCATAAAGATGACCACATGTATATTACCTTAGCCATAGAATTTACTTCTAGTTTCCCTTAATGACACATAGGCTTGTTCCATTAATTACCCTAGTCAAAGATTGTAGGTAGAATTCTAGGATAAAATTTTACTACATCATTTTGCTTCTATGATGCACTACACGATCATAATTTTTCAAGCAAAGATACACTTCCATGGTCTCTTAAACCTCCACCACATCTAGTTCTAGAAATCTTAGTTTTACTAGTCAAAGTGGTAGTTAAAATCTATGGTTAGGGTTAATCCACAAAGTAAAATGTATTCCTAACCTTACAAATGACGAGTTAGGGTGTAGGTTGCATCAACATGATCATATTGAACTCAACATGATGAGGTGTACCCATTTAGAAGCTTTCACTTCTTGCTCTTATAAATTCTAGGTCATAACCTATCTTTTTCACCTCACTATACTCCAAAATAATAACCTAGTAACCATGTACACTTAACTTACTGATCCTACACAACTAAATAGAAGTTTAAAAAGAAGTATTAGAAGAAGCAATAAGAGGAGGAAGAATAGCTTTCTTTTCAAGGTTTCATTTGTCCAAAAGTTCATCCATACTCGCACCATAACTAAGTAAGTATCATCATCAGTTTTCAAACTCATTTGTACACTTTTATTAGTACTAAGTTCACTGTGATAACAGCCCTAGTATAGCTTAGGATAGAACCACTTTGTATCTTTTCTTTTTCCTGTAGGTCGAGCCAAACAAACACCTCCAAATTAATGTGTATATCAATCGCGGACCTTAATATTGTTAATAGAACATCTATGAACATGTATGATTACGTTAGGATACTTTCCAAGTCAGATGGTAACCTTAAAAACTGAGTTATAATCTGATTTTAGAAACTATTTTGGGTCAAGGGGTGTCTTATGGGTATCACCTTTGCGTACTTGTTTCACCTATCAAACGAATACTTAAAATTCCAAACATAGGATTAGAATAAAGACCTTCTAGCATAGATTCATAAGAAACAAAAACATAGGAAAATGATCGAGTAGCCTATTTTTTATTCAGACCTACTTAAGGTTGTCGCAACCTGAAATATCAGCCCATATGACTTGGATTTTTTATATTTTTTTTATTTATTTATTTTTTAACATAAAAAGAGTTTTATACGCTCCATTTTGGAGCTTTATTGTGAACAAACCATAATAGATTAGAACTTATGGTTTGAACCTATAGAAAGACCCCCTAGTAGGCTACTAAAAAGAGCAATAACATATTACAAACCTCCTCATGCCTCGTGTATATTTAAGCTTACTTTTGGTCGAAAAATATATTTTATAAACTTGTTTTTTGATTATTTAGAACAAATAAGCTAATATTATAAGCAGATAAGCTGATAAAATTCACTTATAAACCTGTTTTAAACATATTTAAAGGAGTCATAGAAAGTTGGACCATTTCCGTTGCTAAAAACGTGTTTTTACTTAAAAAGGACCTCGGGTGCAAGATATATATATATATATGCATGAGGGGTATATATTGCCAAAACTATAGATAATTTTATATTTTGGACTTGAAATAAAATAAACTTAAGGTTAAGGGTAGAAAGTGCCATATTTGAAACTTTGGGGTAGAAACTGTTATTTCATAATAGTTCAGGGGTAAATATTGTCAATACCTAAAACTACAGGGGTAAGAAGTGTAAAACTTTATATTATTACTAAAAAGTAAATATAACCCTAAAATGATTCGGAAACTTGTTAAATTGTCAAACAAAATAGTTATATTATTATTTAGAAACTTCATGTAGTTATAATTAAATAAAAAGAATTACCGTTATCAATATTAAAATCATGAATATGAATACGAAATTGACATATCAACTCAGGTTACGTGTTGGAGACGTTTATCAAATGTATTTAAATCATTTCGTATCCAGACTACTTAAACATCAAGGTGAGTTCACAGTCCCACTTTTCATACATTTTCTAAACTTGTGGGGAGATACATGCTATAAACCGAACACAAGTATTTTTCTGTATGCTATCCTGATTTATATTGCCTAAGTACCCACTGTCACTTTTCCTGATAAAAGTCCCTCATATCATGAGCCATTAATCACTTATGGGTGAACGCGGATATAGTCAATAGATCTATTGGAAGCTAACGGCCCATTTGTACTAGACGGATAAATAGCTATAAGCTAGCCGGATTGATAGACAGATGTACTATATTTGAGTTGCATAGGAGACTGACAAACTCCTACCGGAGGGCATTATTACTTTCATTTGGTTATGTTAGTAATAAAACATTATCTCGGTAATGTTCTAGCAGTTAACGTTTGCGCTCATGAGGCTTAGAGCAATATATTGACTTATTATTACTCAACTTGTGTTCAAATAACCTTACTTAAACACTGTGAATTCACTTAACGTTTTGTTGAATTTTTAGCATGTTTTATCTCAGGTAATTGAAGCAAAACTTAGCATGGAGTGGCAATGGGCTTTCTTATAAAAAGGGTGTCCATTTTGTTATCATTCAACGAATAAAACTTTTATATGTTTTTCAGTACTCCCGTTGGGACCTCTATTATGTAAACTCTGATTTAAATAAATGAATGATAATGGTGTTTATTTTAAACGTCTCTTTTTGAGTTGTTTTCTATATTTATGCCTATGATACCTGAAGTAATACCCTAAACTTGTATTCCGCTGCGAAATCTAAAAATGGGGGTGTTACAGACTGGCATCATAGCCATAGTTATAGAGAACGAGGTTTAAACCTAAGCTATAACTATTTTTCAAAACTTAAATAAAGCCCTCCATGCCGCTACGTTGCCAAAACTTTACTTATGCATGTTATGATTATTTGATTACATTTTGAAATAATTGTAATTGTCTGTGGTTACAGAGTCATGTCTTCCCCTGTTCCTTCTATCACACTATCGGATATCGAGCCCGTGAATGATATTTTCTCTGCTCCAGTCCATTCTCCTACACCTGGGTACGCTACATCAGATGTGGAGTAAGAACCTACAGAGGAGTCAACTGAGGACTTCACGGTAGTGCCTGAAATCGCTCCATCTCTAGATGATCCGTATGTGCTTACTAGGGAAGGATATTCTATCTCCGATAACGAAGAGCCGTATGAGGCAGATATTTCTTCACCTTCAGAGTCACCCTTACCATCACCAGTTTGCCCAAGTAGACTTCGTAGAACTGCACGAATTAGGACTATACCAGTACCTCCACCACACCCATACATGTTACCCACTTATGTACCACTATCTCCAAATCCCATCCCAGAAGAAACCTTACCACCACGAAAAAGAACTTGTCCCTACACACCACCATCCTATACCAATTTCACTCCCCTGTCTCAATCATTTGAGCTCAGTAAGGAAGCCCGAGCTGCCATTGCTAGGTTTAATGCTTTGCCACGATCACCTACCCCTGACTTTCCTAACCCACCCCGAGTTTTTGAAGTAGGAGAAAGTTCTCAGGCAGCCGTAAATAGACAACCGACTATCCCCACTCTTGTTAATCGTCTAGATCGTCATGAAGAACAGATTGAGATGGCATTGGGTCATCTGGATGAGTTACCTCTAGAACGTATTGAGTCGATGGAATACACATCTGAGAATATAATAGACAAACAGACTACTATGCAGCAGGAGTTGGATACATTAAACACTGGATTACAGCAGATTCGAGAGCAGGTGCATGATTTGGCAGAATTGAATGGACAAGATATTCCATTATTATACAACAATGATTGGTTGACAGCACAGGCTTTAATGATGCAAAATGAAGATTTGATAATAGCTTATCATAGAATTGCTACCTTAGAGGCAGTTGTTATGGATTTGCAGGCACAACTTCAGGAGAACACACAAATTGTCCTCAGCATGATGGCGGAGCTTGATAACCGCAATGGAGGAGCATCTGGCAGTTAATGGATAGGATCTTTATCTAGCATCTTTTGTGATATATCCTAGCCATGGGATGTGTGGCATAAATAAAGACACTTGTATCTGTTTTGTTATGTAACAAACTAACAAGTAGTTTATGGCAATATATGTGGTTGTTTTTTATATATTATGATTGTGTTATGATATCGATTTATGCGTGTCAATATTATTTAAGTACTTGGAGATGTTGTGATTATTTCTACAAATTGGGATGATGTATTAAGATATCATGATTGTAATCTTTTCACGCATATACATTGTCATTTATATTATTCTAATATAAATTGGATTTTATGTAAATTCTAAACATGTATTTTTCTTGTTGTATTAATAGAACTATGCCTCATACAAGAAATGCAACTGAGACTCCAGAACCAGCCATGTCATAAGCTGCTATTCAAAAACTGATTGCTGGCGGTATAGCTGCTGCACTTGAGGGTCAGGCAGCAACAATGGCACGTTCTGGTAGTGCTACTAGGCACAATAGAGAGAGTGAAGCTGCTACTACATGCAAGTGCACATACAAGGATTTTATGAACTATAAGCCGACCTTTTTCAAAGGTACGGAATAGGTTACTGATTTGTCTCAATGGTTTGAGCGCTCAGAGACTGTGTTTATGAGAAGTGGCTGCACGGATGATTGTAAAGTTACTTTTGCTACTGGTACACTTTTGGATGATGCTCTGTCCTAGTGGAATGCTTCTGCCCGCACCATGGGAATTGAAGCAGCTTATCAGCTTAGTTGGATAGACTTCAAACAAAAATTCTCAAGAAATATTGTCCTCGAACCGAAATTAAGAAACTGGAAGATGAATTTCACACTCTGGTTATGAAAGGAACAAATCTCAAAACCTACAACAGGAGGTTTCAGGAACTAGCTGTGTTGTGCCCAACTATGGTTCCTGATTTTGAAAGGGAATTGGAGAAGTATGTCGAGGGACTTCCTCGAAGTATTGAGGGAGATGTTACTGAATCCAAACCTAAGTCATTGGAAGAAGCTATTGAATTTGCTGAAAGGATGATGGATAGGGAAATTAAGCGTAACTCTACTCAAGAAAGTAACGATCACAAGAGAAAGCTGGACGATAAGAGAACAACTCATCACAACAACTACCATAACAACCAAAACCGCAATAACCAACTTAACTATCAACAAAACCGTAACAACCATCATCAACAGCAAAACCGCAGGCAAGAAATAGCTAGAGCTATTACCGCCGCACCCGCTGAAGGAAGGGGTTACATTGGAAAGAAACCACTCTGCAATCGATGCTTAATGCACCATCATGGTCCTTGCACTGTTCAGTGCTCAAAGTGCCAAAGAATTGGACATCAGAGCAAAGAATGTAGAGCAACAGGGGCAAATTAAACTTACAGCCAGTGACAGTGACTTGCCACGGATATGGTGAAAAAGGACATTACAAGATTCAGTGCCCGAAGTCAAATGCAAATCAGAATAATGTTGCCCGAGGAAGAGTATATGTGTTGGGAGATGGAGAGGTCCAACAAAACCCGAATGTGGTCACGGGTATGTTCTCTCTCAATCAACATTTATCTAAAGTACTATTTGAAAAGCTTTATATCTACCACTTTCGCTTCATTACTTAAACTTTCCCCCACTACCTTAAACAATACCTATGAAATTGAATTAGCTAACGGCAGAACAGTAAGCACTAATTCTATAGTCCGAGATTGCACTCTAATGTTAGTAAATCAACCTTTTCATATCGACCTTATGCCTATCGAACTCGGAAGCTTCGACGTTATCATCGGTATGGATTGGTTGTCCAAAAACCATGCTCGGATTATATGTGATGAGAAAGTGATTCATATTCCTTTTGAGGGTGAGACTCTGGTTATTCGGGGTAATCTAAGCAAAACCCGGTTAAGTATTATATCCCGTCTCAAAACTATGAAATACATTGAGAAAGGATGTAACATTTTCTTAGCTCATGTGACTGAGAAAAAAACAGAAGAGAAACAACCGGGGGATGTGCCAGTTGTAAGAGAATTTCCAGAGGTTTTTCCCGAAGATTTACCTGGACTCCCACCCGTACGTCAAGTAGAATTTCAGATTGACTTGGTGCCAGGAGCAGCGCCAGTAGCAAGAGCACCTTATCGTTTAGCCCCATCTGAGATGCAGGAATTATCTGACCAACTGCAAGAGTTACTAGATAAAGGTTTTCTTCGACCTAGCTCTTCACCTTGGGGAGCTCCTATTCTATTTGTCAAAAAGAAGGATGGATCTTTTAGGATGTGTATTGATTACCGTGAGTTGAACAAACTTACGGTGAAGAATCGGTACCCCTTACCATGGATTGATGATTTGTTTGACCAGTTACAAGGATCAAGCGTTTACTCCAAGATTGACTTAAGGTCAGGATATCATCAATTACGTGTTAGGGAAGAAGATATTCCCAAGAAAGCTTTTTGAACGAGGCATGGTCACTATGAATTCTAGGTGATGCCATTTGGGTTAACAAATGCACCGGCCGTGTTTATGGATCTCATGAACCGGGTGTGTAAACCCTATTTGGACAAATTTGTGATCGTGTTCATCGATGATATTCTTATCTACTCGCGAAGCGAAGAAGAACATGCGGAACATCTTAGGACTATTTTGGAATTGCTCAAGAAAGAACAACTGTACGTAAAATTCTCCAAGTGTGCTTTTTGGATTCACACTGTGCAGTTTCTTGGCCATATGATTGATCGCAACGGTATTCATGTGGATCCTTCTAAAATAGGAGCAATTAAGAATTGGCCGACATCGACAACTCCTACGGAGGTGCGTCAATTTCTAGGACTTGCTGGGTATTATCGAAGATTTATAGAAGGGTTTTCAAAGATTGCTAAGTCTTTAACTGAATTGACTCAGAAGAATAAGAAGTATGTTTGGGGAGAAAATCGGGAGAAAGCTTTCCAGTTGTTAAAGCAAAAGCTTTGTGAAGCTCCAATTCTAGCCTTACCCGAAGGGAATGACGATTTTGTTGTCTACTGTGACGCATCGCATCAAGGTCTTGGTGCGGTGTTAATGCAAAAAACAAAGGTGATTGCTTATGCTTCTAGACAGCTTAAGACTCATGAGGATAATTATACAACTCATGATCTTGAGTTGGGAGCAGTGGTATTTGCTCTCAAAATCTAGAGACATTATTTATACGGCACGAAGTGTGTTGTGTACACGGACCATAAGAGTCTTCAACATATTCTTGACCAGAAAGAATTAAATATTAGACAACGGCGATGGTTGGAATTGTTAAGTGACTACGACTGTGAAATTCGTTACCACCCTGGAAAAGCAAATGTAGTAGCAGATGCTTTGAGCAGGAAGGAGTGGATTAAGCCATTACGAGTAAGAGCGTTGGTCATGACTATTAACTTAAATCTGCCATCCCAAATTCTGAATGCACAGAAGGAAGCGGTGAAAGAGGAAAACATTCAAGCTAAGAATTTGAGGGGTATGGATAAGGAATTTGAAGTTCGATCCGACGGAATACGTTGCATAAGGAATAGAAGTTGGTTGCCACATTTTGGTGGTATAAGGAATGTGATTATGCGTGAATCACATAAGTCAAAGTATTCCATTCACCCTGGTTCCGAGAAGATGTACCAGGATCTCAAGAAATTTTACTAGTGGCCAAATATGAAAGCTGACATAGCTGAGTACGTCAGTAAATGTTTGACATGTGCACGAGTTAAAGCAGAGCATCAAAAGTCATCCGGCTTATTAACTCAACCAGAGATACCTGAATGGAAGTGGGAAAGAATAACTATGGATTTCATCACCAAGTTACCAAGGACGTCAAGTGGTTATGACACTATTTGGGTCATCGTTGATCGTCTTACAAAATCAGCACACTTTTTAGTTTTTACCGATCAAGGAAATGGATGAAATAGAAAGTCTCACACGATTATATCTGAAAGAATTAGTCTCCCGACACGGAGTACCCATTTCTATTATCTCGGATCGAGATTCTCGTTTCACGTATCGATTTTGGGATACGCTTCAGAAAGCCTTGGGTACTCAGTTGGATATGAGTACTGCTTATCATCCACAAACTGATGGACAAAGTGAAAGGACTATCCAAACACTGGAAGATAGGCTTAGAGCATGTGTAATAGATTTTGGTAAAGGATGGGATAGACATTTGCCTTTGGCAGAATTCTCATACAATAATAGTTACCATGCTAGCATCAAGGCTGCACCATTTGAAGCCTTATATGGACAGAAGTGCAGATCACCAGTTTGTTGGGCTGAAGTCGGAGAAGCTCAAGTTTAGCTTACTAGACTGGAAATTATTCAAGAAACCACTGATAAGATAGTGCAAATTCGACAACGTTTACAAGCCGCACGATATAGGCAAAAGAGTTACGCTGATGTAAGAAGAAAGTCTATGGAATTTGAAGTTGGTGATAGGGTTATGTTAAAGGTGTCGCCCTGGAAAGGCATGGTGAGATTTGGAAAACGAGGAAAGTTGAATCCCAAATACATCGGACCATTCAAGATTCTAGAGAGAGTAGGTCCTATAGGTTATAAGCTAGAACTTCCGATAGAACTCAGTAATATACATCCTACTTTTCATGTCTCCAACCTGAAAAAGTGTCTATCGGATGAAACCCTTGTAATTCCCATGAAAGAGCTTCGTCTCAACGACAAACTTAATTTTGTGGAAGAACCTGTAGAGATTATGGATAGAGAGATCAAGCAAATGAAAAGAAGTCGCATTCCTATTGTTAAGGTGAGATGGAACTCCATGAGAGGACCGGAATTTACTTGGGAGCGAGAAGATAAAATTCGAGCAGCATACCCACATCTTTTTACCAACTTACCAACCAACCCAAACTGAATCTCGGGACGAGATTCCCATCAACCGGGGGATACTGTAACCACTGGAAAAATTTCACCTTGTAATAAATCATCTCATGTATTAATAAATAAATCTTTATCCTTTTTCCATGTATATTTTTTTCTCTGAACATGATTACTACTTAATGTGAAGTAACTTGCAACATTGATAAACGTGCTCCCATGTAAACCGACACTAATCTACTTTATGATATTTTACATAAGTATCTTTAAAAGTCAAGTATACAACATCATGATATCACATTTGCCATTTTACGTTAATTTGATAACTTACGTTTTCCGACTATTAGGGTTTTCTCCAAACTATAAAACTATTTAACATTTAGTATCTAAAACCCTAAAAGTACAATACTTTCAAATACAAAGTATAAGTCTCTAAATTAGTGAATAAGTGTCTAATATACAAAACCTAAAAATTACATTTTTACTAAACTAATTTATTTAAAACTTAACTTAAACTTAAATAAATAAAATTAAACATATACAAATTCAAACCTTATAACCTTAGTATAATAGTACTACTCTTTAAGCTCTATTTGAATTTCCTTTTATTTCTTGAAGGTGTCAACTCAAAATATAATCAACAAACCTTAAGTTACATTTTTCATTGAACAAAACTTAACCTAAGTTATTTATATCAATTAAACCTTAAGTACAATTCCTGAAGCCCTAGATACAAGTACTTAAGCATGACTTATTCCTAGTTACATACTAAGTTCGATTGGGACTAGAAGCAAACTAGGAAATCATAAAGATGACCACATATAAATTACCTTAGCCATAGAATTTACTTCTAGTTTCCCTTAATGACACATAGGCTTGTTCCATTAATTACCCTAGTCAAAGATTGTAGGTAGAATTCTTGGATAAAATTTTACTACATCATTTTGCTTCTACCATGCACTACACGATCATCAATTTTCAAGCATAGATACACTTCCCTGGTCTCTTAAACCTCCATCACATCTAGTTCTAGAAATCTTAGTTTTACTAGTCAAAGTGGTAGTTAAAATCTATGGCTAGGGTTAACCCACAAAGTAAAATGTATTCCTAACCTTACAAATGTCGAGTTAGGGTGTAGGTTGCATCAACATGCTCATATTGAACTCAACATGATGAGGTGTACCCATTTAGAAGCTTTCACTTCTTGCTCTTATAAATTCTAGGTCATAACCTATCCTTTTCACTTCACTATACTCCAAAATAATAACCTAGTAACCATGTACACTTAACTTACTGATCATACACAACTAAATAGAAGTTTAAAAAGAAGTATTAGAAGAAGCAATAAGAGGAGGAAGAATAGCTTTCTTTTCAAGGTTTCATTTGTCTAAAAGTTCATCCATACTCGCACCATAACTAAGTAAGTATCATCATCACTTTTCTAACTCATTTGTACACTTTTATTAGTACTAAGTTTACTATGATAATAGCCCTAGTATAGCTTAGGATAGAATCACTTTGTATCTTTTCTTTTTCCTGTAGGTCGAGCCAAACAAACACCTCCATATTAATGTGTATATCAATCGAAGACCTTAATATTGTTACTAGAACATCTATGAACATGTATGATTACGTTAGGATACTTTCCAAGTCAGATGGTAAGCTTAAAAACTGAGTTGTATTCTGATTTCAGAAACTGTTTTGGGTCGAGGGGTGTCTTATGGGTATCACCTTTGCGTACTTGTTTCACCTATCAAACGGATACTTAAAATTCCAAACATAGGATTAGAATAAAAACCTTCTAGCATAGTTTCATAAGAAACAAAAACATAGGAAAATGATGGAGTAGCCTCGTTTTTATTCTGACCTACTTAAGGTTGTCGCAACCTGAAATATCAGCCCATAAGACTTAGTTTTTTTACATAAAAACACTTTTATACGCTCCACTTTGGAGCTTTATTTTGAACAAACCATAATAGATTAGAACTTCTGGTTTGAATCTATAGAAAGACCCCCTAGTAGGCTACTAAAAAAAGCAATAACATAGTATAAACCTCCTCATGCCTCGTGTACATTTAAGCTTACTTTTGGTCGAAAGCTATATTTTATAAACTTGTCTTTTGATTATTTAGAGCAAATAAGCTAATATTATAAGCAGATAAGCTGATAAAATTCACTTATAAACCTGTTTTAAACATATTTAAAGGAGTCATAGAAAGTTGGACCATTTCCGTTGTAACAACCCCAAAATACCGCAGCGGAAGACTGTGTCACAGGGGTGCTACTTCATAATACAAAGTACAAGTTATAGAAAACGAACTCTAAATGAGACGTTTTGAAAAGTTACCATTCGATTAATGAATTCAAAGTTACCAACATGAGATTTCAAAGTATGATACATAAATGTATACAAAATGTTTGAATGGTAAATGATAAAAGCGTAAGTCTTCAGAATATGCAGCTTGACTCTAAGTTCCACTCACTAGCTATCGCCTTACTAACCTGAGATAAACATGCTAAAGTGTCAACACAATGGTTGGTGAGTTCATAGAGTTTGTCTTAAAACAGTTGAAAAGCCTTAAAGAATGATCACACAGCAAAGGCATCGTGAATCCACTCAGTTACAAGTCCCGCCATAAGAGACTTGTAACCTGTGTGTTCACAACCCACTGCTAACATATATAGTATGAATAAGACATGTATAAGTTCATCAAGACAATTTAAGCAATTAGAAGTGAGTCTCTACTTCATCTCCGAAGACCTCACTTTTATGATGTATCCAACATTCGCAAATGTTAGGATGTATCAAAGACAACTGGGAGTCAATTCCCAAAGACAACTGGGAGCCACTTCCCAAAGACAACTGGGAGTCAATTCCCAAAGACAACTACTAGTCAATAAATAGAATAACGCAATTAAGTATAACGCAGTCATGTATGTAAGCAATCAAGTATAACACAGTCAAGTATAGACGTTTTGAGTATTTGTACAAGTAAACAAGTAGTTGAGCATGTATCCCCCCCAATAGTTAAAACAAGTACGAAAAGAGTAGGGGCTATGACTCACCTTAAGCTTAAGTGATGAGAAATGATAGTGATAGTCGAATCGCGAAAGTCTCTAAGAGCAGCCTATAATAGAACGTTGCGACTTAGGTTTGGAGTAACGTCTAAGAATACGAAGAATTGCCAATATATGTCTTGCATAATGTTCATGATGTAGTACTTAGTGTAAGTCATTTGAATATAAGTGGTTTATGAAATATGTATAGGTTGTATATCTCTTACTACCGTTCGGGCCGACATAATTCAGAAGTCATGGAGTAAACGTTCGAGAAGCCAGGACACTTTAACTCGTAAATCCACAACTCGTCTCGACGGCTTACTTAATGAACTCCTCACATGAGGCTCCCTACTATTGTAGTATTTGATAACATATATATATATATATATATATATATATATATATATATATATATATATATATATATATATATATATATATATATATATAAGCTTTTTGATCTTTAATAGTTATATGGTCTTTAGCCGTAGCTTTGCCGTGACCTTGGTCATTGTTACCATGATCTTGAGACTCAACCTTGGCTTTAGCCATGGTTGTGGTCTCGGCTTTAGGTCATTAGACCTCTTGGTCTCATCTAATTATAATGATTATATAGTAACTTTGGTCTAAAAATGGGCTGTTAAGAATTTGAAGAAATTTATCACTCAGAAAGCGTTTTCAGGGCTCGAGCTTCTTTGTTCCTGAACGAAAATGTCGTTCCGGACAACTTTCGTGTTTTAACTTTTTGATGAATCGGAGAGAAGTGGGACTTTCAAAATCATAATTTGATCAGAATGCTATTTAGGCAGATTTGCCGTTTTGGTTTCGCTAACTTCAAATGGTCATAACTTTTGACTCGTGTACTCGTTTTGGGTGATTCAAATTGCTATGTTTTCCTTGTTAAGTCCTCTTTAACAGTAAGTAAGTGTCAAATATCAAAGTTATACTATCGTGGTCGTGGTTTTCCATAAAAATCACTAGTTTGCTTGTTTACTTGTCATAAGTTAACATATGTATACCAATACTTGTTTTATCCATTTTTAAACATCATGAACACAATACAAAGACCATATATAGCATGAAAGAAACATAATAAGCATGAAATGATATTGAGCAAGAAAGTGTATAAGGGTTTGCTTACAACTTTTGGCTTTCTAAAGAAAGGAAGTCAAGTATAGAACTAGGACACTAAACCTAAGCTTGTAAACCCTTCACCATAACTCTTGTAACCATTGATAGCCTTGATCTAACCCTTGTGAAAACCCATTAACTTCAGCCCTAGTACCCTTGTGTAGCTCCTAAATCAACCATGGAATCACCAAACAAACTTGAGAACTAGGTAGAGAATACTAAGACATTGAACTTTGTAGTGTAACTTGTATATTGAAGATCAAAGGATCATGGTGCTAGGATATAGTAGTGTGGCGTTTTTATTGATGAAGAATGAAAGGAATGAGCTCTCTATTTATAGCAAGAATGAGGAGGTTAGGAAGGTGGCTAGGAAACTACATAAACTTGGAGACAAAGTTGTAAATAAAAATGATCCAATGGCTAAAGTCATGAGATGATGCCACAAGTGTGAATGCCCCCCCCCCCTAGTGGCGGTTTGGAATGGATAAGGAGGGATGACTTGGTCTTGGATGATATTATCCTAGATATAGAGCTAGTTTTGACTCCGTAAGTTGCTAACCGTAAGTTTTTAGGCCACGAAACGTAAAACCGGGTATCCTAAAAATATGAAACTTGAAAGTATGGTCAAACATGTCAATATAGTCCATAATAAAATATAAAATGAGTGGTAGGTTCTATCGGGTGCTAAAACCCTGCTAAAAACTGGAAACACGGGTCTAAAACGCGTAATACGTAAAACGTACGAAAGTTGCGTAAAATTGAGAAAAGTAAAATGTAACTTTTCTAATAGGATAATAATGACTTAAAATGACTTATAATGTCTAGGCTGGGCTCAGTCTAGTGTCGGTTGGTGTTAAATGTCTTTTAGACCTAAAACCGCAAGCCTAAAAATCAAGGAATGACTTATAAAATCAAAGAATGATTTTTGGTCAAAGGAGGAGGGAAAAATATGTTGACTTTTTCTAATAAGTTGAAAACTCAAATTGTCTTAGAAACGCGTTTTGTGGTCTAACGGTTAATCGCCCATACGGTTAAGCGTGCTCATGCGAGAGTAGTACAGGCTTGGGTGACCTGCCGGGAATAGTAATTAATCTGAAAATGCGAATTGTTACAGGGCTAAAAACGCGTTTTTACTTAAAAACGACCTCGGGTGCAAGATATATATATATATATATATATATATATATATATATATATATATATATATATATATATATGCATGAGGGGTATATATTGCCAAAACTATAGATAATTTTATATTTTGGACTTGAAATAAAATAAACTTAAGGTTAAGGGTAGAAAGTGCCGTATTTGAAACTTCAGGGTAGAAACTATTATTTCATAATAGTTCAGGGGTAAATATTGTCAATACCTAAAACTACAGGGGTAAGAAGTGTAAAACTTTATATTATTACTAAAAAGTAAATATAACCCTAAAATGATTCAGAAACTTGTTAAATTGTCAAACAAAATAGTAATATTATTATTATTACTATTATTTAGAAACTTCATGTAGTTATAATTAAATAAATATCATTAATGTTATCAATATTAAAATCATGAATATGAATACTAAATTGACATATCAACTCAGGTTACGTGTCAGAGACGTTTATCAACTGTATTTAAATTATTTCCTATCCAGATTACTTAAACATCAAGGTGAGTTCACAGTCCCACTTTTTATACATTTTCTAAACTTGTGGGGAGATACATGGTATAAACCGAATACAAGTATTTTTCTGTATGCTATCCTGATTTATATTTCCTAAGTTCCCACTGTCGCTTTTCCTGATAAAAGTCCCTCATATCATGAGCCATTAATCACTTACGGGTGAACGCGAATATAGTAAATAGATCTATAGGAAGCTGACGGCCCATTTGTACTAGCCGGATAGATAGCTATCAGCTAGCCGGATTGATAGACAAATGTACTATATTTGAGTTGCATAGGAGACTGACAAACTCCTACCGGAGGGCATTATTACTTTCATTTGGTTATGTTAGTAATAAAACATTATCTCGGTAATGTTCTAGCAGTTAACGTTTGCCTTCATGAGGCTTAGAGCAATATATTGACTTATTGTTACTCAACTTGTGTTCAAAGAACCTTACTTAAACACTGTGAATTCACTCAACGTTTTGTTGACTTTTTAGCATGTTTTATCTCAGGTAATTGAAGCAAAACTTGGCATGGAGTGGCAATGGGCTTTCTTATAAAAAGGGTTTATTATCATTCAACGAATAAAACTTTTATATGTATTTCAGTATTCCCGCTGGGACCTCTATTATGTAAACTTTGATTTAAATAAATGAATGATAACGGTGTTTATTTAAAATGTTTCTTTTTGAGTCGTTTTCTATATTTATGACTATGATACATGAAGTAATACCCCAAACTTTTATTCCATTACGAAATCTAAAAATGGGGGTGTTACAAGAACCTAGGAAGGGAAATGAGGAAGCTCACGGAAAGCGTTCATGCTATCCAAGTCGGATGTGATATTTGCGAAGGGGCCCACCTCGCAAAGGATTGCCCACTAAGCAAAAATGATAAAAAGGTCGAGGAAGTCAAATATGGGGATGGAAGACCTTTTCAGGGTAATGGTAACGGATATCGAATGGGAGCACAAGGATTTTATTCCCGATTCAACAACCAGCCAACCTATGGTGAGAGGAGACCCTCTCTCGAAGAAACACTCAGCAAATTCTAGGAAGAATCGGCTATTAGAGAAACCGAAAGAGAACTTTGGCTAAAACATTTTCAGCAAGGAACGGAAGCTAATTTAAAATCTCATGACGAGACTTTAAAGAACCTTGAAGCTAAAATCGAATTGCTATCAAAAGATGTGCAGGAACAAATGGTGTTCGAGAAAGCTAAGGTTTGTGTTGCTATGCCTTTGATCAGGAATATATTGATATTATCCCCGAAGAACCTGCGCATAACAGAACCGAGCTACGCCGTAACAATAGCTAGACATTACGGCGTAACGAGGAATCAGACGAAGAAACAGTTGGCAGTTCCAGGGAAAGTACTCCAACAAATAAAGAAGAGCTGAAAATTGTTACTGGAAAAACCCACTTACAGCATAGGAAACCACCTAAGGTTCCATGTACCCCTGAAAATAGATACTATTGGTGCGTGTCTATTCCCATTACAAACAAGTGGTCTTATGACCTATGGCCTTCATGCGACCCGAATAAAGAGCTTTGTGATGGAGGTGGAAATGAAGAAAGATTGAGGGGTACCAAACATTTGTGGACATCGCCTCTTGATCAGTTTTGGAAGAATTTCAAATGGAAGGGACAATATCCTTTGACGAAGGAACGTTGATTGGGATAAAAAGGTTGAAATATGGGCAGAAGCAAACCGCATCGATGATGACAACTTACCAATTGATAGCAATAGAGAGCCAAGTGAAAAAGGTAAAGAGGAAATTGGAAAGGAACACTGGTGCTAGAAGATTAGGATCCATAATGACAACGGAGAATCATTCTAGGCATCTTGCAACCCCTATAGTGATACATGCAATGGTGGAAGTAGTGAAGAACGAATTCAAGACGCACCAAACTACTGGAGATCTACCAATGATACTGACAGGTGTAAGTTACCATGGGTCGACCGATTGGGTTTCGAAAATTGGGTTAAAATAAGGTATGGTAAAGTTAACTCCTTAACTAAAGAAAAGATATGGAAGGAGTGTTTGAAAGATGAAAACAATGAGGAAAGATTGGATTCACCAGATGAAGAGGAGAAAAGTTACATGTAAGTATGAATGAGGATAAGGAACTACAAATCCTTGACTTCATTGAAGAAAAACTTGACGATAATTGGTACAAAAGTACGGAATCGGATGATGATGATCTTGACGAAATGGTAGAATACCTTAATCTTAAAGGATACGACGAATTCACCAATTTAAACGATGAAGCCTACGAGCAACGCCAGGGTAAGTTGCTCGGGATCCCGTACAAGAAACCTCCACCCATTCATGCTGAAATGTTCGAGGTTACTAGATATTCAATCGGTCCAGATGAAAAGTTCACTAAGATTGTTAGTCAAGAAAAGAAGGAATTCTCGCGAACATCAGCGAATGTAGCATGGATCTGCCAGAATTTGATGAAGGAGATGGACGAGCTTGGAAAAGTTTGCTGACCACCCACTTGATGACCCGTGGGAGTGAGTCTAACTTAAAGACTCGTTAATAAAAAAACAGTGCTCTTACGGGAGACAACGCGTATTATCCTTTCCTTTTCTTTGTTTTTGTTGGTTTGTATGTTTGTTTTGTATTTTTGCAGGAATTGGAGCTTGGGATGCGAGAGAATTTGTTTACTGCAGAAACTGATGCTCTCGGATCAGCAGTTTCGGCATAACGCAGTCTTATGACTACGCCGTAACAATTCTTTCATAGCTGATTACTCCCGGTTTTCACTGACTACGGAGTAGCTCAATTCGATGACTACGCCATAACACCTCTCTGAGGTGTAATCCTTAAAATATTTTCAAACATATTATACTTCTGTTAGTACCTAAATGAACTTTGTGGGTGTGATCCATGTAAACCCTCATGAGACTAAACTCGTCCACTTGGGACACCAACTGGTTTAAAAGGCTTGTTGCATATGCTAAATGCAACCGTGATTCCTACGAAAGTGAGTTAGGATTTTCCTTGTTTTTGTTTTTGTTTTTGTTTTTGTTTTTGTTTTTATAGATTTATGCTTGTAGTAGTGACGTGATTTTCAGGGAAACGGAGTTTGCTCGTGGAGGCTAGTTGAAGGCACGAAGATTTCTCGTGTTCCTTCTTTCATTTTTGGAGCAAATTTTAGGGAAGTTCTCACTCTAATTCTACCTTCTCTTCACATTTACTTCATTTTTAGTACAAAAAGGACTTTGTACATTTCAAGTGGGGGGACGGGAGAAGAATTACCTTGAACTTTATTTTGCCCTCATTTTTCTAGTTTATTTTGAAAATTTTTACCATTTTTAAACGTTTGACATGTTTTTCTTAACCGAACTAGAATAGACCTTAGCCGAGCGCATTTAACCCTTGAATTAATATGGTGAGGTTTAGCCTATTCAGTTTCACCCTGTTTACCCAAATCCACCTAAATATTGAGTGTGCCGATAGTTTTGTAGACTTTAGAACTTAGCTTTTACATCATTTCGAGACCATTGATGAGTAATGTGCTAGACACATTTGGAAGGGACAGTTTTAGAAGGCAATCTTTTAGGATTATCACCCAAATAGCCTTATATGTATGTGTTTACCGATTAGTCACCTCGACTTCTCGACCACCGTGTAAACCTTTTTTGTTGCACTCATCTTTAGTGCAAGATACCGCTAGTACACCCTTTTGAGCCATATCCTTTCGTTTCTCACCCATATATATTGTTTCGATACACCATTACACCTTAGCCTACCGTATAGTCTAGTTTATGGTTGGGAAGTCATTGTTTGCCCTAGTTCGAGGTTAAAGTGGAAGAATTCGGGAATCATGCCACGTCAAAGACACATCATCGAAGATCATTTGAAGGCTCCCCAAGTCCTCGTATATTGTTCATCTCAAGTGGAGGTACGTACATATTGTTTATTTTTTGTTAGTAAATAAAAATAAAAAATGTGAATTTCTGTTTGTAGATAGTTGTATATGTGGTGCACCTATGTATAGCACCCTGATTATGAGCTCATCAAGAATTAGTATCGAAGAGGCCACTTCGGTCACATTTGAAGATATGAGTTGGTGATTGTTTCTACACCAACATGAAGACCAAGTTTTGTGCCCATAATGGCATCGTCTAATGGCACATTTACTTGCTATGATCCAGTTCTTGCGTTTCAAAGTTTAGACCTTGGGCGAACGGTAATTGGTGATGACTTAGTTGTAGGCTTAGACTATTTTCTTGATATTTTTCATTTTACACCCATTATGTGATATCCCATGTCTATTCCTACCCTTTAGTCATGAATCATTCTTAGGTGAAGGAATCGAGCAGGTCTTGTTGTCTTGACCGGTGTTCTGATCATGTACCATTGCCTTTGTCGCTTTCGCCGTAGCATGTTAGTAACGACACAACACCCTTAACCTTATTTGTGTTCACCCAATGTTGCCTTCGAGGGTTGTTCCGACCTTAGCTCTAGTGGGGGAGTTTTGTGTAACTGCCAAGCCTATGATAGAATACATACTATGACTGAGCAATGAGTGATCAACCCGAAAATTGACACTTAGAATATAGAGAGAGTGAGTATTTTTTCCCCTTTTCGTGAGGTGTTCAGCTTTGAGAAATTCTAGCATAGGATATTTTTAAATTCATATTTCCCGAGTAATATTGGGGGATATCTTTTTGAGAATACTTCTAATAAGGTCTACTTGAGGGCAAGTAGAGTTCAAGTGGGGGGATATTTGATAACATCAAATAATCCTGATATTTAAGTGTCAATGTCCCCCTATTATGCTCATTTATATTACTGATTATGTGGATATATACTTAGCTTCCTTTATATTTTGTATACAGGTTACAAGTGAGCATAGGAGCTAAAGAGACGAGGAAATTGGAAAGAACGTGCAAAGATAGACAAATCCAAGCATGCTGGAAGAAGCTACAGCATAACTTCATCTCTCAACTACGCCGTAGCTAGGATTTCAACTAAGAAGACCAGGTCAACGATGAACAAGAGTTTATGGCGTAACCAATTACATGGTTTACGCCGTAACAAACACAAGTCTTATGAATCCTCAGATCTCAAGACTACACCGTAACACAACTCTATATTTACGGCGAAGCAACGTGTACGAGAGTAGTCCTAGATCAAGAATTAACTTACGGCGTAACCCATCATTGGATTACGACGTAATGAAGATTATGAGAGTAATCCGAGATCCGAGAAATTATCTACGGCGTAACGCACATGGATATTACGACGTAGACAGAACCCTAATATCATTGTTACGGTGTAACATTTCATCAATTATGCCGTAACCTTCAGATCTGGATAAGATTACACTAGCTACGGCGTAACACATTTCTGTGTTACGCCGTAACTCTCGACGGGCCTATAAATACAACCCTAATTTTTTCATTTTGAGATACCACTTTCTCACACACAAAGTCAGAGATTGTTGGGAGCTTTTAGAAGGCCCTTCTACAGCAGCATATGGAGCCTTTCCAAGGGAGAAATCACACCTCAATCACCATAAGTTTTAGCATTTCATTATTTCATTTACATTTCGAATTCATGGCTTTTGTAAACATTACTTCGAGTGTTGAATTTAATATGATCGGCCAAGCACCTTTGGTGCTAGCCTAGTTATGATTCCTATATTGTTTTAATCATGTTTCTGTACTTTTCTTAAATGCTTTTACATGTGTACATGCTTAGTTTATCTTGAGAACCTCTTGTTTTAGTAGTTTTGAGATGCGGTAGTATCTGTTACGCTAGCTTAAATTGGAATAAGCCCCCAGTTTAGTTAGTAGGCTAGAAGAATTGACCATAGGACACTAGCCTGATGGATTGCAAGGAAATGGGAGGGATGACAACTGACCATACTGCCTTATGTACGAATTGACCATAGGATCACCTACCGATGTTTGATGAACTTAAGAAGTTAGAGAAATGGCCTATGATCGTGACAACGGGCCATTAAAGATAAGTCTAGCATGTAGTGGCACTTAATGACTCAAACCCATCTACCATATGTCAGATTACTAGCATGGGGTAGTGCCTATGGTTCCTGACAGGATTCGGGGGAGATAGGCTAGGGAACTTGACCATATGCACCTAGTGATATATGTCCGCCCCACCTAAAGCATGAGATTAGTTTAATAGGGTACATGACCTTAAGCGATATAGGAAGAGTAATTAGGTTAGCATATTTCTCTCTTACTGCTCACAACCTTTACATTAATTGCTTTGTTTTCCATTTCATTTAGTTTAATCAATCAATCAATCAATTCTCTTTTTATTAGTGACATTATACTTAGTTATAATCCGCACCACATAGTTCTTGGGACGACCTCGGAGTTACCATTACTAGCCTACACACGACCGGATTCTCTGTCCGTTAGTGCATAAGGTAGACCTAAGGTAGAAACGAGAGTTTATAAACAGTAAAACCTGGTCGGAAATCCTGCATCAGTTACCTGTGTTCGTGTGTGTAAATTCATTATATTTGGTTAGGTCGGGAAATTGCACTATGCAATTGGAAGTGAAAGTAAATATTGTATACTTTAGTTCTGATTTTTGTGTATTTACTACTTTTACTATTTTCGTTATTTCTGAAGTCATGAAAAGTATGGAAAAATTATCCTAATTTATCGTATTGGTGATGTGGTGAAATTTTACACCATTAGTATTAGTATTTGTAATAAAAAAAAAAGCAAAATAAAAGAAAAATAAAATCGAAAAAAGAGAGAAAGAAAAAGAAATAAGAAGTTGGTAAGTTTGTTATAAACCAACATGTAAATTTTTGTATTAAGTGGTTGATATCACCACTATTATTGTTGTATTATATTTATGGATTGAAAGGGAGTTGGCCGTTATGAGAACGCCAACTAAGGATTGTTCTTTGTTTAAGATTTTATTGAGTATAATTCATGTCTACCTAAAGCGTGAGTTACAAGTGTTAAAGCGTGAGTTATTCAATGATATGAGTCTTATTCATGGGATTGTTGGGAAGTGATTAGCCACACATTAGGACTTAATCTATTTGTTTATTTATATTTTATTTTACACCAAGTTATATCCTAAATGTTATCCATACCCAACCATATTATTATATTTGTTGTAAGCTTTCGAGCATCCGGCCATAGTGATGGCTACGTAAAAATGTTAAATATATGAATAAGGTAGTGACCATCCGAGTATTAGATTAATTGACTAATGCGCCAGCGATCTGGGGTGTGAATTGGTGACCATCCGTTATGTAAATAACGTGCCAGTGATCCAAGAAGCACATTAGTGACCATCCGTTAGTTGAAGCGTCGAAGACTCGCGTCAGCGATCTACTAAGTTTGTACAGGAAATGTTTGAACAAAGTTAGGTTAAACCCTTAAGTCTCAAAACCCTTTTTACCGCTTTAGACTTGTCATTCCTTAGCTTTAGTGGTGGAGATGTGTATCCTTGCCAAGCTTATGATAGAATATTCGTCATGACCGAGCAATTGAGCGAATTAGATTAATTAAGAGATTGAGAGAGATATTTCATTTCTAGTTCATTAAGTGTTTGGTTGTGTGATTATGATTAAACGAATAAATGCTTAATATAAAAATACATCCTAATATCTTTTAGGATACGTTTTCATAATTATAATCTAAGGTTTACTTGGAGACAAGTAAAATTCAAGTATGGGATATTTGATGACATCAAATAAGTACATTATATTGTAGTCATTGGTCCTATTTAATTGACTTGTTTTATTATATTTTGTAAGAGAATTTGTACATAATCTTTTACTTTAGTAATTCTCAGGTAAAAACAAGCAATTGGTGAAACTTGGCGATTTTGGACAAAATATGGAGATAAATGATTAAGATTGGAAAAGTCTGGTGAATAGAATAATTTAAAGACCCTTGCCTGACTTTGAAGCATGCGCCGCATCTGATTTTATCATGCGCCGCATATGAAACTTTGGTCAACGAAGAAGAACCAGCTTGTTCTACTCCAGATACGCCACATCTCATTATCAACGTGCGCCGTATCACTATCAAGACTTCACCAGATACAATCGAAGATGCTGAAGGACATGCGCCGCATAAAGATTCAAGATATGCCGTATTTAATGGCGATGTACGAATATTCCAGAATATATTAATCTTGTACCCCACGCGAAGTTAAGTAGATGCGCAACATCTACTTAGTTAATGCGCCGCATCTACCCTCTGACAGAAACTATAAATACCCCAAGACCTAGACGAATTTGGTGTGCAAAAAAACCCTAAGGAGACGAATTCAGACGACAAGACAACACAAAGACACACCTCCAATGAAGATTTTATTGTAGTAAGAAGGTCCTACATGTATTTAATTCATTAAGTAGTTTTGTTTTCTTGTATTAGTAAACTATAACATCAGGATTGATGGGCTTGTGGCCGCCATACTGCTCCCCTTAAAATTGCATTCCCATCGATTATAAGTTTATATGATGTTTTTTTGGTGACTTGTATATGTGCTTTGATAACCTCTGTATCTAGCTGTGTTTTGCTTGGGCTGCCATACCCCCTCCACGCTTACTTATCTAGCATCTAGAAAGTAAGATAGGAATAAGTGATCATTAAGAGTTTACTCGCCTATATTTAGGATCCAATGAGATAGAAGATTTTACGATACTCATCATATAAAACTAGCAATAAAACAAGTGACAAGCTACTTAACAAAAGGACATGACTTCTATCTATATCTATTATCCATCTGTGTATGTGTTAGTCTATCGCTGTTTCGTTCTCATTAGTTTTATTAGTTAAATTAGTTAACTAAATCTATGTTAGTCTCTCAGGCTAAAACCCCCTTACTGTTAGATTAGATTGTAAAGCTAACTTAGTATATTTAAAATACTGATTAGATTAACTAGATATTACGTTCCACTCTTAGTGATCGACACTCTGCTTACCACTTTATACATCTTGATTGGGTACACTGTTCGTTAGTGAGTGTGTTATAGGATAAGTCGGCTAAATATAAATGTAAAACTTGAATAGGCAAAATCACTTTACACTACACGTGACAGAACATGTATCACTAGACTTCACTGATTTTGACTTGTGTGTGGAATGCATTAAGGGCAAGCAAACCAAACATAGCAAGAAAGGTACCACAAAAAGCAATAATCTCCTTGAAATTATACACACCGATATTTGTGGACCATTTGATACTCCATCCTTTACTGGAGAAAAATATTTTATCACCTTTATTGATGATATTTCACGTTATGGATATGTCTATTGATGCGTGGTTTTGCAACCTTGCAAAAGGTTTTACCTCTCGAGGGATCTCGAGAAGCTTGCAATCCTCAGTAGGCAGTGTACCTGACCGATGTAGTATAGTGTAGTGGCAAGCACCGGGGGATTGATTGTTCTACTTGGGGAATAATGTTCGTATCAAACTAGGTCTAGAGGTGAGGGATGATTCTTTTTGTATTTTTATGGTTTATGGAAAGCAAGTAAAAATCTCGGGTATTGGAAGAGTGGGCGGAATTAGTTGCTAGTCAACTAACCCAAATAACTACAAATGCAATAAAAATAAAATGACAAGAAAATAAAATGTGAGAAAAACCTTAAATGGAGAGAAACGTGTTTACTTAGATTTCATTACTCCCTAGCTATCTTTCATTAATAGATTAGTTTGTTACAATTGCGTGGATGACGGGTTATATTCCTTAATACCATTCGTCGGGCCGTGTACTATCTTCGCCAACTCTATAAGCTTCTACCTCTTCCTATGTCGAGCCAACCAACAACTAGCTCCTGACATGGCCTCCTTAGTATTCACTTATGCATTAAATATAACCACTAAAATTGTAGTACACATCCGATACATTTTCTTAAAACGTTCAAGCATGTTACCAATTAGAGATTAGCCAGTTTTCTTAAGCCTAACATCGAAATCATTCATCAAACAACAATTAATAACAAACAATCAATCAATAATCAATTGCAAGGTTTCATTACGTCTAAGCAAACACAAATAAACCTAGCCTAACATGTTAATATAAAGACAAGCATAAGATAGAATCAAACAACACATAGACATATTGAATGATTATTGAAAGACTTATCTTTAATTAATCATGGATGAAAGAAGGGTTTGAAACCCTTACAAAAAGGCTAAAATTCGTCCTAGGGTTTATGGTGAAGTTGCTCCAAAAGATTTCTCTTTAATGAATGAAAATTAGAAAACTATATATAGAGAATACAATCTGACGGCGTCACGTTGTACATGTGACGCCGTCAACTCGCCGCCAATACTTCCCACGGATTTCCTAGATCCAGATCTGACGCCGTCCCATTTTAATCATCACTGGCCGTCTCCTTATAAATTGTACGTGACGGCCTAGGCGTCACAAAGGGTGACGCCGTCACTCTTAAAATCTAAAAAAAATCCTGGCAACACGTGACGTCGTCACCTATAGAACGTGACGCTGTCACCTACTGTTTCCAGCTTGATTTTGGAGACTTTGTAATTTTCTTCACTTTTCGCTCCAAAAATGTTCAAAATGCTTCATTTTCCAGATTTCTTCTCTAAAGTACCTAAAATGACAAAAGAAACGATTTAAGGCAATATTTGATCAAATTATCACGACTTAGGGCTTAAATGACCCCCTAAAAGTGTAACACTTTTCGCCTCATCAAATACCCTTACACTTGAGATTTGCTTGTCTTGAAGAAAATGCGCTTTTATTCTAATCAAAATACACTATAAGGGTCATTTAACACTAAAATAAAAGTAATTACAACAAATGATCGTTCCAATTTAATCAAAACAACCACGGAAATTATACACTAGCACCTCACAAATAGTGTTTGGATACTAACATCTCTAGGGTGTAATAAAAGTATATATCACAAATGAAAATAAAAAGTATCTCTCACTACCTGTCATAGCACATAGATTACCATAGGCTTGGGAAAGGATCAAACCTCCACCACTTTGGCGTAAGCACCTAGGATAAACTATCAAAGAGGTCTTTTAAAGGGTTGTAACGTGAGGTGTAGGGATATGATAAACACGGTTTTGTTGGATAAAGGCAATCTTTACTGGTGGCGAGTTAATCATCTTGGTCAATTACATGTACAATGTGACGTTGTTAAGCCAAGACTCGACTCGACTTAAGCTAATGAAAACTACAAAATCATAAATAGTAACATACAAGGAAAGAGGATGTTAGTCCGTATGGCTTTTTTTTTTTTTTTTTTTTACTTCTTTCTCTAATTTTTTTTTCATACACTCTTGCCCTACCATCCAAAATAATACATTGTAGGGAATTTGCATTTACCTTACACTTGAACTTTTACATACTTTACAATCAACTATTCTAATGACTCGAATTAAGATAATCAAAACACTTGGAGTACTTTTAAGATATTAACGCACATATGGGCGTAATAATTAACGTCTTCCCCATTACTCCATAACAATAGTACTTTACCCATGAGTCACAATTGTCCCAAAACAATATGTACAAGATATGACTCAACTAAGCAACCATGTAATTAATTAGACAATTAACTAAGGGTTTAAACATGTAGCAATAATGCACCAAAGATGAGTGCATACAAGGAAGGCTAAGGCAATTTGGGTGTACATTTGGGGGTGGATTGTAAACAAATTCTACCTTTAAGTAAAATGCTTAAAGTTAGAAACAAAAAAGATAGGCTCTGAGGGTTGTACTAGGGGTATCGTGTACTAAAATTGAGTACAACGCAAAGGTGTGGGAGAATTAATTGACTTTACTAGTCAAGTATATTGACTTTATTGGTCAAGTAATTATGATACGGGTTTAACACAAGGGTTATCCTAATTCCTCTTATCATATAGTCATCCAACTACACGAATGTAGTCTCACATGTGGTCTTGGAATGCATCACTATTACAAGTTCTAGAATCTAAGTACTACCGGTACATTCATAAGCATCTTTTCCTAACAAATCTAGGGGCGAACCTCACGTATTTGGGGTGGAAAATTTTTGAGTGGTACGGTTTTTTGTGCTAGTCATACAGCTCCTATCCATGACTGAAGCTTCACTCCTATATGTTGTAAAAAATTTTAAATTTGGCGCTAAAATTACCCTAACAAGAGTTTCTCTTAGTTTTATTACACACCTACTACTAAACAAACAAAAATCAAGTGTAATTTCATTCTCTAAGGTATCATCATTTACCCTCCCCTTACACTTAAGCCGAACATTGTCCCCAATGTTCAATTGAAAGAATGTAAAAGTGAAGAAGGTAAAAGTATGAAACAAATACTCCCCTGATTCGTTCGGTGTGGATAATGCGTTAACATGGTTAGATTCTCCTCCAAGAAAATGAACGTTGAAAGCTTCCCTCCAGAAATATAAATCATCTTCTTGTCCAATATAACCTGTTAAACCTGAGAAAACAATCATGGCAAACCTCGCGTAAAATCGGCGGCAAACTATATATATAATAAAATCCTAGAAAGCAAATAAAGATATAATGCTTGGTGGAATGAATATTTGCAGATTTCATGGAGTTTATAAAACTAAAGGTTTCACAAAAACTTTATGATTCCGGCAGAAAAACAAAACTTGCAAAATTTTTAAGAATTTTACACATGACGCTGTCAGGTTATAATTCTGACGCCGTCAGAAGTGACCTGCAGAAATTTCATGTTTAGATTTCGGAAAATTTCTGAAAAAACTTACGCCTTAATTCCTAGAAATCCTGAAAAATACTCATTATGACTCGATACAAGCATTTGACTCAAACAAATACTAATATGCATATTCATTTAATATTGTTGTGATTAATGTTCAATATTGCTCTTAGAACAAATTTAGATTTCCCTTACACTTATATTTTGCAAAATACCTTTATATGTAATTAACACGAAGTTAAAAACAAAATAAAGCATTTTCACAATTTTATTTTGAAACATGAGCCACAAACAATAAAAATAAAACATGCATACGGAAACAAATAAAATCAAACGTACAAACAATGAAAAACAAATAAAGCTTGGGTTGCCTCCCAAGAAGCGCTTTTCTTTATTTACGAGTCTTGTAGCTAGACTCAAAGTCATGCCCTACTTTGTCCTTTCCTACTTTTCAATCGATTCTCTTAACCTTTGAACTATTTCCATGTCAACTTTATACTTGGGTCTGAGGGTTAAGCAATCTTTATAGTACAGGCTCCTCTTTTCCCAGACAAAATTCATTCCCTTTTTATTATCTTTTTCGTTAATGTCCCCAATTGCACTAATGTTATCCATATCAAGTTGAGGCACATAACGAAATTCCTTCACTTTATTAGGCATCCTATATGTGATTCTATCGATTTCATTAGAAAATTGGATCGTTCCCTCTATCTGATCGTATTTTAACTTGGACTCCTCAACAAATGGCTTACCAAGTACAACATGGGATAAGCGACAATCTATCACACTAGCCAAGTCTTCAACAACCATAAAGTCAACGATATAAGTAAAGTTCCCAACAAAGACATGTAAACCTTTAACTCTCCCGACAAAATTACAAACTCCATCGGGGTATTTGAGATCCCTCCTAGGTTCGAGTCTTGTTTTTACTATATCATTATATACACTATAAAAAATAATTTTGATTGGAGATTCGAAATCGATGTAGGCTTGATCAATGTATTTATACCCAATCATGCATGGTATCTTCACATTCCTAGGGCTACCTCTCTTAATCTTAGGGTCAATCTTAACAAAAGGGGGCCGAGGATTATCAACAAGATTGTTATAGTAAGCGATTTCTTCCTTAGTGGGATATAGAATGAAATAATCATCAAGTTTTGGGTCTATCTCCCCTTCCTCAAGTCCCTCTACATCCTCAACAACCGCAAAATCATTAGGTCCTAATTCCTCATTTGAATACAAGGTGCTTGCTAAATCATTAAGTGTACTCTCAAGCTCAATATCAATTAACCTATTAAGCTCCCTAAGTTCTCTAACTTCGCTTTCAAGCTGATCAAGGAACACTCTCATTTCCTCAGGCGAAAGGGGCGGATTCGTGTTGTCCATAATGGCAAATGGAATAGTCAGTGAACTTAATTTACTAACAAAGGCACAAAGAAAAAAGATAGACTAAAGAAGACCTATAAAAATAAAATAAAAATCTTATTGGAAAGGAATCTAGCAAGTAGACCTAATAAAAAGAAATTTCAACCTAAGCAATAACTATTCCCCGGCAGCGGCGCCAAAAACTTGATGCGTGGTTTTGCAACCTTGCAAAAGGTTTTACCTCTCAAGGGATCTCGAGAAGCTTGCAATCCCCACTAGGCAGTGTACCTGACCGATGTAGTATAGTGTAGTGGCAAGCACCGGGGGATTGATCGTTCTACTTGGGGAATAGTGTTCGTTAGGATTGAAACTTAATCAAACTAGGTCTAGAGGTGAGGGATGATTCTTTTTGTATTTTTATGGTTTATGGAAAGCAAGTAAAAATCTCGGGTATTGGAAGAGTGGGCGGAATTAGTTGCTAGTCAACTAACCCAAATAACTACAAATGCAATAAAAATAAAATAACAAGAAAATAAAATGTAAGAAAAACCTTACATGGAGAGAAACGTGTTTACTTAGATTTCACTACTCCCTAGCTATCTTTCATTAATAGATTAGATGGTTACAATTGCATGGATGACGGGTTATATTCCTTAATACCATTCGTGGGGCCGTGTACGATCTTCCCCAACTTTATAAGCTTCTACCTCTTCCTATGTCGAGCCGACAACTAGCTCCTAACATGGCCTCCTTAGTAGTCACTTATGCATTAAATATAACCATTAAAATTGTAGTACACATCCAATTCATGTTTCTTAAGACGTTCAAGCATGTTACCAATTAGAGATTAGCCAGTTTTCTTAAGCCTAACATCGAAATCATTCATCCAACAACAATTAATAACAAACAGTCAATCAATAATCAATAGCTAGGTTTCATTACATCTAAGCAAACACAAATAAACCTAGCCTAACATGTTAATATAAAGACAAGCATAAGATAGAATCAAACAACACATAGACATATTGAATGATTATTGAAAGACTTATCTTTAATTAATTGATGAGGCGAAAAATGAACCATTTTTAGGGGGTCATTTAAGCCCGGATTCGAGATTATTTGATCAAATATTGCCTTAAATCGTTTCTTTTGTCATTTTAGGTACTTTTGGAGAGAAATCTGGAAAAGGAAGCATTTTGGACGTTTTTGGAGCATAAAAGTGAATAAAACGGCAAAGTCTTAATTTTCCTTGCTGGGAACAGTACCTGACGGCGTCACAACTTCCTTAATGACGGCATCAAGAGTAACAAAAGAGGTGGATGTGGGAAATACACGTGACAATCCAGAGAGTTTTGTGCATTGGACATGACAGCGTCACCCAAGGCCGTCATGGTCCAAGTATTAGTGATGGCCCAGAACTATTGCATACATGACGGCGTCAAAATCAGATCTAGGCAATACGATTTCTATTATGGCGGCGAGTTGACGGCGTCACAACCCAATACATGATGTCGTCACCCATTGTAATCTATACATAGTTTTCCAAATTTAATTCATTAGTGTGTAACTTTAAGGGTGCAACTTTGAGGGAAAAAACCCTAGGTTGAATTTTTCAGCTTTTTCAAGGGTTTCAACCCTTTGAATCTTTCATGTTCTATTAAAGATAAGTACTCTTTCAATTCATTCAATATGTCTATCTGTTGTTTGAATATATCTTACGCTTGTCTTCAATTTAACATGCTCGGCTAGATTTCTTTTGTGTTTGCTTAGATGTAGTGAAACCTAGATGTTAATTATGGGTTGATTGTTTGTTTATAGTTGTTACGGATGATTGTATTCGATGTTAGGCTTAAGAAAACTGGCAGACTTCCATTGGTAACTTGCTTGAACGTCTTAAGAAACATGATAGGAGGTGTACTACGATATTTGGTTGTATTTAATGCGTAGGAGAATTCTAATGATCCCATTTTAGGAGCTTCTAACGACTCGACATAGGAGTGAAGTAGGATCCTATAGAGTTAGGGAATATTGTACACGGCCCTACGACTAGTATTAAGGAATATGACCCGTCATCCATGCAATTGTAACAAGCTATCAATCTGTAAAAGATATATAGGGAGTAATGAAATATAAGTAAACACAACTTTCCCCATCATTGTTTACACCACTAGTATAATTAGTTTCATTTTCATTTTTGTTATTTTATTTTGATTGCATCTTTAGTTATTTGGGTTAGTTGGCTAGCAACTAATTCCGCCCACTCTTCCAAAACCCGAGATTTTACTTGCTTTTATAGAATATAAAAATACAAAAAAAGAATCATCCCTCACCTCTAGAATTAGTTTAGGAGACTTTCTAATCCTAGCGACACTATTACTGAGTTGAACAATCAATCCCTCGGTACTTGTCACTATACTATACTACAACGATCAGGTACACTGCCTGGTGGGGGTTGTAAGCTTCTCGAGATCCCTCGAGAGGTAAAGCCTGGTGCGATTCCCACACATCAAGTTTTTGGCGCCGTTGCCAGGGAATAGTTATTGTCTAGGTTAGGATTTCTTTTTATTAGGTCTACTTGCTAGATTCCTTTCTAGTAAGATTTTTTTTTCATTTATCAGGTTTTCTTTAGTCTATCTTATTTCTTTGTGCCTTTGTTCATAAATTAAATTCATTGACTATTCCATTGGCCATTATTGAAAGCGCGAATCCACCCCTTTCCCTTAGTGAAGTGGCTTTGTTGCGTGAACAGATTGAGAATGAGATTAGGGAACTTAGGAAGCTTAATAGGTTAATTAATGTTGAGCTCAATCATGCATTTAGTGACCTAGCGACCGCCTTGTATTCAAATAAGGACCTAGGATCTAATGATTTTGAGGATGTGGTTGAGGAACTTGAGGAAGGGGAGATAGATCCGAAGACGGATGACTATTTCAATCTATATCCCACTAAGGAGGAGATTGCCTACTATAATAATCTTATTGATAATCCTCAACCTCCTTTCACTAGAATTGACCCTAAGATAAAGAGAGGCGATCCTAAGAATACTAAGATACCATTTATGATCGGGTATAAACACATTGACAATGCTTACATTGATTTTGAATCCCCAATCAACATTATGTCCTCGAGTGTCTATAATGATATAGTGAAAACAAGACTTGGACCTAGAAGAGATCCTAGATACCCCGGTGGAGTTTGTAACTTTGTCGGGGAGAATTAAAGGTCTACATGTCTTTGTTGGGAACTTTACTTATATCACTGACTTTATGGTTGTTGAAGACCTAGCTAGTGTTATTGATTGTCGCTTATCCCATGTTGTGTTTGGTAAACTATTTGTTGAAGAATCCAAGTTAGAATATGATGAAATAGAAAGGACAATCCGATTTGTTAGTGAAATTGATAGGATCATATATAGGATGCCTGATAGACTGAAAGAATTTTGTTTTGTGCCTCGATTTGATATCGATAACATCGGTGCCTTCGAGGACATCAACGAAGAGGATAAGAAAAAGGGCATGGACTATGTATGGGAAAAGAAGAGCCTTTTCTATAAGGATTGCTTGACTCTAGGACCAAAATATAAAGTTGATAGGGAATTCGCCAATAGGATTATAGGAGCAATTGAGAAAAAGGTGGTTGGTCTCTATAAAGAACATTTACAATCGGATCCGGAATACAAAACTAAGATTGGAGATGACCTAGAGAATGAGACCAACGATGAGGTCACGTAATAGCGTATGACCTTGAGTCTAGCTACAAGACTTGTAAAATAAAGAAAAGCGCTTTTTGGGAGGCAACCCATGTTTTGTGTGATTTTTATTTGTTTGATTGTTATTTGCTTCTATATGCATGCTTTATTTTTATTGTTGGTAGATCATGTTTCAAAATAAAATTGTGAAAATGATTTATTTTGTTGTTTAACTTCGTCTTAACTTCATATAAAGGTATTTTGCAAAAGCTAAGTATAAGGGGAAACCCCAAATTTGTTTTTAAGAACGAAATCGATCATGATTCTCCACAATATTAAATGAACATGTGTATTAGTATTTGTTAGAGTCAAATGCTTTTATCGAGTCAAAATGATGTTTTGCAGGATTTTCCAGGAAGTAGGACATAAGTTTTTCCAGAAAGTTTCCGGAAACTTAACGTAAAGATTTCTACAGGTCACTTTTGACAGCGTCAGGAGTTAACTCCTAACGACGTCATGTGTAAAATTCTGGAAATTTTGCGAGTTTTGTTTTTCTAACGAAGTCTTAAAGTTTTTGTTAATTCTTTAGTTTTATAAACTCCAGGAAATCTGCAAACATTCATTCCACAAGCATTATTTCTTACATTGTTTTCTAGGATTTGTTAGTATTTATAGATTGCCGCAGATTTTACGCGAGGTTGCCTTGTTTGTTTTCTCAGGTTTAACAGGTTATATATGACAAGAAGATTATTTATTTTTCTGGAAGGGAAGCTTTGAATGTTCATTTTCTTGGAGGAAGATCTAACCTTGTTTGATACACTATCCACACCGAACGAATCAGAGGAGTATTTGCTTTCATTCTTTTACCTATTTCACTTTTACATTCTTTAATTGAACATTAGGGACAATGTTCATCCTAAGTGTAAGGGGAGGGTAAATGATGATACCTTATAGGATACAATTGCACTTGAGCTTGTTTGTTTGATGGTAGGTGTGTAATAAAACTAAGAGAAATACTTGTTAGTGTAATTTTAGCACCAAATTTAAATTTTTTTACAACATTTAGGAGTGAAACTTTAGCCTTAGCAAGCATCTCATGGATAGGAGTTGTATGACTAGCACAAAACCGTACTATTCAGAAAAACTTTCCACCTAAATATGTGAGGTTCGCCTTTAGATTTGATAGGAAAATCATTCATTATTAGTGCTTATGAGTGTACCGGTAGCATTTAGATTCTAGAACTTGCGTTAGTGATGCATCCCGAGACCGCTAGTGAGACTACATTCGTGTGGTAGGATTTACTACATGATAAGAGGCATTAGGATCACCCTTGTGTTGAACCCGTATCATAATTACTTGACTATTTAAGTCATATTACTTGGCTAGTAAAGTCAATAAATTTTTCCCACACCTTAGCGTTGTACTCATTTTTAGTACACGAAACCCCTAGTACACCCCTCCGAGCCTATCTTTTCGTTTCTAACTTTAAGCATTTTACTTAAATGAAGAATTTGTTACAACCCACCCAAATTTCCTTAGCCTTCCGTGTATGGACTCATCTTTAGTGCATTGTTGTTACATGTTTAAACCCTTAGTTAATTATCTAATTAATTACATGGTTGCTAAGTCGAGTCATATCTTGTACATATTGTTTTGGGACGATTAGGACTCATGGGTAAAGTACTTGTGTTTTGGAGTAATGGGGAAGAACATCATATATTACACCCATATGTGTGTTAATCTTAAAAAGTACTCCAAGTGTTTTGATTATCTTGATTCGAGTCATTAGAGTAGTTTATTATAATGTAAAAATTCAAGTGTAAGGGGAATGTACATTCCCTATGATGTAATATTTTGGATGGTAGGGTAAAAGTGTATGCACCAAAAAAAATCAAAAAATCAAGAAAAAGTAAAAAAAAAAAAAAAAAAATAGAGAAAAAAAACATACGGACTACCATCCCGTTTCATTCAATGTTTATTTTATGTTTTTGTTATTTTTAATTTATTAGCTTAAGTCGAGTCTAGTCTTGGCTTAGCAACGCCATATTATACATGTAATTAACCAAGATGATTAACTCGCCACCAGTAAATACTGCCTTTATCCAACAAAACCGTGTTTTCCATATCCCTACACCTAACGTTATAACCCTTTAAAAGACCTCTTTGATAGTTTATCCTAGGTGCTTACGCCAAGTGGTGGAGGTTTGATCCTTTCCCAAGCCTATGGTAATCTATTTGTTATGACAGGTAGTGAGAGATGTTTTCAATTTCCATATTGTGATATATACTTTATTACACCCGAGAGATGTGAGTATCTAAACACTATTTGTGAGGTGCTAGTGTATGACCTCCGTGCTTGTCTTTGGTTCTTAGTGGAACGATTATTTGTTGTAATTACTTTTATATTAGTATTAAATGACCCCTAACTTGTATTTTGATTAGAATAAAAGCGCATTTACTTGAGGACAAGCAAATCTCAAGTGCAAGGGTATTTGATGAAGCGAAAAATGAACCTTTTTAGGGGGTCATTTAAGCTCGGATTCGAGATTATTTGATCAAATATTGCCCTAAATCGTTTCTTTTGTCATTTTAGGTACTTTTGGAGAGAAATCTGGAAAAGAAAGCATTTTGGACGTTTTTGGAGCATAAAAGTGAAGAAAACGGCAAATTTTTAATTTTCCTTGCTGGGAACAGTACCTGACGGCGTCACAACTTCCTTAATGACGGCGTCAAGAGTAACAAAATAGGTGGATGTGGGAAATACACGTGACGATCAAGAGAGTTTTGTGCATTGGACATGACGGCGTCACCCAAGGCCGTCATGGTCCAAGTATTAGTGACGGCCGAGAACTATTTCATACATGACGGCGTCAAAATCAGATCTAGGCAATACGATTTCTATTATGGCGGTGAGTTGACGGAATCACAACCCAATACATGACGCCGTCACCCATTGTAAGCTATATATAGTTTTCCAAATTTCATTAATTAGTGTGTAACTTTGAGGGTGCAACTTTGAGGGAAAAACCCTAGGTTGAATTTTCCAGCTTTTTCAAGGGTTTCAACCCTTTGAATCTTTCATGTTCTATTAAAGATAAGTACTCTTTCAATTCATTCAATATGTCTATGTGTTATTTGAATATATCTTACGCTTATCTTCAATTTAACATGCTCAGCTAGATTTCTTTTGTGTTTGCTTAGATGTAGTAAAACCTAGATGTTAATTATTGGTTGATTGTTTGTTTATAGTTGTTACGGATGATTGTATTCGATGTTAGGCTTAAGAAAACTGGCAGACTTCCATTGGTAACTTGCTTGAACGTCTTAAGAAACATGATCGGAGGTGTACTACGATATTTGGTTGTATTTAATGCGTAGGAGAATTCTAATGATCCCATGTTAGGAGCTTCGAACGACTCGACATAGGAGTGAAGTAGGATCCTATAGAGTTGGGGAATATTGTACACGACCCTATGACTAGTATTAAGGAATATGACCCGTCATCCATGCAATTGTAACAAGCTATCAACTTATAAAAGATGTCTAGGGAGTAATGAAATCTAAGTAAACACAACTTTCCCCATCATTGTTTACACCACTAGTATAATTAGTTTCATTTTCTTTTTTGTTATTTTATTTTGATTGCATCTTTAGTTATTTGGGTTAGTTGGCTAGCAACTAATTTTGCCCACTCTTCCAAAACCCGAGATTTTACTTGCTTTTATAAAATATAAAAATACAAAAAAGAATCATCCCTCACCTCTAGACTTAGTTTAGGAGACTTTCTAATCCTAGCGACACTATTCCTGAGTTGAACGATCAATCCCTCGGTACTTGTCACTATACTATACTACAACGATCAGGTAGACTGCCTGGTGGGGATTGTAAGCTTCTTGAGATCCCTCGAGAGGTAAAGCCTGGTGCTATTCCCACATATCATTAATCATGGATGAAAGAAGGGTTTGAAACCCTTACAAAAGTTTTCTCTTTAATGAATGAAAATTAGAAAACTATATATAGAGAATACAATCTGATGGCGCCACGTTATACATGTGACGTCGTCAACTCGCCGCCAATGTTTCCCTCGGATTGCCTAGATCCAGATCTGATGCCATCCCATTTTAATCATCACTTGCCGTCTCCTTATATATTGTACATGATGGCCTAGGCGTCACAAAGGGTGATGTCGTCACTCTTTAAATTCAAAAAAACATTCTGGCGCGTCTCGTGTAAACTTCATATCCACCTCTTTGCCAACACGTGACGCCTTCACCTATAGAACGTGACACCGTCACCTACTGTTTCCAGCTTGATTTTGGAGACTTTGTCGTTTTCTTCACTTTTCGCTCCAAAATGTCCAAAATGCTTCCTTTTCCAAATTTCTTCTCCAAAGTACCTAAAATGAAAAAAGGAACAATTTGAGGCAATATTTGATCAAATTATCACGACTTAGGGCTTAAATGACCCCCTAAAAGTGTAACACTTTTCGCCTCATCATCTATTTGCTGCATGAAAAATCTCAATCTATAAATTCCCTTGAGGTGTTTGTAAACAAGGTTGAGAGGCAACTTGACAGAAAAGTGTAAGTCATAAGATATGATAGAGGTGGTGAATATTACGTAAAGTATGATGCAGTGTCCTGGTCCCTTTGCAAAGTTCCTCAAAAATTGCGGCATATGTGACTCTCTCTCTCCAAAATTTTAAGACTTACAAGAAATTAAGCATGGTTTACAACATTTTAATACACACAATTTTCAGACTTACAACAAATAAGCATAGTGTAATTTTCAGACTTATTTTCAGACTAACAACATTAATGCTATTAAAGTGGTCAATGTTATTAATGACTATAATGACTACTACTTACAAGAAAAGAAACATAGTATGTAATAAAGTGTTGTACACTATGTTTCTTTTCTTGTTAGTAGTAGTCATTATAGTCATTAAGAACATTAACCACTTTAATAGCATTAATGTTATAAGTCTGAAAATTACACCATGCTTATTTTGTTTTACACTATGCTTATTTTGTTGTAAGTCTAAAAATTGTGTGCATTAAAGTGTTGTAAACCATGCTTAATTTCTTGTAAGTCTTAAAATTTTAGAAAAAGAATCGTCCATGCTTTATATGTAGTACTAGCTTAAAGACCCTTGAAATTCAAGGGGTTTTAAAAGAAATATTAAAACAATGAAAGCAAACATGTTTCATTAATATATGAAAGAAAGTATAAGATAATAAACGAATTCTTGTACAATCAATTGAGTTTATAACAATTAAATAATAAACATGAAAGTCGTTGTCGTTTCTAAATTTGCCGGTCTTGAATAGTAAATGATGTATGTGAGCGATAATCAATTTGAAAGCAAATGTCCATTCCGTGCACACCTAACATTTCAAAGAAAATATAAGTAAAAGCAGTTTGTGGTTCATAACGTGTTATAATTTAAAATAAAAAAAATGTGATATGTATACCGCACATACCTAGATGCGATTTGTATAAACAATACTTGCTCACGGACAAACACCGGTGAATAAAGTGTATTTTATTTTATTGTCTACAAACCATCTGCATTAAACACCTTTACCGTGTCTAACACCGGTAAATAACAAACCATCCACAAATACATTCGACCAGATACATTTGGACTTAGTTTTGAAAGATTATCCACTTGTACTGGTCATTCATTTGACTACTAATATCATACCAAGTCAAAAGGGAAATGGTAATAATCCTTTGGATAACATGAGAAATGTATCAGATGTGTTGTAACAATATGATGGAAAGTTTCATTACTCGAACTCTAAATAAGTGAAGCAATAGCTATTTTTAAAAATATATTATTCTATATGACCTTGATCATGTTCTGCATGTGGAAAAGAAATTCTAAGTGTATTCCTGAACTGGAACGAGGATGTACATGGGAATCTTGGATGTCAAATCCACCATTATTTTATATATGTTTAAAGTTTTCATAATTTTCTTTCCTTGTGTGCCTTCAGAGATGAAGATATCTTGATTCATCACCCAAGCCATTCAATCATTGTGCACTGCAAGATATGAAAACTTAGGGAGGTTCACATGTATCCCTTATGCCTAAACCATGAAAACAATTAAAATGGTGTACTTATCATGTAATGCATTAGTAACTATTTTTTGTAAATGAGCAACAAACTAAATATTAATTAAGAAGTTGATTAAAAAAAACTAAAGGCTAATGAAGAACAACAGAGCTTGTAAACAAAAAATAATGAAAAATTAATTAGCAGGTCACAAAACTACTTAGAGAAAAAGATTGCCCTTATTTAATCAATGGGATTGGAACCTCTTGTGGACTTCTATTGATCTTGGCTTTGGTAGGTTAAAAAATTAAATACAAATCAACCCAACTGTTAATTACTTAGAACCAATCTATAATATCCACCAAGAACTAACAACAAAAAAAATTGCACTCTTGAAGCATCCCGGGAAATTTGTAATCCTATTGCTCATGGTATTTGCTTAGAAAACGTATTTTTAACAAAACTTCTAAAAACTCTTAGAGCCATGCCAATAAATACAAATATTAGTAAAGTTAAATATTAACGAATTCAGGATGCACAATACCGATTAAGAAGTTACCTCTACATTTAAGGTATAAGTTTATCTCGAATATGAGTTTACTACTACATTCCAAGACTACTAACTCAGTTAATCTAAGAATGCTACCATTAGTTCAACAACAGTTTCTGCTTCGAAAATAAAATATGCTTGATGGACAAATTATTGATAATAGAGTTTAGAATATACATTACCACTTTTAAATACAACAAATGATCGATATCCAACAGAATGGGTTGTATTAGCAAATGAAAGTATCAGATTAATAAAGAGTCAAGTACAATTTAAACAAAAAACAAATTAGTCGACTCAGATTGTCATGGCTCAATGATATTGCATTTCTAAAAGACTAAAGTCAAAAGGGAAGGTACTCTTAAACTTAATAATATGTGAAATCTAAACCATTTGTAATACCTCAAGCTATTTACATTTTAAATAAGCTGATTTGTGTTATCCTAATTTCTTTAACGGGTTGAAATTTGCACCCATAACGGACCATTTTAAAAGTAAGACTGAATATAAAAGTTAAAGTGATTGATAAAATTTCATGTAACCATTAATTAAAATACCGTATATATCATGATTTAGCATTACCTAAAAAAGCAAAAGCGACATCTATTGAATCTTGTGCTGCATGTTTTAGTTAATCGACCACAACTTCTTCTTTTTCATAATCACTACATGCAGGCAATCTATGAGGTGCAAAAAGTTAAACGTACAATTAGTCAAAACCTATAATTAGAATACTGCCATAATAAGTAAACCAAACAAACAAATTATACATCACCTAAAAGGGGTTGTTTGGGGATCAAATGCAATCTTATCAATCACTTGATTAAATAACCTAAAAGAGGTTCTTTCGGATTTTTTTATTAGAACTTGTTATATTGGGTGTTTCCAATTTCGCATTGAACAACACTTTATACCTTTATCAAAATTTAAATTGTTGCAATAAAAATGATGATGGTGATACATTCTACCCTGTGAACACATAATAAGAACCAAACTTCCTATAAAATGACAATTGTGTTTTTGAGAATGTCTCATTTGCATTGTTTTTTTACAGCCAACAAAGAGTACTTGTTGTTCAACTGTTTGAGCTCCGCAGACGATAAAGGTAAGTCAAGTCAACTCTATATCTAGTCCTATATGCCTGTAACTAATACCCCTAAACTATTACTATGCTTTGCCTACAGTCACTCTAAAAATTATTGCTAGTATGCTTTTGCGTAAGATGGCAAATTGGGAGGGTCTGGCTAAACGGATCTAAACGAGTAGTTTCGGTAGTGGTTGGTCTGGGTAGACCCAGAATACTTTTTATCTAAAAGATCTTATATCTTTTTGTTACACTTATTGTGTCAAATATATATTATTACAAAAGGTTAAGTAGTCCAAAAATATACTGATTATTGGAATGGAATGAATTGATTTATGAGGATTTATGCATTAACAATACACTACATGTGTCCTTTTTAGCGCTCACCCTGTTTGAGTTGATAAAACGTAACCCATATTTATAAGTAAATAGAAAAATGCATCTTTATAAATGGATGAGCTTAGAGATCACTTATAGTTACAGGCTCGTTAGTGATACCGCCATAGGACACCATTGTTCCACCTTGCTTGAAATAATTATTAATTAGCATTTTAATTAAGAACAACCCTGAAGCTGTAAAAATCACTCCTTATGGTAAGATGTCATGTTTGGCATACCAGAATCATGTGTTTTTTCACATCATATCAGTAACATACATACATATGTATATAACCCGGTCCGTATACCTTTTTGTTCTTTTGTAACAGACATCGCAAACCTAAGAACAAAGATCATTCATCAATCATCCTCATTCACCTATTCATATGTTCAATCAATTAATTAACTGTATAAAATAAATCAAAATTACCTGAATCATGAACTGATGAACGGTTGGTATATATGAATCATCAAAGTCATGCAATAAAACAAATCATGAATTATTGGGTTTACATCATAAACATAAAACAAATCAGCAATAATACAAACCAAATCGATTCAATACAATTAAAACTTACCAAAATTATTGATGATAATCGTGAAAAGTTGACTCAATGTTTCCTGCAAATCAAATGGTATAATAAAAAGAAAATAGAATTAGTTATCATATTCAAAATAAATGTTTACTCTTATGGATACGAACCTGTGAAGAAGTTGGAGAAACTAAAGAGCTGGTCAATTTGTTCTTCTACAACTGATAATCGTTTGACATGAATGTAATAAACCACCAAAACATCTTAATCAACAAAACATAAAATTAAATCCCGGGTTAGAACTACCATGATTCATAAATCAAAAATATTTAATCGAACACTTAATGTGCTTATGCATAAACACCTCAAGACCAATACAATTTACAATAAAAATACATCATAAAACAAACCTGAATGAAGAACGTATTTTTGTAAAAATTAATTTGTGATGTCACTGCGTGAATCATAGACAGAGAGAACAAATCGAAGGTTACTTTTGTAAGGTTTTTTTGAATCGTTTGACATTAATTGTCGAATTAAAGAATTGAAACTGAATTGTATAGAGGAAGAAAGATATTAATTGTAATCAAAGAAGAGCGTATCACTTTGAATGAGATGATGGAGGACGTATATTTTTTAGGAGAAAGGCTCTAAAATATTAAATGGTCTTTAATGGTTTACAAAAATAAGAAGCGTGTTTTAGTTATAGAGTTTGTTGACCTTTTTGACTTTTTATTTTGGTCTTACTCTCTTTTGATACATTGAAGCTATAAAGGAAATACATTAATCATTTTTTTAATGCTCATGCTTCAAAGGACTTGTGCAAAAGGACCTTATTGTCTTTTTTTTTTTTTTTTGGTTTCTCTTATTTTTAATGCATGATGGGTGTTGTACATTGTAGCTATAAAAGGAAGGACATTAATAATTTTTTTAATGCGCGTGCTTCAGAGCACTTGTACAAAACCTTATTTTATTAGATAGTATAGATTTAGATATATATAGATATAATAGATAGATATAGATGTATACTTATTTATGTAATCAAATAATTCAATATAATAATGATTTCTCTTAATGGTACATTAATTCTTGACGGTTTTATTTGTTAGTATTGATGGACATACTAACTCTTAAACCTATATATATGCCTAGTCCTCTCTCTACCCAAAACACACAATAGTAGAATCATTGTAGCTATCCATCAAGCTCTCTACACTCAAGTGAGTCAAGGGAGAGATACTAGTCGTGTTCAAGTGTTCTCTATATCATGATAACATCCGTTTCGGCTTCCGGTATGTAATTTCGTTTATATTATGTATGTTATTATCATATTCTAAGATCTTTGTGGCATAATAGTTGAATGTATTCATCATGTATATTTGATGCTAATGTCTACACATATAATTGCTTACGGTGGTTGGCGAGGCCACTTCACAACAAGTTGTTTTGACCATAAACTGATTAAAAGGGTGTTTGGGATTGCTAAGTTTAAACTCCATGAATGCTTAAAAAATCAACATGTACCCACCTGCCCATCTTTAACTGCTTCTTTACTCAAAACTAAGCACTGTTTCCAACACTCAAAAATGCTTATTCTCTTTCAAAATACGCAGATAAGCACTTAAATAAGCATTCCCAAACACCCTCACCCTCTGAAGCTACTTACTTCAAAACAAATAAATTGTTTTTAGGGGAGATTTAAGTTTCCATATTTTTTAAAGTGCTTATCTGCTTAATAATAAGCACGTATCAACAAGAATATTTTAGCGTAACATAAGAAAATAATCAGTTTTATCCAGACACTCAAACTTCTGTTATGCTTAAAATAAGCAGCTAAGCGTTTAAATACACAATCCCAAACAGCCCTGAATATGGGAGTGCCAAAAGTGATTCAGAATTAGTTATCCAAACACTCACTCTGTTATTATTGTTTCATGAAGGGAATGTATGGACAGCTATTGCATATATAATAACAGCAGTAATAGGATCAGGAGTTCTATCTTTATCTTGGAGTGTGGCACAGCTTGGTTGGATTGCTGGTCCAGTTTCACTTGTTTTATTCGCACTTGTCACTTATCTGAATGCATCCCTTCTCACCAATTTCCATCATTATTCGGATCCTTGCAATGGTGTCACTGTTATCAATCATTCATACTTGCAAGCTGTACATAATATTCTAGGTAAAAAAGTCTTGCGTCTATTAAATTTGTTTTACTAGTTTTGACAATCTTTGGTTATGTTTCAGGGAAATCAAATGCACGAGTATGTTCATTCTTGGTGTACTTCAATCTATTCAAGTTGGGAGTTATTTATACAATCACATCTGCAAGTAGCATCAAGTACGCTTCTTCCTAGTAACTTCTATACTGGTCTTCTGTCTAACTGGTTAACATCTAATGGAGAGAGTTTAATGTTGTCTCATTGATGACAGAGCAACCGAGCAGTCAAATTGTTACCATGGACAAGGGCATGAAGCTGCCTGTTCATATAGTGTCGAGTCTTATATGCTTCTCTTTGGATTTATTCATATTATGGCTTCTCAAATACCCAATTTTCATAGTACAAAATGGCTCTCGATTATTGCTGCAATTATGTCATTCACATACTCTCTCATTGGATCAGGACTGGGGTTAGCCCAAACAATAGGTATTAAATCCTATGTTACAGCTCTAAAGGTAGTAGTAGATCCGTTTCTTGACGATATATATGTTCAAAATGGAATTGTAGGAAACGGAAAGATCGAAGGTAGCATAGGAGGAGTTCCAACTGAGAAACCGATTCAGAAAGTATGGTTGGTTGCTCAAGCTATTGGAGACATTGCATTTGCATACCCTTTTCCGTTAATTTTTCTTGAAACACAGGTGATGATGTTGTTTATTTCATCCGGATAGGACACATCTTCATATTTATTTGAAGCCTAACTGTGTAATGTCATAAAATATGAAGAGTACTTTGAAATCACCTCCTGATGAAAAAGTCACCATGAAGAAAGCTTCAAGGATTGCGATATTCATGACTACTGTCTTCTACCTTTGCTGTGGTGGATTTGGCTATGCAGCCTTTGGGAACTCGACTCCTGGGAATATCTTGACTGGATTTGGATTTTACGAGCCATATTGGCTCATTGACTTTGCTAATGCATGTGTTTTTCTTCACTTAGTTGGGGGATATCAGGTAAACACTTCTAGTCAATGGAATATTTTCTAGGAAATTTAGGCGTGGCAACTTCGACCCATTTACTTATATAAATGGGTCAATTTGGGTTATAGACTAATAGGTTTATGTAAATGGGTCAATTCTAATTAAAAAAAAAAAAAAAAAAAAAAAAAATAGGCAAAATGGGAGCTCACCAAATGCTTAAATGCGCCCAGGTGCCCAACTAATCACTGGATTTAACGTTGCCCAAAAGTCAACCTTCTAAATCACTTTTTTTAAGATACATAAATTATTATCTTTGTAATACTATTGTTTTTTCAATACTATAACTAACATAAGTAGTACTACGTACATAACTATAGTCATATTTGACAAAGTGGACAAAAAACTGCCCATCACGCCAACTCTATGCAGATGGAATCTTTGAATTTGAATACTTTATGGTTTTTTTATTTTTATTTTTTTATCCTTCCAGATATTTAGTCAAACATTATACGCTATTGTGGAAAGATGGTATGCTGAAAAGTACCCCGAAAGTGAATTCTTACGTGAATTCAACATCATGAAGATTACACTGAGTCCTCTACGGTTATGTTTTCGAACATCATATGTGGCTCTAACAACAGCCTTAGCGATGCTATTCCCTTACTTCAATGAAGTGGTGGCGTTTGCAGGATCAGTGACATTCTGGCCCTTGGTCGTATACTTCCCAGTCGAGATGTACTTTGTGCAGAAAAAGATTGCACCTTGGACCAGTAAGTGGGTTCTTTTTCGCATCTTCACCATTGTTTGCTTGTTTGTAGCCATATTTTCCTTGGTTGGTTCTATTCATGGACTAATTGCCAAAAGATTCGACTAGAAAAACAAAGTGCTGTAATTATTGTCATACCATTATAGTGAACAACTTAAAAGATTGATTCCAGTTAATACAATGAAATTTGCAGATTCAGGGAACAATCTTGCAATATTTTATTGATAAACTTGGCTATTTGCAAATTCTCGTGTTCCAGAATTCCATTTTGTGCTTTTCCCGAACTTCTTTCTGTCTTCAGTCTTCCAATTCTTAGCTTACGTTCAAAAACTCAAATACCATTTTGGTGGAGATTATGATCATGTGGATGAATCACATGATAATTGTAGGTATATCGATAAATCATTGGATAGTTTTAACAACGATTTATTAATGGAGTCTCACTTAAGGATATGTAACAGTCCTGAGCCGGGCTAGACCAAGCTGAACGAGGACCGCACCAGAATAAGAAAAGTAAATGTATTGGAATCATGAACTCTATGGCACCATTTCGGTGTTGTTTGGTCTCGGTTTGGAAATAGTTCCAAGCTGAAACATGAACCTGACTCAAACTTTTGACCAAGCACCGGGCTGTCAATAACCCACTGATCATAAACCAAATTCCTGTTAACAGTTTGGAATTGAGTTCTGTACATCCCTGGTTCTCACTCTCACATGACTACAATACTCTAAATCACAAAATTACTACTTAGTCCCGAATCTTGACACGATACATGTATGAAGTCCAGATTGTTGCTAATAATAGTGTTTCTAATATGACATTAAGGACAACAAAAAATATAACTTAATAGACCAATATCAATACAAAATTAACATTATTCAACTTTATGTTTACATAGACGTATTGTTATATTTAACATTATACTTTTAGTATATTTTTTGTGCATGATGATGGATTGATAGGTCAAAGCATGCAACCCAAAAAGTTCTTCATGTTGTTATACTCTTGGGTGATGTTTGTTTATTAAGAGGCTCTGAGTCTGAATCTGATTCGCATATCTGAATCTGAATCTGAGACGTAAATGTCTGAATCTGAATTAAATAATATAGTTTATTTTTTCGTAAAAAAATATTTGAATGATATGAATATGATGCAATTTTATTCTTACGACACATAAACATTAAAAAACATTAAGAGGCAATAAGACATCCCCTACACATCTTATTGGTTAAGAGGTTTGAGCCTCTAACTGTCTCTGAACGAGAAGAAAAAAACAAACGCACTTAATGACCCAAATGTCTGAACGTATCTGAACGAGTGATATGACCCGGTTAGGGGTTATATCAGGATAAGGCACCACTTTTAGCGTGTGCGAGCTCCTTAAGAAAATAGAGAGAAGAACTAGAGATTTGTTTATCTTAAATTTTGATTGATTGATTACAATAAATGATTACAAGAGTATTTATAAGACAAAGTAAACCCTAAGACCTAAATAAGCCATGGGCTCGGGCCCAGGCGTATCATTCCCCACTCCTTCAAAACCACATTGCCCTCAAGGTGTTGTCTTAAAACATTCTTAATCGACTTTCCTAAAGAAACATGAAAATAATCCTAAACAAAGACATGTAAATAAAGATAGATTATATGACATAATCTTTATGCCATACGTTTGGACTTCTTGAGTCGTTTGGGCATTCCGTCCTCCTGCAACATTGGCGTAATCCAGGATCCCATAATCTTCTTTGAATTGCAATCTTCACCTTTTCCTTCTTTCGTATTCCTTTGCTTTGGACATAACACAACATCATTCTTCCGTCTTCCGCTACACATGCCATAACACTCCCCACTCCTTCAAAAATCACCTTGCCCTCAAGTTGATACGAAAAATATGCAGATTGAGAGTCCGCTAATTCCTCACTTAAATTCAAATTTATTTCATCCAAACGACTATCAAATTCACCACCTCCATCCTTAAGTGTCGATATCACTCTATTCAATTCATCCTCGCCAACATTAAGCGCTTCGCCACCACCCACAACCTCTTCAACTCCAATATACTCATCAGCATTCAATAACCCTTCAGCCTTAGGTGAAGCAAATTCACCCTCCAATGGTAGAATGACATCTATTTTCTTTTCAACGATGTGCTCTTTCTCTTCCTTTACAATTATCTCAAAACGAGCCTCAGTGATACGAGCTTTGAAGAAGTCTTCTCCCAAAGTTAAAGGATTGGACCTCAAAAATTCCCAAATATCTAGGTTCGCGAAGCGTGTTTCCGCCGCACGGGTCAATGAAAAAGCTTCGTCTAAAGTTTTAGGATTTGACCGTAAGAGTAAACATTGTAGATCCATTTTAAGTCCAGAGATATAAAATGATATAAGTAAAGATTCAGATATCCCTGTTACTCGATTTGCAGGTACCATAAACTCACTCTGATATTCAGCCACGTTACCCATTTGCAAGAGCTTAGATAGTGCGTCCCGATCGCTGCGGCCCAATGCCATGAACAATATCTCGAAGAAGAAGAAAAAAAATTTCCTGATGAACAATAACTCGTGAACAGTAGCCGTGAATAGTGATCGATGAACAGTACTATTGGATGAATAGTGCTGATGAACAGTACCCTGATGAACAGTGTTCGATGAACAATATATATATATATATATATATATATATATATATATATATATATATATATATTTAAGATTTGAACCTAATTAAAAACCCTCTCAACGAGAGCTCTCAATGAAAGCACCAATTGATATAACCCGGTTAGGGGTTGTATCAGGATAATGCATCACTTTTAGCGTGTGCGAGCTCCTTAAGAAAATAGAGAGAAGAACTAGAGATTTGTTTATCTTAAACTTTAATTGATTGATTATAATAAATGATTACAAGAGTATTTATAAGACAAAGTAAACCCTAAGACCTAAATAAGCTATGGGCTCAGGCCCAGGCGTATCAACGAGTTAGATTAAAAGGCTGTTAAGACACACCACCTCAGACCATAGTCATAAAACCTTTGCACTATCCATATGTTTAAGAAATCTCCATATGAGCTCAAAATAAATATTTAAGAAATTTCGATTAATATGGATAAATAAATACAACGTGTCAACGACAATGGTAAGTAAATAAACAAAACAAATAAAATTGGATAAAGTCAGCTAATAGTAACCGAGTTTCACTTGTAGTTTTTATCGATATCAGAAACCTTTGCAATATATATCCATATGTATACGCGGGTCAAAAAATTAGTGAAACACTAAAAGTTGGCATATTAATACGAATTATTATTGTAACTAGTTATAATGCTCGCGCACGCGTTGGTTTTTTAAAATTTTTCGAATCATATATTTTTATTTATTAAAAATCAAATAATTTAATCTTTGTTTTGTTTGATTTATGATGTTTAATTATAGTTTTTTATTATTAAAGATAATTATTTAAAAATTTTAATCCTATTATTAATTGTATCTTATCTATATTTTTGTATTTATCTTTTACTTGTGTTAATTGTATCTTATCAGTATATTTTATGTATTTATCTTCTATTTAATAATCTTTTTTTAAATACATTATCACTAAATAAGATATGAATTAATTTTTTTGAAATGGAAAATTCCTAATAGGGATTTTGTTTTATTATATAAAAGATTGCTGAAAATTTACAATAATGATACCATCCTTGCTTAATATATGATCTTCCACTACAAAATCATGTTTATTGATGTATGATAAGAAAATAATGAAATCCAGTTAGCCCAATGTCAACAGGAACTACTTATTTGAACAAAAGAAACAAATGAGATAAAAACGTTTCTAGGAAAGAAACGCAACAACGGGGCTCGTAACATTGTGAGCCCCATCGTTCCAAACCAATGAGCCCGAAAGCATCTTTGACCCAATTGTCGCACTAACTGTCACCACAAAAGATTGTTTCTCCCCAACTTTTTTGAATGCTAGACTGCTTGGGTTTACCTTCACAATGAGCCCTGATGGTGCATAAACATTAGCATTGTATGTAGACTCTGCTGCACCCACGTTAGTAACCGTCCTTTTAAAATTTTGAACAATGCTGCCCGATTGTTTTGCCGAAAGAGCAAAAGAAGGATAGTTCAAGTCCCAAACAGTTTCATTATTAGACGAAGAACAAGTACTTCCATCACCGGTGACAATTTTCAAATTTGTCGCGTTATAACCTTGCCCACATAAAAACGACACAAAATCTGCTTCACCAGCGTCATAGACCAAGCCAGGGTCAATGGCCTTTAAGGGGTCGATATGTCCAGAACCATATGCGAATTCAGCATCAGGGTTTTTAGTTGAACTCAATGGTGCAGCTGTAGTCATAAGGGCCGACTTTATAGCTGCAGGAGACCAATCAGTATGGAATGATTTAACATAAGCTGCAGCACCAGTGGCATGAGGGCAGGACATGGAAGTTCCGGATATAATGTTGTATGGGACAACACGCGTGTCTCCTTCTTCACCGGTTACAGTTGTGCCTTGTGACCATGCTGCTAAAATGTCCACTCCAGGTGCGGTTAAATCGGGCTACAGTGCAACAAGATTTAAAATTTTAACATTAGTTGTGGTATATCTACTAATGTCACATCATAAAAATGGAACCTATAAGATAGTACCTTGAGAATATCGAGTGTGATTTGGTTCGGGCCCCTTGATGAGAAGGAAACCACAGTTGGAGCTGTTTTGTCGACTGGCTCATGGCTCTTAAGGATCGTTGCAGTTGGTGTTCTATCAAGCACAATCACAACAATTTGTGTCAGATTAACAAACGTAATTGTACATGTACGATGCAAGCAAGTAATATTCATATGCTAGACATACGAGGTTGAGTTTATGTAACTAAGTACTGCCTTGCCATCTTTGCTGCTCAAATATGTCGTTGACATAGGATAAGTAAACGCAAAATCCTCATAACCAAGATCACCTTCAACTACAACTCCACTTGCACCAGATAGTAAAGCGTTATCTGGTGCCTCCAAATCCTCGCATACCACAATTTTATTTTTTACTGAAGTAGGGTCCAAGGAATCTTCTTCACAATATCTGCAATTTGCTTCTGATTAAACCATTTTCTGTCATTGTAAGTTGTTGATTGTAAGGAGATTCACTAGTTACCTAGACTCATCTGGAGTAAAACCTTTCTTGGTATTTGGCACTGATGCGCCATAAACTATCGGATAAACTGCACCATCGAATGTGTTTATTGCTGGTCCCTACACAAACTGCGGTTAGAATAACGAAGTGCCGCAGTATCTAAACATCTAAAAAGTATGTAATCTGACGTACCTCGTAAGTCATCTTGTTACCCAAAACTATCTGAGTAAGAAACTTACGATCAATGGAGCTAGCAGCAACCGATAATGACCATGGTGAAAGATTAGTAATTGATCCAGGAGTAGGACCATCATTTCCAGCGGAATTAGATGTAAGAATATTATTTTTCATTGAATGGAAAGCTCCAATAGCGATAGTATCCTGAAAATAATCCAAAGGGAAAGAACCTCCAATAGAAAGAGATATGATATCGACTCCATCAGCTATTGCATCATCAAAAGCTGCCAAGATATCGGCATCTGCACAAGCATCCTCAAAACAGACCTTGTAGACAGCTATACGTGCAGAAGGAACACCCCCTCTAGCCGTCCCGTTACCTAGACCTAACAGGCTTGCATTGTTCACTGCTCGTCCCGCCACAGTGGAAGCAGTGTGGGTTCCATGGCCCTCAGTGTCTCTTGCTGACAACTCCTCATCATCACTCGCCTCAGAGTTGTAATATTTTGCTCCAATTAGTTTGCTGACATTATACCATAATGTGAATATCGCAATGATCACTTAAGAGTTACTAAATCCTAACAAAATAAAATTTTCTAATAATAAAGTGAATCTTACTTGTTGCATGTGAAGTTTTTGGAATTGCAAGAGCCCTTCCATTTGGATGGTGGAGGACCAAATCCGTCGTCCTTGAAGCTGTCTGCTTCCGGCCAGACACCGGTGTCTAGCATGCCGACGATGACATCACTTTCGAGGGGTGCTCTCTTGACATCTTGAGGGAACCCCATAAAGTCCCATGACCTTGTTGTATGTAGTTTCTTTTTTTGGCTTGGGAATACGGATACCACTCCCTCCATTTCTAAATTCAATTGAGAGTTCATTTTTTATTAATAGGGAATAATGAATATCTGGTTGGCATGTACGTACGTAAGTTTAGGTACAGAACTATCGCATTGTTTCAAAAATATCAAAACTAGATCATATTAATGGGTGTTAGCAATGGGCTTATATAATGTATGTTCGATGAATAAAATTACTAATCTTTTTGTTTTGGAGTTCCCGTCAATTCACACATTTTTTTATTAACTTTATTGTATATCATGTGTTACTATCTAATTACTTGCGTGATAGGGCCATTAATAAAGAAACTTGTAAAAAAAAAAAAAAAAAAAAAAAAAAAAAGATTCACTCACGAGCAATTTGGTTTTTCTCATCTTCACTTAGCTTAGCGGCGAATCCATTAAAGCTCCTAGTGTAGCTCCTAAGTAAAGATTTTGATGCGCGGCTGCTCGAAATCCATCAAAGATGTTAGTAACTATTGTGTCTCTAATTTATGACACAAGAACTAATAAGCTGTACAACCTGCCAATAACTTGTTGTAGCATATTCGTATGGATTGATGCCGCTGAGATATCACCCTTTGGAACGTCACCCATGTACACAATGTACGTCTACAAAACACAAATATATATATTTAACCAAAATAGAAAGAAAAAAAAAAACGAATAAAATTATATAAGTTAGTTTACGACAAATAGGTAATGTATAAAATTTTCAAAAAATCATGTTTTATAACAACTTTTGTAGTAAAAATATGTTGGTATGTTTATGTTAGGAAAAAGGAAATGCCTTGAGATCATTTGAGTCAGCAGCCAATGTGTCGCTAAAGACTAGAGAGTATGTCACTGTGAGCAGAAAGAGTAGCCATAGTGAGGATGTCATGGATACTATATTGAATGATTGATTTTAAGAATGTTTTTAAGATATAGATGAGACTCGTTTATGGATTTATAGCAAACTCAAATTCATTGGTTTCTCAAAACATAGTCCAATGTTGTTGAAGTGAACGAATGTCATAGAAAAGCCGTCTCAAAGGCGAGGTTGACAATGTTGTTGTTTATAGTTAGCAGGTTATGAGCTGTTGATTGACAAAAACAGATTTATCTAATATCTTAATTTAGTCAAAATTGTAATATCCTAATTTAGTCTCGATCCTTAATACAAAATTGTAAAACAGTTGTGACAGTTTCTTGAGAAACATAACAGTGATGCTCAAAATCAAAAATATTAATACTCGTATAGTGAACAAATTCTTAACAATCTCCTTTTCATGATAGAGTTTCAATTTACCATTTATAATTTTTTTTCTAACATATAAAATTCTTGTCTGTTATTTTATTCAATTGTAAATTGTTTTGAGTTTTGAGTTAATTATTTAGGATACAAGCTATATATTTTCTAGATGTTGCATTTTAACTCATTATAGTTAACTATTTTAATACTCATTTTACCTATTAGGCGAGTATCCTTCCATAACGAAAAGATTTTATTACGGCAAACAATTATGATTGCGATAGCGTTGTTAATTGTTTGTGTAATGTTTTGGCATACATTGTAAAATAATATATTTTTTTTTTAGTTGAAAAGGGCTGTAAGATACAATTATTCAACTCAAATAACAAATTTTAAAATGTTTCATTTTATCTAAGAGATTGTTTAACAACACTATCAACCTTATTCGACTTATTTACAAAATTTTGTATCTTCTTTCACAAATGGTGGATGATGGAAATGGTTGTATTATATATAGTAGAACTAGTGGCATGACCCGTCAATGAGCGGACTATTATTATGTTATTATTTGTTAGAATTAGAGAACTAATCTTCTTGTGTGAGATAAAATAATTAAGAATCGGATATTGTTATAATTATTTGCATATGAAAACAATGAATACGTTAAAACAAACAAAAAATAAAAGTTCATATATAACTATGAACACACATTTAACTTTATAATTATGAGTAGTGGTAAATTATAATGACAATTTTTATTTATTTTTTATTTTTTTATTTTTTTTTTAATTTTTTTTTTTTTGTTGCAAAGGTAAGAAATATATTAATGATCAAAAACTAATTACATCATTGTACTACCGATATGAAACAAACAGCAATACATGTACACTATCTCTACATCTGATACTACATAGAACAACATCTTGGACATAGTTATCTTCTATATCTTTGAAAGATAATCCTAACATCCCTTTGACTGCATACCACAAGCAGTTTTCCAATTCTCACCTTAATGCACCAAGACCATAACCTCTTGATTACATTTCCATTCTTGATTAAAACATATGAAGAATTTTCTTGTAAACAATGTTGGTGGTGCAAATTGTGTAGTTACCGTTTGATAATCATTTGGCTAAACATGACAGTTGGTTCAGATATAAATATTAGTTGAAATTGAGAATATGAAATTGCACAATGTATGTTTTCAAACGCATAAAATCTCTAACTTATTTATATCAAAGATTTACATATTTATTGTAAGGTGTGTTTGACAAAAATAACAGTAGTAGTGAGGAGTAGTAGTAAACAGTATCTGTAAGCAGTATCTGTTAGTAGTAACAATTTTTTTTCTATACAAACATTGGGTAAATCATAATGTGTAAAACACTTCTTAAATCCTCAACGCTCCTTAAATGCTACTTCACGGAGCATTAGAAATAATCATTCTGAAAAGTAGATAAATTTACTTTGTGCTTGAACACACCCGTAGTAATATAGCTTTTGTTATCAGAAAATTTTTGAGGATTACACACACAAAATTGCCAATAACTAACCTGACTTGATTCTCTTTAACATGCACTTAAGAAGTTACCGATTTCAACCCAAACCCAATTTTGACCAATTCCTCAACTGGTAAATTTTATAACATGTAACTTACTTGCAAATAATCATATGAATTAAAGTAAAGTTAATCTTATAGAGGATAGTCTAATAAAAATATTCATGCTTAAAAATCGGCATGGCAAAAGGTAAAAGCCAAGATGCACAATATATTTCATGAGCAAATTAACTAGCTCTCTCTCTCTCTCTCTCTCTCTCTCTCTCTCTCTAAAACGTAACTACTCTAGTAATATTCACTACTATTAAAATGATATCAAACCAACTAAACACACTGGCTAATCACCCAACCAACCACCCCATGGTGATCATTCTTTTATTAAAACAATATACACAGATGACTTGTCCCCAACACGGATGCAAGCCTACAATACAAGAGAAAACTAACAGTCCCTCTATAAGGTTCTGTTTACATAAACTCACACTCTAAACCAAACCCAGATCTTAACAATGAACCAAACTAAACGTAAACCAAGATCAAGATGATCTCTAAACTATAACAACCCAGAAACTATAAGAAAACCAACAGTATTGAGAAGATGAGATAAACTTGTAAAACGGCTAATTTGAGAGCTGAATGAATGAATGAAACCCTAAGCAGAATGTGATGCTTATATAGCCCTCAACATTACACTTAGCACCCTACACTTACAAATAACACAAAAACAACTCAAACCTGAAATATTAGAATGTTAGTTAAAAACATTTCACATTTATAACCCTGAAGGTTCATAAGTTTGTTAAAAGATATTAATATTTCAACACCCCCTCTCAAACTGATAAACCTGCAAACAGATTAACAATGCCCAATTTTCTAACCATCACACTATGTTGCACAGACCCAAGAGCCTTAGTCAAAACATCAGCAGTTTGATCTTTAGAATCAACTTTGACAGTTTTGATCAAGCCACTGGAAATTTTTTCTCTTATCAAATGTACATCAATATCAAAATGTTTGGTTTTCTCATGCATAACTGGGTTAGCTGCAATCTGAATAGCATCTTTATTATCACATTATAACTCAACTGGCAACAAATCTTTGGAAATACCAAGATCTTTTAGAATCTTAATAATCCACATAACTTCACAAGTTGCGGAGGCCATTGCCCTGTATTCTGCTTCAGCAGAAGACTTGGACAAAGTATCCTGCTTCTTGCTTTTCCATGAAACCAAATTGCCACTAACAAAAACACAATAACCAGAAACAGATCTTCTAGTAATAGGACATTTAGCCCAGTCTGAATCACAGTAAGCAACAACTTTAAAACCACTTTGACTCTTGTCAAAGTTAATACCACTACCAGGTGCTAACTTTAAGTACTTAAGCACTCTTAAACCAATATTAAGATGAGATTGTAGAGGAGCATGCATATGTTGACTTAAGCAATGAACAACATAAGCTATATCAGGCCTAGTCAAAGTTAAGTAAATCAACTTCCCCACAAGTTTTTGATAATTGGTAATATTCTTCAAATAATTATCATCATCACTTTCTTTGTGAGCTAAAACAATATTTTCAAGCAAGGGAATCATAACAGGTTTACATGCTAACAATCCAAACTCATGTAAAAGCTCAAGATAGTATTTCCTTTGATTTAAGCATAAACCATTTTTACTTTTCAAAACCTCAATACCAAGAAAATACTTTAGTTCACCCAAATCTTTGATTTTAAACTTATTTTTCAGGAAAACTTTGAAGCTTTCAATTTCAGATTCACTATTACCTGTGATGACTAAATCATCAACATATACTAGCAAAAATAAAATTGTATTATCTTTAGTTTTAATGAATAATGAGTGATCATTTTTAGACTGTTCAAAACCTGCTTCAAACAAAGCTTCAGACAACTTATGATTCCACTGTCTGGGAGCTTGTTTCAAGCCATACAAAGACTTTTTCAACAAAAAAACTTTGTTATCTCCTTCATTGAAGAAACCTGGAGGAGGTAACATATAAACTTCTTCATTTAAATCACCATAAAGAAAAGCATTATTAATATCCATTTGAAAATTTTTCCAATCTAATTGAACTGCTAAACTAATTAAACATCTGACAGTACCCATTTTTACAACAGGACTGAAAGTTTTCTCATAATCAAAAGCCTCTTTTTGACCATAACCTTTGGCTACTAACCTAGCCTTATATCTTTCAACCTCTCCTGAAGATTGATATTTAATTTTAAAAACCCATTTGCAGCCTATAGCTTTCCTGCCATCAGGAAGCTCAACTACTTCCCAAGTACCATTTTCATATAAAGCTTTCATTTCCTCAGTCATAGCATTAAGCCAATTAATGTTTTTTGAAGCTTCTTCAAAAGATTTTGGTTCAGAAGATTTATTCATATTAGAAACAAAACAATAATTCTCAATAGTAAGCACAGCATGATTAGCATACTTATGTAAACCATATTTCACTTTATTATCAAGCACATATTCATTCAATTTAGCAGGTAACTTAGAAACTCTACTAGATCTCCTACTACTACCTTCCTCAGAATGAATGGGAATATTTTGAAAAACAGGAACCTTATTTTGATTTTGAAAATTGTTTCCCTCAGAATGATTTTGATCACCTAAGGGAGTTGTAGTATGTTATTCATCATGTTCCAGATGGGTAACTCCAAAATCTTGTTGTGGTATCTGTTCTTCACTGCCAGATTTATTTGAGTTACCATCAGACCCTGATTGATGCATACTACCCTCTCTACCAAAAACAGATATTGTATTTTCAGGATGGGACATAAAACTATTTGAATCTTCATCATTGGTAGTTGAAGTTTTGGTTGCTATTTCAGACTCAAAGGAATCAAAAAAGTTTAAATTTGTCACATCATAATTATCTTCAGAAATAGAAGAACTATTTTGACTCATTTTAAAAGGAAATACAGTTTCATAAAATTTGACATCTCTTGAGTACAAAATAGACCTATTTTCAAGACATAGCAACTTATAAGCTTTTTTACCACTTGCATAACCAACTAAAACACATTTCTCAGCTTTCTCAGAGAATCTATCAGTATCTTTTAAAATGGTGGCAAAACACAAGTAACCAAAACTCCTAAGATGAACAAGACTAGGTTCCCTACCATGTACCATATAAAAAGGAGACTATCCATTCAGAACAGAGGAAGGTAACCTGTTAATCAAATAAGTAGCAGTTAAGATACATTCAGACCAAAACACAAGAGGAATCCCCCCTGAAACATAAGACTTCTAGCAACAATAAGTAGATGTCTATGTTTCCTCTCAGCAATACCATTTTGTTGAGGGGTATATGCCATAGAAGTTTGATGAATAATTCCGATAGTATTAACAAAATCATTCATTTTGTTATTTATAAATTCAGTACCATTATCAGATCTTATGATCTTAATCTTTTTATTAAACCGAGTTAAAACCATATTATAAAAGCTGACAAACATGTCAAAAACTTCATTTTTCCTCTTAAGCAAATATACCCAAACAGACCTACTATAATCATCAACCACAGTTAAGAAATATCTATAACCTTCCCTGCTAATCACCTTATAAGGCCCCCAAACATCAAGATGTATTAATTCACTAAAAACTTTAGATTTATGTTCACTTAATGAAAAAGAATTTCTGGTTTGTTTGGCCTTGTGACAAACATCACAAGGACCATTATGATCAACATTAGTAAGTTTAAGAGAATTTTTAAGCAATTTTAAAACCTGATTAGCAGGGTGACCAAGCCTATTGTGCCAAACTTCTTTAGAAACAAAGCAAACAAAAAACTCACTTTTAGACACACAAGCAGACATACTACAATTTTCATTAAACAAATGAAGACCACCAAATTCACTACCAGTCCCCAGCACTTTTTGCTTGTTCAAATCCTGAATATAGCAAGTAGTTTCATCAAAACCAACACTGAGTTTACTATCTTTAATTAACTTGTTAACAAATAACAAACTAACACAATACTCAGTAACCACAAGAACATCAAACAAAACCACATCCTTGTTAAGTCTCAGATTTCCAACATGTGTAATGTTAGCTAAAGTACCATTAGGATGACCAACAGTAAGCTTTAACTCAGAGATATCAACAAGATTAAACATATTCTTAGAACTATTAGTTAAATGTTGATTAGCACCAGAATATATAATCCATCCCAAATGATAATTCACACCATTCAACTTAACATTAGCACAGAAAATTGATAGAAATTTTGATTGAAGAAAACACTACAGTTAAAGAAAGAATAAGAACTACCTGCCATATTGGCATGAGCAGTGCTAGGTTCCTCATTCAAAAGATTCATTAACTACATGACCTGTTCATTGGTAAAAGACAAAGTACCAGTACTAGTTTTTGTACCATGATTAACCACATTAGCACTTTTTGGATCATTGATTTTATTTGAAAATGGTTTAAGATTTGGGTTCTTTTTTAATCCTGGATGATAACCAATGATGTCAAAACATCTATCAACAGTATGTCCTTTTAAACCACAATTAGTACACAAAAGACTATCATAATTTCCCCTATTACTGTTTCCAGAATTATTATTATTATTCCAAATACAGAATTCCTTTTCCAATTGGCATTCTTATTATCATTAGTTTTCGAAACAAAAACAGACACCTGAGCCTTCTCAGTTTTCACAGAAGTGGTAGGAATCCCTCTGTGGGATTCTTCCCTAGATATAATCATAAAAGCATCTTTAATCTCAGGAAGGACTTCCCTGGTTAAGATGGTGCTTCTTATGGGTTGATAAACATCATCAAGACCCATAAGAAACTGCATTAATTTCAACAATTTACCATGATCAATTAACTCTTGCCTAGCCTCACAAGTACAATCAGGCAGTTTAGTCAAAATACCAAATTCTCTCCAAAGAATATTCAACTTATGATAATACTCAGACACAGGTAAACCACCTTGTTTAAAACAATTAATCTTTTGAAGCAAATTAAACACAACAGAACCATCAATTCTATCATAGGTATCTTTTAAGTCTTTCCACACAACAGAAGCATTATCAGAGAAAACATGTCCAAGATAAACATCCTGATTCAAAGAAGTTAAAACTCAATTTAAAACCACATCATTACACCTATCCCATTGTGCCTCTAAAAGAGGACTAGCAGCATAAGCAGACCTAAGACAAGAACCATCAAGAAAACCCATCTTATTCTTAATTTGCATAGCTAATTTCATAGCACTGGACCAAACCCTATAGTTTTCAACACCAGACAACTTAATAGTCACAATAGAAGCACAATTTGAATCAATAGGATGCAGATGAAGAGGATTACTCTGATCTAAACTACTCATCATAATAGCCATGATGCAAAGCAAATAAGCACACAAGAAGCAAGAAACAGTAAACAAGAACAAACAGAAACAACAACCTACCAAACAGAAACCAAACAATAACTAACTAACAGAACCAACAACACCAACAAAACTCAACTTCCAACAAACCCAACAATTCCTATCCTCCGACGACCTAAACACTAAACACGCACCCAAGAAATTCCAATTATCCAGCAGAGTGAATTGGAACAGACCAGAGCAGGTTTCCGTACCAATCAAGTTGGCAGGTCAAGGAGTTAATCTGCCCGTTTGCATCCACTCTTACTAAAATAATGGACTCTTAAGGGAAAAAGAATACTTACAGTGCTATAAAAGACCAAGCAGGCAGCGGAAGACTACCAAACAACCCTAGATTCACTTAGTCTAGGGCTATTGAAACCAAGAACCAAGCCCAGTAACCACAGAACCACCGGATCAACAAAACCCCCAAATAACAAATTAGGGTTCCGTCAAAAAAGAACAAGAAACCACAAAAAACCGTCAATTCTTCGAATAACCACTTCCAAACACTCTTAATCAACCAATAACCAAAAACCCCCAAAAACTAGGGTTTCAAGAAAAACCCCTAATTCTTAAATTGAAGCCTAAACCAGCTGATTAACCCAAGAATCAATCAAATCAAACACAAACCGTTGAATCAATCAAACCCTAACCAAGATCCACCAAAAAACCACCAAGAAATAAACCAATCAGAACCTAGTGATCTGATACCATGTTAAAATGATATCAAAACAACTAAACACACTGGCTAATCACCCAACCAACCGCCCCATGGTGATCATTCTTTTATTAAAACAATATACACAGATGAGTTATCCCCAACACGGATGCAAGCCTACAATACAAGAGAAAACTAATAGTCCCTCTATAAGGTTCTATTTACATAAACTCACACTCTAAACCAAACCCAGATCTTAACAATTAACCAAACTAAACTTAAACCAAGATCAAGATGATTTCTAAACTATAACAACCCAAAAACTATAAGAAAACCAACAATATTGAGAAGATGAGATAAACTTGTAAAACGGCAAATTTGAGAGATGAATGAATGAATGAATGAAACCCTAACCAGAATGTGATGTTTATATAGCCTTCAACATTACACTTAGCACCCTACACTTACAAATAACACAAAAACAACTCAAACCTGAAATATTAGAATGTTAGTTAAAAACATTTTACATTTATAACCCTGAAGGTTCATAAGTTTGTTAAAAGATATTAATATTTCAACAACTACCTTTATGTACTTACTAATTCTCTAATTTTATTTTATCTCTACTTTCACTTTTTTAACAATTTTCAAGGCACCGTAAGGGAGGCTCGTGCATCTCAAATTCAAACACTTGATAGCCATGCAAACTTTAGAATTATTGTAGAAAATACTTATAAAATTTACATATGAGTTTGTTGTCCAAAAGACCAAGGCACGGCGAGTGGCAAGAATTTTCCAAAGAGCGAGTTGTTACATTTTTTAGTATTTGCTTCTAGTTCAATATCATCACTCAACCCACCAAGCCCATAGAATTCCTGAAGATTAAAGAACAAATTAAGCATTCATAGAAAGGATGAGATGTGCTTAACTTGAATCATTTATAGATTGAAAGTTAATCACTAAGAAAACATTGGAATTACAATGAAGAAATGTACATTCGTAATGAGATGTTAAAAGGGGTTGTTAATAGATTTATGAGTTTGTTACAAGAACTAGGAAAGAGATTACAACCAAAATTGAATTGTGAAATTAGAAATGAACTAGTATTTGTAATGTGAAATATGGGCAGGAAAGGTAGTTTCTGTTTTTAACTGCTTCTTTAATGTGGCATGTGCCCAACATGTATACTTCATTTTGGTATATAACATTCCACTCTCCTTAAGAGCATCATTGTCCTTGGATCTAAAACAACATCAGGGAATCTTTGCATAATGTCTGCTAGGTTTTCCTATGTTGCATCATCAACACTACCATTTGTTCACTCTAGTAAACCAAACACCACCAATCTATTATTTTGCCTTAGCATCTTTCTTTCCAATAACTTCAAAGGAGTAGCTAACAAAACCTCATCATCACATTGAGGAAACTCCTCATTGTAACAGATTTATAATAACAAGGCTTTAGTTGAGAGACATGAAACACATAAAGGACTTTAGCATAGTAAGGTAATTCCAACTTTTAAGCCACCTTCCCAATCTTCTCACTTATATAAAATTGGCCCAAAAAAATTAAAGACGGCTTGTGTTGTTTCCCTTGCCTCACAATCAACTGCCTATAAGGTTGTAGCTCCCTGAATTCTATGTCAGACCTCTGTCCTAAGCCTTTTTCAAACTGAACTTTAACAACTCTGTTCTCTTGCTTGTAGTATCCTATCCACAGTATCAACTGCACTATCTTTTTCCATGTAAGGGAGGACTTTGACCATACACCACTTCATAGGGAGTAGTATAGAAATGTGAAAACTCGTATTGTACCAGTACTCTGCCAATGAAAACTCGTATTGTACCCTATCCACAATATCAACTGCATTATCTTTTTCCATGTAAGGGAGGACTTTGACCATACACCACTTCACAGGGAATAGTATAGAATGTGAAAACTCGTATTGTACCAGTACTCTGCCAATGAAATCCAATTCATCCCATCCTTTGGTTTTTCACCTGTCATGCATCTTATGTAAGTTTCCAAACACTTGTTAATAATTCTTATCGGCCATCAGTTTGTGGGTAGTAAGCAGATGACAGTTTCAACTGAACTTGCAACATTTTAAACAAAGTTTCCCACAAGAGACTCACAAAAATCTTATCTCTATCACTCACAATAGTCTTAGGTAGCCCATGTAACTTGTAGACATTGTCTTAAAAGATTTAGGATATCTAAACAGCTGTGTAACGATGAGTAATGGCAAGGAAATATGCATTCTTAGACACCCTATCCACCACTACTAGCAAAACACTTTTTCCTTGAGACAGAGTAAAGACTATGACATCTATAGAGATGTCTTGCCAATTCTCTAGTATTGGCGGAGGTTGAAGCAAGCATGGGTAAGCCAAGAGGTCTGCCTTATTCCTTTGACACACATCACAGTTTCTAGCCCACTCATTCACCATCCCTAAAGGTTTTTCTTGTAAAAATAACTAGCGAGTCTCTTTGTAGTTGTATAAACTCCATAGTATCCACCAATAGCTAAATCATTGAAATGAGCAATTAACTTCTTCCTCATCTCTAAATCTTGACCCACTACCCATTTATCTTTCATTCTGAACTGGTCATTGTGCCATACATATTTGCTATTTGTCATAGTCTTTTGTTTCAAACCTTCAATAAGCTATTGAAGAACAGGATCACTAGACCAGGTACCAAAAGCTGCATCTATGAGCTCATTCGAAGTTCCAACAGTCAACAAGCTAAACAAAGCACCATGTCTTTCAATTCTTGATAAAGCATCAAGTGTTGCATGTCTCTTTGTTTCTTGTACTCAATTTCTTAATCAAAACCAAGTAATTTAGGAAGCCATTTTGATTAAAAAGGTGTAGTATTTCTTTCGTCCAAAATATACTTCAAGCTAAAATAGTGAGTTCTTATTTTGAAATGCCTATCCAGTAAGTATCCCCTCCATTTTTGCAAAGTAAGTACAACTATCAATAATTCCTTCTCATGTGTGGAAAGGAATTGATGTTTAGGAGCTAATGTCTTATTCAAATAAGCTATGGGATGACAATTTTGCTAAAATGTTGCCCCTATACCAAAACTTGAAGCATCTATTTCAATGACAAACTCTTCATTGAAGTTTGGCAATGCCAACACAGGCAAGTTAATCATAGCTTCTTGTAGTCTTTCAAAAGCCAACTAAGCTTTAAATTACAAGAGGGAATAAACAATGGCACTCAGGCCTCCCTTAACCCAAAATAATAAAAATATAAATAGATTTAAACTACATCACAACTATGCAGTTTATATTTTAGTTTATGGCTCAGACTCGTGTCATGTATTATTAACAAATTAAATAGGAAAGTACTATTAAATAAATTACCCGTGAAAATACTTAAGTTATGGTTTGTCAGGACATACTATATATACACATGTACTGTATTCAAACCACGAATTTCACCCATACCGTTGCATACTAATGCAACCAGTCATTCCGGGAGTGACGGTTCTTACCTTATTGCTACATATTATCAATTTTGGAAAGTTTTGACTTTTTACAAACCCTAATTAGGGTTTCCTTTTTCTTTAAACTTTAAAAGCATGTGACTTAGGTAGCAAGAAACCCTAAGTCACCATGTTTTGATCTTTTTAGAAAAATTTTATTATGGCATTTTTTATGAAAAAATAAGTTTCTTTCCTAAATACCAAGTTATGCTTTAAGTATTTTAAAACCCTATTTCCATATTTGGTAATCCGAGATTCCAAACAGGTTAAAAGTGAAAAATCATCAATTTATGAAAACTCCTAGCTTGGTTACCAAGATTTACGCTTTATCAATTTTTATAATCCTATCTGGTAGAGATTAATAAACGACCCCCTAGGGTTTAGGTTAGCCCGGATCAGTTTTTCTTGCTAATCAAGTAATCTTGTTTCCTTATGATCACCTTTTTAAACCTAGGGTTTTCATAAATTGTTTTAGCATAATTTGGAACGATTTGCATCTTACCAAAAATAGAAAAAACCCTAGATTATATTGAGAAGACCAAATTTACTTGCATGCAAAGAAAAATAAATTTAAGAAACCATAGTTCCTGTAATTGTGACAACACCAATTAGGGACTCAATGTTTAATCCTGGGTACTTTTACCGAGTTTTTCTTGTTAACAAGTGGACACCCTCAAGGATTAAACAACCCTTGTGTATTTCGACTAAGGAAAAACCTTAACCCTAAATCGACACCCTCAAGGGTTTAGAAAACCCTTGTGTATTCGATTATGGATATAAACATGTGAACCCTAATTTGATCATCAGAGTGATTAAACCCTAATTGTCATAAAAACAAAAACTCTAATAAACCCTAAGCAATAAATCAACCAAACCCTAGCATAACCAAAATCAATATTCGGTTTTTATGACAATATTAGCAATTACTAGTACTATGAACACTAACTATGTTATATATGATTAGAGTGGCTCTGTTACACTGTAGGGTTTTGGTAATTATCCGCACGGCTATAAAACGTGCACAACATAAAATAAACAGATAAAGCCATGCAGACCAAAAACTTAATAGTCAGATTTTTAAATCATGGATATAACCTAATCTAACGCATAAAAAGGGTGTTTAGGATTACTTATTATTAGATCTTCAAATCAGGGATATAACCTAATCTAACACATAAAAAGGGTGTTTAGGATTACTTACTTGTTATTCTTGGTACTTGTAAGCTCTTTAGCCTTTTCTTGATCCGCACGAAACACCTTCTTATTGATCTTGATGCTTGATATCATCTTAGGGTTTCTTGAATATCATGCTCGGACAACGCCATGTATCCACCGGTACTACACAGGTAGAACTAGGTCTCCGAACCAATGTAAGTTAGGTGAGCATAAAATTGGGTGAACCTTAAATCAACTAGTAGTTGACTTGTGGTGGAATTATGGAGATCGACCAAAGGGTTTGGAAACCCTTTGGTGTTGGTTGACCGTCGAACGCACAAAGAGAGGAGGAGAGGGGGAGAATTTAGGGTATGAAGAGTAATATTGAATCCCTTAAGAAGCCCTTGTATTTATAGGGTCCTAAAGAGGTTTCTAGAATACTTGTAGAACAAGTATTCTTGTTTGACAAGAAGTCAAACACCTCCTTTTAGGGTTTCAGTTGACTGACCTACACAAACCCTAAGGGGTTTATGTTTTGTATTTTGTCATATATTACCCTCTAATAATTATCTCGGATAAATTTATACTTTGGGTAATTATCGTTTAGCCTCTAAATGACAATATTACTCTCATTTCATTTCCTTGTTACTATCATTTCATTTTGTAACTTGCCTGTTCTATTTAGTATGGACCGTGTGACCCTTCAGCATTTCTGTGAAGACACATGGGAAATTCGTTGTGTTGTTTACATATAATCCTTTCAATGTGAATGTTCGTTCTATGTTGCTTTTCAAGCATAAATTTCATGATGATGGTTCGTTGATTAGGTACAAAGCCCAAATTGTGCCTAACAGTCGCAGTCAGCAACAGGGTATTGATTGTGACAAGACTTTTAGCTCCAGTGGTTAAACCGGCTACTATCCATACAATGTTTAGTCTTGATGTATCTCGAGCCTGGCCTATTCGATCATCAGCTAGATGTGGAGAATATTTTTCTTCATGGTCATTTATCTAAGATGTTTTATATTCATCAGTCACCAGGTTTTGTTGATTCCCGGTAGACCTGATTATGTTTGCTTTCAACACCCCATTCTCTTTATGGGATTAAGCAAGACTCGCGTGCCTGGTTTTAGCGCCTTGCTAGCTATGTCACACGAATCGGTTTTCGGCATAGCAAAATCGACACATCCCTTTTTGTATTTCATCGTGGTTTTGACATTGCTTATCTTTTATTATATGTGGATGATATTATTCTCACAACTTCTTCTACAACATTTTACAATGGATTATTACAACGCTTTACAGTGAGTTTAGTATGACATATCTTGGTTCTCTCAACTATTTCCTTGGTGTTTCTATTCAGCGGTCTATATACAACATGTTTTTATCTTTGTCAAAGTATGCTGCAGAAATTCTTGAGAGAGTTCATATGTAGAATTTTAATCCTTATTGTACTCCAGTTGATACAGAGTCCAAGCTTAAACCTGATGGTGACCCTGTTACTGATCCTAACTTTATCGTAGTCTTGTTGGGGCTCTTCAGTATCTTACATTTACTCGCCCTGATTTGTCATATGTTATTCATCAAGTTTGTCTTTATATGCATGATCACTGTGTTCCACATTTTACTGCCTTCAAGCGCATTTACGTTATGTACGTGGCACTTTTGATCATGGCCTCCAACTTCATGTTTTTCTACTGCTCAGCTTATGGGTTATACAAATGCTGATTGGGCTGGTTATCATGTTACACGTAGATTTACATTAGGTTATTGTGTGTTCCTTGGTGATAATTTATTATTATGGTCTGCAAAGTGGCAGGTCACTTTGTCTCGATCTAGTGCTTAGGCAGAATATCGTACTGTAGCGAATGTTGTTGTTGAGGCTGCGTGGATTCGGAATCTGTTAATAGAGTTGCATGCTCCTTTATCTACTGCTACTATTGTCTACTGTGATAATGTCAGTGTTGTGTATTTCTATCAATCATGTTAAGCACCAGCGTACCAAACACATCGAGATTGATATCCATTTCCTCCCAGATTATGCTTCTTCTGATCAGGTTCGTATGCTTCATGTTCCGTCCAAGTTTCAGCATGCGGATACACTTACTAAGGGTCTCCTAGCGGCATTGTTTATTTAGTTTTGCTCTAGTTTGAACGTCTGAAGACCTCATGTTCCTACTGCTGGGGAGTATTAGCGTTGATTGCATTTAGCCCATTGGTTTTATTATGTTTATGTAGCCCAGTAGGAATCCTAGTCTAGTTTGGCTTGCTATCCGAACTTATACATATATATATTCGGTTAAGATTTAATAAATATTATGGGGATTTAACAAATCTAATAGTCACATCAATTAGTCACCGAATCTATAAACGTTCGCATGCATCATATGACATCTTTTGCTATATTGTTTGAATCGTTTGTATTGATTTCTATCGTTAGTTTGGAGTTGTATTTTCTAATGTAAAAAAATAATAGCAAAAGAGAGAAATAGTAATTTTTTTGGTATTTTTGATTGTGGAGCATAAAAACTAAAATAGTTCAGTTTTGAGGTGCTTGAGTAAGAGAATGTAAATACTAAAGCACCTTTTATCAAGTTTCTCTTCATTTAAACATACTTGTAACCCGTGCTTCTTTTGCTTGTACCCTCATTTATTCAAGTTTTTATGGTTTCTATTTCTGTAAATGTGTTGGAATGAAGAATAGAAAAAAACATTGCTTCTTATTTATAGTGTTTGAATCATTAGTATCCAAGTAAAATTGCATGCATTGTCAAGTGTTATGATTTAACTTATCTCCTAATCATATGAAGCATGAGGTGTAGCTTGGGCATAAGTAGGGCTGAGCATCGGGCCGGATCCCAACCAGCCCCGACCCGAACCGACAAGTCCCGATACCGACAGAAGCAAAAAACCCATCCCGATACCGATACCGACAGAAGTCGGGTCGGTTCGGTTTTAGTCGGGCGCGATCGGTCGGTTGTCGGGTATAAGCAATCCAGCCCGACAGAAGCAAACTCAAACATCCAGTCCAACTACAGAAAAATATCCAGCCCAAATACAAATACAAATAACATCCGGAAGCATTACAGAAGCAAAATAGCAAATACAAAATAGCAACTTACATTACAAAATAGCAAATCCAGACATCCAGTAGCAAGATTGCAAGAAAAATTAGTAGCATTATAACTCCAAATCACAAATCACAAACATTCTTCTCTTTTCCCTTTTGTAGCAACATCACAGTAGCAACTTTCTTGATTCACAACATTCTTGAATCACAACATAAGTAGCAACATCACAGTAGCAACTTTCTTGATTCACCCTTCTTGCGATGACATTGATCCATGCAATTGATTCGTGTTTTTGATGTGTTTTTGATTCGTATGTAGGTATATTGTTTTTGATTGTTGTGAGTCTGTGACAGAAAATGATAAAATACAAAAGGGGGGCGCGTTTAATGTACTAAACCTAGTTTTTAATCGGTTGGTCGGGTTTTAACCGATACTGACCCGATACCGACCCGATACTGAATCCATGAAAATGTGAAACCGACTCCCGACCCGAGATATGTCGGTTCGGGATCGGGCTTAATTCGGTCGGGCGGTTTTGTCGGGCTAATCGGGTCTCGGGCGGTTTTGCTCAGCCCTAGGCATAAGTGTGCCTTAAGTGTGTACAACTGAGCCATGCGTATGGCTTCCCAAGCTTAACTTTAACTTATATGTAGCTGGTAGGTTAGTCACTATAAATGATAATGTTATACTAATAAGCTTTTGAAATTTTGTGTTATAATATTGCGGCTGTTACGATACGACAGGTTAATGATATGATAAAGTGTTACATCACAAAAGAGAGAAATTGATAAATCATGGTTAAAGATATCAAACCATAATTTATAAATATTTAGTATACGATCGAGTATTCAACATTGGGTTATGATTCTACAAAGAAATTAATTCATAGGGCAAATTAAAAAAAAATAAATAAATAAATAAATTATATTTGCCACTGTTTCATCTTCTTGCTAGCGAATAATTTTTTTCATTTTGAAGGTAATTTTCTTTCAAATTTACCATTTTTAGGGTATTTTGCGAAATTTTTGGATATTTTTGTCCCTCATAGCTAATACAAATTTTTTTTTCGAAGGGCAAAAATGTCACATATTAGTCTAAAGATGATGAATTTGAAAGAAAATTACTCTCAAAATGAAAAAAAATTATTCACTACCCAGAAGATAAAACAGTGAAAAGTATAATATTTTTTTAATAATTTGCACTAATTCATAAAACGTCTAAAGGGGCAACACGTGAACATGATGAACACACATGGGAAGAAATGGTGTCAGGGAAATCTGAAACTCTATCACTACAAATAGGAGAGAAAACAATTAACCATCGCTGAAAAAAAATATACGTTTTTTCTGTGATGAAAAGTTACATAGATAATTTTGTTGATCACTTTTTTTGTTCATTATTTTCCTTTTGTGTTCATTAACTTTGTTTTTCAACCCTTTTTCTGTTTACAAGAAAATAGCCAAATTTTCAAACGATTTTTCCATTCCCACCTCTCCTCCGCTGTCAAATTATTTGAAATTTTTCAAAAGCTTTTCTAAAGTTATAGAACCCTATCTTAAAGTATCTCCAATACCTAGATTTTCTAAAGCTTTTTTTATTATTATCAAAGCTTTTCAATAGATCTATTAGCAACGAAATGAAAGACATTCCAATAGATATATTGTCCGATCCCTTTATACAAAACCTTAAAAACAGAGACTAGTGAAAAATAACTTCCGGTTACAAACGAGTAGTCGGTCTGATTTATAAACCATAAAAAAAGAATGTAAAGTTGTATTTGAGTTGGTTTACCTTCAGTTCACAAACGAGTAGTCGGTGTGATTTATAAACCATATGGCCTAGATTTGCTTTCAAGGCCTTGTTTCAGTCACTACTAATAGGCATATGTAGGCGACGTCTGATTGGAACCTGTTTGAGTAATTTGTTGCCACCTTCCAGTCGAGAGTCTTAAAGGTTCTTCGGACCTGGAAAGACAAGAAAAGCGCGTTAGCCTCGCCCTGGGGTTTGTCCCAGGACCAAGCTCAGGCGTGAGAGTAAGTATGGGATGAGGATAAAGGTATATGTGTGTATATGCAGTAAATGCTATCTAATACAAGAGTAAATGAGAAGTATTTATACTATCTGAGACCTATACCTTTTCACTGTACCATACTGTGCGTAGTGCTAGTAGGCGACTGTTCCTGACATGTATATGTCAGACGTAAGAGACACGTGTCCATGGAGCAGGAGGTTATTGATGACGCTCGAATTGACCGTTCGGGTATTAATCCGTCCGGGCTAGACCCGTCCGGCCCGTCTAGGGCCGTCCGGGCATATACACAAACATGTCCCCCCCCCCCAGTATCATGTTGCAGCTCCGAAGGGGTGTAACGTGATATTTTGTCCTTCCTGCAAAGCTATGTGTTTGTCATGTTCGGTCTTATTTTGTTTACATTCTTTGTTATTGTTATTTGGCTAAGACTGCCGTGTAGATGATGAGTCATCGTTGGGCTAAGGTGAATCCATGGGCCCTAAGCCCATTATACTGGGTGACTCGCTTTTTTACCGAGAACCGTGAGATGCGGCCACGTGTGCAAAGTACACGTGTGGATGGCCCTGATTTATCCACGTGTAGGTTTTGACATGAAGCGACGTTTTACTGTTCCGCATGTCCTCCTATATAATGTTTGTTAATTGCACTTCTCGGTTTTTACTGTTTTTACTTTTCTTCACACACAAGCGAATTGGTCTCTTCGTCTTCTCCTCAGGTGCGTTCTTCCGACTTTTCCCTTCTTTTCCTTTTCTAAGAGAGTTGCCTTTCCCTCCGCCTACAACTTATGGCTTCTGGTTCGCGAGAGAACGGTGCACCGTCATCCGGCACGGATGAAAACGTCGCGTCGGTATCCGGCACTCCGGATATTATCCTAAAATTTGACATGCACATATATCAGTCCGTTATGTCAGAACGGGACGTACAGGAGGCCGCCCGGATATACGGGATCCCAGCGGAACTGCATCCTCGCTTACCACCACCCGGTATGACCATGGATCGTTTGCCGAGGAACGCCATCGGGGTTTATGAAGCTTATCTAGAGTTTTCAGGGATTAGGGTTTCGTTTTCGACGTTCCTTCTCCAAGTTCTTAATCACTTTCGAGTGCATCTATCTCAATTGGTTCCGATCGGTTTGTCGAAGGTTATTTTGTTTGAGGTATACTGCAGGAGCTTAAATTTTGCTCCATATTTGACTCTGTTTCGCCTCTTCTACATGTTGCAAAAACAAGGGCATTGGTTCTCGTTCGCCCGTCGGACCGGAAAGAATGGTCAGGCCAGGATATTTAACGAGACTTGTTCGAGCATGAAGCATTGGAAAGACAGGTTTTTTCTTATTGACCGAAGGGCCATCCCTCAGGCCATGCCTTGGAGACACCCGGACTCCAGCGTTTCTGAGCTGCCACCGTTTGGTGGTTATCAGCCGGAACATGTTGAGGCCCTGACGGCTGCCGTTGTAGATATTCAGGCCATTCATCCGGCCTTACTCTTCGAGGCCGGCTTGACCAAGATTTGGAAATACCCTGATCACCGACCGGTTTTTAAGAATGGGGAGGGGAACGGTAACTCTCTCATTAATCTAATCGTCCATACTGTGCTTTTATGTCATATAACGCACTTATGTCTCCTCTTTTTTTTTTCTTTTTTTTTTATATATATTATTGCAGTTGTGCCGATGTCTCGCTTTCTCAGGTTCCCCAACACTTCGGTTTCTCGCGTTGGTAAAGGGCCTTCGTTGGCCGAGGGGGGTGATGTTGAGATGCACGTGACAGATCCTCTGGGACCCGATGAGCCTCTTCCTAATAAGACTAGGTTGCAGAGGGTCGTTGAAAAGCCTGATCAAAGGGTGATAGATTCTCGGGCTGCCAAAGATAGAAAGAAGCAAACTACCCAGCCCCGGAATGTGAGCAAGAAGCGTCCGGCTGGTGACCCTTCTCACCGTCATCACAAAAGGCCTTCTGCCTCCAGCATTGTTGTGTCGGACGACGATGGTTCTTCAACGAGTGATCATACTCGTTCCCCCTCTCCCATCAACATCAGTCATCCGGACTCTGCGAATGTTGGTGGTGATGGTCCCACCGCCGATGTGGAGAATGTGGGGGATGCAGGTCATCTTGCAAATATTGAGAATGCTGAACATGTGGAGGATGCTGGTCATGAGGAAGTCTCTTTAGATAATGTTGGGAATGCCGGAGGAATCGAGCTCGAAGAGAATGTTGAGCATGTTGCTTCCGAGGGGGTGGTTGGTCATCAGGAGGGAGACGGTCTTAGTCTTGACGCGTTTGCAACTGAGTTGAATGAAAGTTTGGACCGTCCGGTCATTGCGGATCTGGCACATGGAGGTATGTCCAACTAAACGTTCTTTGTTTCTTTATTGCTTCTTCCAGGGGACATTGTCATATTCTGCCTTTCCTTATCCGCAGGTTTGCATGGGTCTACCTCCGCTGGGTCAACTCGCACGGCGTTTACCGGCAGGGGGTCCGGAGGTAACTTTCTTTGGTATATATATATATATATATATATATATATATATATATATATATATATATATATATATATATATATATATATATATATATATATATATATATATATATATATATATTCCTCCATCCCCCTTCTTTGGGTTTTATGTGTATACTAAGGCAATTTTCCTTCTTTTTCAGAACGGGGTGATTCCTCCGATCCCTATGTTCCGGGGTGGAAGCTGACCGCTGGGGCTAGCCTGAACGACGCCGAGGTTTGTAGGGACCTTATGGTGCATCTCGCTCCTCCCTCCGTGCGAGCTGAGCAAGGAACCTTGACTGACTACCAGGCGACCCAACGTGCTTGGTTTGAATTGGCACGCGGTTCCTTGGCTCAGGCGGATGTTCTCCAGCGGTTCGAGAACTTGATTTATCACTACGCCCAACTGTACCAAAGTCATGAGGGATGTGGTAGTTCCGCTGATAAGATAAGGGAATTTGAGTCCGGACTAGCAGAGCAGCGTCGGGCAGCTGAGTTATTGGCAAAATCTAGCCAAGAGTTTCAGCAGCAGCATCAGGATTGTGCTCGCCGGGAGGAGGGGTTGTCTAATCAGTTGTCATCCGTTGAGCAGGAGAGGGATGTTTTGTTGGCCAAAAATGGGGAGCAATCTGATAGGATAAAAGCTCTAGAGGAGATGTTGGCTGGGAAGAATGCTGCCTTGGAAACCTCGGAGGCCAAAGCCGCAGATCTGATGAAGACTGTCGAGAAGATGACTGTTGAGTCTTGCCAAGCAGAGATTCTGCGGTTTAACTATGTTCGACAGCTTGTTCCCACAGTTGTTAAGAGGCTCCAAGAGAGTGATGAGTATCAGATGGCATGGGGCGAGGTTTTTAATGTGGCCATAGACGCTGGTTGGTTGGAAGGAGTGAAGGTTGGCCGCAAGCCTGAGCAGATTGAGGAGATTGTGAACTCTACCTCCGGTTTTGACATCCCGGGTGCTCTCAACTTCCGTGCCAATTATGATGCTATGTTCCTCAGGCAGTTCCCCTTTGTTGAGAAGATTGTTGCTTCCTACCGTCTTCCGTTGGCCGATATCATGAATATCTTTCCCGCCGGGGAGGGGGTTACCCCTGGTGTTGGAAGCTCGGGGACGGCCGGCCAAGGGCAAGAACAGGAGGCCGACTGCTAGGTCTTAGTCTCTTTTTTTGTAACTTGTCTGTAATATGAACAATTTTATTTTGTCTTGTACATTCGGATGGCCCTTCCTTTTGGGCGTATTACATTAATTTGAATGATGGTCCTTCCGTTCGTATTTATTGCAACTGTTGTAATTAGTTTCTCAGCATCTCTTTTTTTTATTATTATATATTTTTCGTGAACACTTGATCCCCTGGGTGGCTTGGCACCGCTGGGTTAGTATTGTTACACCTAGGTGACTTGGCACCGTTAGGTTGATGACGAACCCCTGGGTGGCTTGGCACCGTTGGGTATTTGACGGACCCCTGGGTGGCTTGGCACCGTTGGGTTATTGACGAACCCCTGGGTGGCTTGGCACCGTTGGGTTATTGACGAACCCCTGGGTGGCTTGGCACCGTTGGGTTATCGACAAACCCCTGGGTGGCTTGGCACCGTTGGGTTAGTATTGTTACACCTAGGTGACTTGGCACCGTTAGGTTGATGACGAACCCCTGGGTGGCTTGGCACCGTTAGGTTGATGACGAACCCCTGGGTGGCTTGGCATCGTTGGGTATTTGACGGACCCCTGGGTGGCTTGGCACTGTTGGGTTGATGACGAACCCCTAGGTGTCTTGGCACCGTTGGGTTATTGACGAACCCCTGGGTGGCTTGGCACCGTTGGGTTATCGACGAACCCCTGGGTGGCTTGGCACCGTTGGGTTAGTCTTGTTATGATGAAGCGTTGGTCGGACGGAGGTAGCTAATCTCTGTCCGGATTTCATAAGGTTTATTTCATCATTCATAGCGGAAAATTACCCTCTCTGTCTGGAGGGTTTCGGATATCGATTAGCAAAATGACGACCATTAGTCTTACAATCCAGAATTCTGAACAGAATACAAACTATAAATAACACTTCCGGAGGTTAACAGCATGCCACTTCCGGGGGACTTCCTGATCGTCCATTGTATATAACTTATAGGATCCATTCTGATATGCTTCTGTCACACGGTATGGCCCTTCCCATTTGGGACCCAACTTGCCTTGATCCTCGACACGGCTGGCCTCATTTCTGCGGTACACAAATTCCCCGGGTCGGAAAGTTTCCGGACGAACCCGTCGATTGTAGTATTTCTCTATTTTCGTTTTGTACTTGGCTTCCCGGATAGCCGCTTCTTCTCTTCTTTCCTGCAGCAGATCCAAATTAAAACGAATCTCCTCATCGTTCAAACCATCTCTTATCATCATCGTCCGGTGAGTAGGCATCCCAATCTCCGCCGGTATGACTGCCTCACTGCCATAGGTAAGGCTGAACGGAGTCTCCCCGTTACTCATCTTGAGAGTCGTCCGATGAGCCCATAGGACATTTGGTAGCTCATCCACCCATCCGGCCCTTTCTCTACCCAGCCTGGTTTTGATGCCATTCATCAGATTTTTGTTGGCGGCTTCCATTAGACCGTTTGCTTGCGCATGGGCAACCGTTGTGTTAATCTGTTGTATGTGCAATTGTTCACACAATCTTTTGAAGGGGTCATTGACGAACTGTGTCCCGTTATCAGTGACTATTATTCGCGGGAGTCCAAATCTGCACACTATGTTTTCCCATGCGAACTTTTTGACCTCCTTGCCAGTTATGCGTACCAGCGGCTTAGCTTCAATCCATTTGGTGAAGTAGTCTATAGCTACTATTACGTATTTTGCTTTTCCCGCCGACTGAGGCAAAGGGCCCATGATGTCCATTCCCCATTGGTAGAAGGGACAGGGTGCCATGATGGACGTCATCGGTGTCTTTGGGAGCTTCGGGACTCTGGAGTGGATCTGGCAGGAATCACACTTTCGGATTTCGTTCCTGGCGTCCCGGTGCATGGTTGGCCAGTAATATCCCTGCCTCATGGCCTTTGCAACGACCATCCTCGGTTCCGAATGCATCCCGCATGCTCCCATGTGTATTTCTCTGATCACATAGTTGGCCTGCAAGGGTCCCACACACCTCAGCATGGGCACTAAATAAGATCTCTTGAACAAGACTCCTTCTTCCATCACGTACTGGTTGATTTTCATTCTTAGAGAACGTGCTTCGTTTTTATCCTCCGGCCAGATCCCCTCATTCAGGCACTTGATGATGGGTGTCATCCAATTATCCCCTTCTTCCTCTACCACTGCATTTACCTCCTTCTTCTCGATGGATCTCTCCGTCAATACTTCGACCAGGACCTCTTTGGTTAGGTGATCGAAGGCGACGGTGGCCAGCTTACTCAGCACATCGGCCTTCTGGTTTCGTGTCCTGGGAATGTTACTTATGGAGAACCTATTGAACCCTGCCGCCAGTTCCTTCGTTTTAGATATCCACGTCGGATATTTTACTGGACGGACAATCCCAGCCCGCGTCCATTCTTCGACCTCCTTTAATACAGCTTGGCTCCTGTCAGGGGCGAAGACTCTGCGTTTTTGACATACCGGCTCAACAGATGCGTTGATGTTCAGGTGGTGCTCTATTATCCTTCTCGGTACCCCCGTCATATCCGCCGGCTCCCATGCGAATACGTCGAGGTTTCTCGAGAGCAAGGCTTTCAATTGTGCCTTACATTCTCTGGTCAGGCTACCTCCGATGGTGATGAGTTGATCCGGGTATGCCGGATTGACCATTAATTCCTCTGCCTCTCCTGTACCTGATTCGTGTCCTTCAATCATATTCTCCTCTCTTTCCTCGTTTGACTTTCTTCGATCCTCCGGCATTCCAATACCGCGGCGGACCGGGTGGACAGTGTGGCAATTCCTCCCTGCGTAGGGAATTTCATCATCGAATGAATGGTCGCGGTGATTGCTCCGAGCGCCTTAAGACCACTCCGGCCGAGAATCACGTTGTAAGGGGAAGGGGCGCGAATGACTGTAAATTTCATGGCCGTCTTCCGGGACAAACTTCCATTCCCAAATTTTACATCCAGTTCCAATTTTCCTATCGGTTTGGTCACGCTACCGGCGAACCCCAACAGATCTGTTCGGGTGGGTCTTAACCTCGACTTAATGGAGGAATGCAGTTGATTGAAGCAGTGTTCGAACATGATTTCTACCGAGGCTCCTTCATCCACAAAAACTCTCCGAACAAGATATCCTTCTATTGTCGCTTCCACAATGATTGGTTCTTCCGACACATCGTCCGGAGATATAGGTGGGAACGTTATGGGCATTTGCATCCACTCTTCCGATTGCTCTCTGCTCTTTCTTTTCTTACTATTTGTGGACGTGCGAACCATATTGATAACCCTACCCTTCTGTGGTTCATCTTCCTGTCGTCTACCACCTTTTTGATGAACGTCTTTGACAAGATGGTTGAGCTTCCCTGATTCAAGTGCCGTTTCCAGTTGTTTCCGGAGCTGGATGCAATCGTTAGTGTGGTGCCCGTTTCCCATGTGATAGTTACAGTATTTGTCTTGGTCCTCCCTCCTGGGCGGGTGACCAATAGGTCTAGGGACTGGAAGTCGTAGTTGTCGTTCGGTTGCTAAGATTTCTCCGGGTAGCTTGGTGAGGGAGTTCAGTGAGAGCTTGGGGGGATAGTGGTATTGTCGTGTGGTGTGATCGTTTCGAGGGGGGAGCAATGGAGGTTGTTCTCTAGGCTTGTAAGGGCTATACCAATCACGCCCTGAGGGGTTTGCCTTTCCTTCCTGGGGTCTTCTATCTCCTCCGTAGGGCCCTCGAAACTGTCTTTCCTCCCTTCGGAAGTGACTGATGGGAGGCCTTCTCGAGGATTCTAATCGCTCTCCTCGAGGCAACTCGGTGCTAGCGAAAGCCCTTTCCGATCTGACAAAATCATCTACCCGGTTCATCATCTCCTCAACCGTCTTAGGTACCCTATCTGCGAAACGTTTAGCCAACTCCGGGGTCTTACATGCGTCCATGAAAGAGGATATTCGCATTATCTCCGGTACTCCTTGAATGAACCCTGTTTCCGTGGTCCACCTCTCTTTAAATTCAGGAAGAGACTCATTGGCATTCCTGATGATCTTGGTAATTTCTGTAGGATCTTTGAAGCATCTTTTCCGAAGAGCAAAACGGGTTGCGAACTGGTGACGGAGGTCCGACCATTCATCGATACTACCACAGGGGATCTTGTCGTACCATCCTCGAGCACTCCCATCCAGTGTCTGCTGGAACATACGACACCACACTGGCATGGGCCAACATCCCTGCATCGCGGCTCCGGAGAACCTGGTGAGATGATCCTCCGGATCCGATGACCCGTCATAGAGTTTAATGTGAGATGGCATCTTATGCTCCGGGGCTGAGAACTCGAGGAGCCTGTGGGACAGAGGGGAGTTGGATATTTCCTTAAAAGGCTTTCCCAAGTCTTCATCGGAGACCCTCGCCCCGGTTACGATCCCCCCTGCTGTCCTGTCATTACTTAAATCATCTTCGTTGAAGTTTAGACGAATGGGTTGAACCTTCTCTCTCCGATTATGTTCCTCCACCAAGGCCTTGAGGGCGGACAAATGTCCTTCAATTTGTTCCCTCATCCTTGTGGAGGTATCTTCGTTTCCTCCTGAGGTTTCCGGTGGTGGACCTGTCATTCTGTAACCCTGGTAGATTGAACCCGGGTCCCACCGAAGACGCCAATTTGTTTGAGTAGTTTGTTGCCACCTTCCAGTCGAGAGTCTTAAAGGTTCTTCGGACCTGGAAAGACAAGAAAAGCGCGTTAGCCTCGCCCTGGGGTTTGTCCCAGGACCAAGCTCAGGCGTAAGAGTAAGTATGGGATGAGGATAAAGGTATATGTGTGTATATGCAGTAAATGCTATCTAATACAAGAGTAAATGAGAAGTATTTATACTATATGAGACCTATACCTTTTCACTGTACGATACTGTGCGTAGTGCTAGTAGGCGACTGTTCCTGACATGTATATGTCAGACGTAAGAGACACGTGTCCATGGAGCAGGAGGTTATTGATGACGCTCGAATTGACCGTTCGGGTATTAATCCGTTCGGGCTAGACCCGTCCGGCCCGTCTAGGGCCGTCCGGGCATATACACAAACAGAACCAACCAGCTAACTAATCAGTTTTGCGTGTAGGGGGACTTCATTGTTCTTACTTTTTCTGTTTTGATAATGACTATTTAGTGTATTGTAATCTTTAGTTTATGCTGTTACAAAAAATATTAATATCACTAGTACGGAATCTACGTTGTGTTACGACAACCGGAAATAGGTGGTGGTCTGTAATATTTGCAGGTGCTTAGGTAGCTGTAGTTGGGATGACTCTCATAATAACAAGTATATAGAAGACAATGTGTGATATGATTCACAAAATTTTGAAATGCACAAAAAATGGAATAGAACACATGACTTAAGTTGTTCAATTCATAATTAAAAGTTAAAAAAACAGAATTGACATTTTTCAACAAATTAAATTGTATATTAGTCGACAATAGTATATATTTTCTTTATATATCGCACAAAAGTTCTTGATGCAGTACATAGTAAGTTTTTTGGTAGGCATGACTAGTGCTTGTGTCTAGCCACATAACCTTTAACAACAACAAATAAACCTGCTTGCTCGTGTAAGAGCACGTTATGATTTCCGTAGATACACTTTGATGTTCGTAAACTGGCTATGTCGAACAGAAAACTATTATGAATGTTCGCTTCAAACGAGCAAAAAAGAATTATACTTAGCCAATAATGGAGTCCTCATTTACAGCCAGCTAAAAAAGTTTGTCTTGCGCATCAATTAGGTTTTTGCAAGAAACCTTAGCATATTAATATCGTGCAACTGGATAATCCACCAGAGGGATCAAAATCAAACTGTCAGTAATATAGTCCCGGGGATGCAGCAGTACGTACATGTTTGTTATATATTTTAATTAATTATCTTAATAAGAATTTGTCTTCTAGAAATACAGCTTCTCAAGTATAGAAAAGGCGCGGTATAAATTAAAAAATTAATAAATGATTCTTGAGAAAAACAAATGAAAAAGAAAGAAAGAAAGATAAGAGTGTTATTTTAGAATATGGGTATACATGTCCAATATATGGTGGATAACTGCCTTAAACAAAGAAAAATAAAAATGAAGGCTAAGGAATAATAAAATTAATAAATGATTTCCAAAGCATAAAAAACAAAAAATGATAAGAGTTTCAACCTCAAATTATTAGTGTGTGCATCCTTGATTAGTACACAAACATGTAGTACAGAAGCATAAATAGTACAGAAGTAATTAGTTAGTTCATACATAACTAAGCTACCATACACAAAATTAATATAAACACATGTATATAAAAAAAATATTATACGACGAATCTTTCTATACATGTCAAAACTGGATAGGTTGCAGTAGAATAGTAGATCATGGTGTTCACTACATTCTCCTGAAATTTACACATAAACCCTTTCAAATACCTATAAATTAAATCACCTACCTATCATCCTTTTTTCTACGCTAGTGGTCCATCTTCTTCCCCATTTTTTATATATACATTGTCATTATATAAACGGATAAACCCTCTGTATCACTTCAATTTTCTAAATTGTTTTGAGTTTCACAACTTCATTGCTGGTACGTGTCTTCTGTTTATTGCATGTGTTATTGATATTATTGGGAGCAATTAACAATTTCTAGCTTACTTAGATTATTAACTAATGATTAGTTAACATGCATTATGGCAATATAATTGGTTAGTTAAAGTTGCACAAATATAATTAACTACATTTTATGTATTTATAAGGTATAAAACACAATTATTAGTTATGGCTAATTTGAAGCTACATTGTTAGTTTTGGCCTTCGGTATTTTATAAGTGACTCTAAAAAAAATCGATATTTTTATAAAATCATATAAAATCGAAGATACCTTATTTAACCGTGTTTTAAAGAACTTTAATGGGAAATCTTTTAAAAGGTAAAATTTTATTTTGTTTGAGTATGGTAACTAAAGATAATGCTTGTAAATGTTTTGTTGCTAATATACTGTTAAATCTTAGTTTTTGGTCATTAGTCTATTGATCATGCATGTTAATGGTATCTTCAATTTTCTTTTCATATTCCCCAAATTGTTTGTTTCTTATTTCACGTTATCTTCATTTGTTTATAAACATGATAATATCTTGTATGTTGGATTGGTGTGATTTTAGTTGCTACTTTAATTGATTTCTACGATGGCATTGGACGATGGAGAACTAGATTTTTCCAACCACAAGATGTTTTTGGGTTCAAATGTGGGTGAAATCCCAAGTAGTGAATCTATGAATGTTCTCCTTGATGATATCTTTAACGACGTGCATGCTTGTATTCATACTCACAAACGCCCACCTGGTTTCGCCTACCGTGTGCACAACAAGATTTTACCTACTATGAGTGATGATGACAAGGCCCCAACTGATGACACTGCTGAGTCCTCAGATAAAAAAGAGAAAAACTACTCAAAAGGGAACCGGGAAGCAGTGAAAAAGTACCGTGAAAGAAAGAAAGCGCGGGCTGCTTCATTGGAAGATGAAGTGGTTAGATTAAGAGCGTTAAATCAACAACTAATGAAAAAAGTTCAAACTCATTCGGGTTTGGAAGCCGAAGTAGGGAGACTTAAGTATTTACTTGTGGATATTAGAGGGAGAATTGATGGTGAACTCGGGACTTTTCCTTACCAGAAGCAAAATTCTGTTGTTGATCAAAGTGTTATTAATATGCGGCGGACAACAACAATGCAGCATGATCAACATGTTGATGGTTGTGACTTGGATCTTGAATGTATTGGAAGCCAGGATTCAATGCTCAATGAAGTTACAGGATGTGGAGCTAAAGATGGTCTTGTGACTGCCAAGCGTTGTAGTGTGACTAAGAAGAAAAGGTAAACACTACTAATTTGCTCTATCGCATAAGTTAATTCATTTTGGTTCGTATTTAGTTTGTGCTTCAATATTCAAAGTTGATTTTTAACAAAATAATGTGATTTCTTATGTTAACTTTGCAATCCCAAGCTGGCAATGTGTTAAACAATGTTGGTTCATAGGGTTAGACCAAGGATAAAACATATATGCATGGGCCTTCTCTTTACAAACTGAATCACTATTTATCTTTTTCTATTAACTTTTTCTTTTGTGAGGATTAGGAGTAATGATTCATTATTTCAAAAATAAATAAATAAACAAATAAAATAAAATAAAATAATAAAATAATAATAATTGTTTTGTTTTATATTAAGGATTGAAATAAGTCAAGGAATTATTTATTCGTTTGGTGATACTCGTTTTGTTATTTCTTGGTAGAAAAAAATATATAATATATCTTCTTTAATCTTCAAGAATGAAGAATTTAAAATTTTAGTACTTTAGTTCATCATTATTATTTCATATTCTATCAAGTTGTAAATATATAGTATTACATTTTATATGACATTTTTGTTTGATAGTTTCTTGATGAGTTTTAGTATCACATTTTTGTAGTATGTGTTAACTAAAATTCTTATACTTTTGTTAAAATTAATTATGCATTGCATGCACATTTACAATTTTCAGCTTGAGCTAAAAACACTTAATTTCATAGCTTTACCTTAGAGTCTCACTCTTAATCACTTATACTACCAATTTAAACATACCAAGCCTAGTCTAGTTATGTTTAATTCTTTGTGTCAACAAATTTATAGCTCAAAATCTTACGCCATATTACAGTTAATTTCCGATCTTAAGTTCTCAACTTAGTTAATGTATAGTAGATGATGTTTTTTTTTCTTAATTAAAATAGTTTATTATATTTACTAAATGTTTTTTATGATTATAAGTTTAGCAATAAACAGTTAATAACACAAACTGAATAATGATATATATGGAGGAATTTAATTATTTCGGATTAGGAACGAGGATATGTCATTGTAGTTAATAAATTAAGCTATAATTGTGTATTTAAATACTTTATCTAAAACATTTTTTATTAAATATATAAAGATGCAAAGGTACACTAAAATTGTTGTTAGGCAAAGCAGCAAGCCTCTTGCTTCTATGTTATATCGTACGGGTTGTACGCACGTTCGAATCTTCCCAACTACCTGGGCCTCCATTTTATTCTCCTAGTTTTATAATACTATTAGGCTACTAGGCAAGGCTTCTATTTTTTCACCATACACATCAGCGTCACGTCAGCTTTCTCTCTCCTCTCACTTTCCTTCACCACTCTTCACCAATTATTAAGCAAGGGATATGTTTTTTCACCTTAACTTTTTTTTTTTTTTTTTTTTTTTTTTAATACTTACACAATTAAAATCATAAAGTAGTGTTGGCGGGTCGACCCACTTAATTTATTTCCAATCCGAACCCGACCCTAACCCGACCCGAAATATATTTAGACTCAACCCGAAGCTGTTAATTTTCGTGTCGATTTCAAATTGGGTTTCGTGTCAGGTCAGAAATTGACACCCCTAATATTTATAATAGGGTGGTATATTTTATTTATATATTTATTTATTTTAATAACCCAAACGGTAACTAAATTAAATTGCAAAGTTTGTTTCTTTCATTTTAGTCAAAGTCTCAAACTACGTACACATTTTCTGGAAACAATATATTTATCCAACAGATTTTAATGCATTTGAAAATATTAAATGCTAGTGGGGCCCCTTTTTTGCTTTATCAATAGGCGAAGCAGTCACCAAATTTGGTTTCGTTTTTTGTGTATGGTGCGTGAAACAATTAACTGGGCAAGGCTCCTAGCGCGTGACATGGGCCCAATTGGTGATCCCATCACCTCCTTGCCTTTTAGTCTTAACTTCCAGCTTTTGTTTTATTTTAGTTTGTCTTCTTTCCTCTTTTATTTAGATTATTTTTATTAATTTTTTATACTTTATATTTTAAAGCTTTCTAGATTCAGCATTGTTGAATAACTGCAAATCAACAAACAATACTAGTAGCTTTTTTTTAATTCTTAACAAAGTATTCAATCGTGTAACTAAAAACATAGTTAAATCACAAGTTCTTTTTTTATACTACAACATTAATTAATAAGTTGTGCTTGATAAAGTCAATATCCATTTTATCTACCAGTTATTCTTGTAAGAATCTTACTTCAGCTAATGTTATTTTATCCAAATTATATAACCACGTTTAAATTGCATCTGTCAAGTTTTGAGCTGACTTGAATAACACGCAATTACATTTAACCAAGTATAAATAAGAAATACGAGTTCTTAGATATAAGCAAAACTGTTAATATAAAATGTAACCTTTCAATTATGCTGCTAATCGTCCTTTTGCATTTAGCACAATTTTTATTTTGTATTCTACTTAATTCACAAGTAAATGAATAATCCGGGAGGGATTTTTTTGACTCAAATGTACACGTATTTTAAGGAAAAAAAATATCAAACAATATATGTGAATGCCTTCTCCATTTGGCACATTAGTTGTATTTATAATTAGCTTAACCCATTTGTCTTACACGATTTATATTAAAGGTTCATTGTGTTTTATTCAAAGATATATATGAAAGATTACAGCAAAATAATGGCTGAATTGAGCAACCCATTTGCCAACATAACTCAAAAGAATGACTCTTATTGTTTCTTTTGTCCAACACTTTTTTTCCTTTTATAGTAGGTGATGCTTCAGCAAATCCAGATGAATTACATTCCGGATTCCAGCGTTGATTTTTCTTGGTGTGCAGTAACCTCAAGAAACAAAACCATGGATAAGTGTGCCTATGTTTAATGTTCTTTCTTGTAATTTCAGTTGCGTTCTGTATTCTAATAAAATGATCGAAGGGAAGTGGGATTTACTCGATCACTACTAGAAATAAAGAGACATGTCTTGCAATATAGTTGATTTTACAATTTCATTTTTATTTATGATCAACTGTACTTACTATATTTCTTACTAGTGTTCAGTACTTCATTCAATCAGTAAACAATAACTTTAAGCTCAAACGATCATTTTATCCAAATTAATTATAAACCAACCTAAAGCCCTATATTCAGTATATCCACAAATCCACAATGTTTGAACTTCACTTCTATAGGGCCTTAATATTGTCCTAGAGCAATGTAGTTCAAAACACATAATGCAACATATATACCTATCTGCTACGGGAAACTAGCATAAACTATTCTGCTTAAACAATAAAATTTCTTTAAAGCATCTCGCATGATGAACTGGATTTTTACAAGACGATGCGTTTAATATTCAGTGGAGAAACAAAATATGTGTACACTCGCGCGCATAAGAATCTGCTTGTATTTTTACAAATCAAAATATACTTTCATCACTACAAAATATATGACATTAAGTGACTCAAGATAACAGTCAGTATTTTACAGAAACAGTCAGTAATCAAAATTTTCGTCTCTCCGACTGAACATAAAACAGTCACTGAATGCATCACGAAAAGTCTATATTGACACTAGTTTTCAGTGAGTAAAGGTTCAAAACTGTTAATAAATGTTACTACAGCAGGTTTAGGTGTTTAGGTGTTGAAGAAAGCGACCCAAAGAACAATTGTTAAAAATGTTTTAACCGCTGATGTTTTCATCAGAAAGCTAAAGGCTTTTGGTGAGTGAATAATCAGTCAGTATACGTCTTGCTAAATGTTTCAGCTTTTGGTTTTTCAGATCTTTAGTTTTTGGAGTCTTAATATATACCAACTAAAACTTACATATTTACATATTTATTCAAAACATGTGTAAACAACATTGTACATTATACATTGAAAATTTTTATTATAAAAGATTATGCAACTATTCAAGTTTTAATGGGTACGTATGCAATTCTCCTAGTTTGTAATATTACAAAAATTAAAAAAAAAAAAAAAAAAAAAAAAAAAAAAAAAAACTGAACACCAAATAATGCAAAACACAATAATCTCATGCCTCAAAATATAAGCTGGCACTAATAATATGAAAATACTTCTACAATCTAGTAAAAAACCAAATCACAAAATAATAATAATAATAATAATAATAATAATAATAATAATAATAATAATAATAATAATAAAATAATACAATCTAGACATATATTTCACACGTGTTGCCAAAATAGCCGAATCGACCTTTTGCTTATCTACTAGACAAATGGCTTTATGGAGATCGCAAAATGAGGACCACACTTCAGACTGGCTTAGAGTAGTCCCAATATCTGGGTTGGGACAGACCATGAATGCCAGAAGTTACAGATGTGTGCTATGCTATCGATTAGGTGTTCACCTATTTTTCACTCAAATGCCGTGTTCAGCTTGTTCGAGAGTGTTTGTGGGAGACACTTATGGGGACCATGCGGTATCGTGTGCCGGTATTATTGGGATTAAACATCGACATAATATAGTACGCGATACCCTTGTTGACATATGTTCTCGGTTGGGGATCTCAGCTCATAAAGAGGTTGACATTGGGTTGTGTGGAGAAAGGGACAAAACCTTACGTCCAGCTGATGTGTTACTCTATTCTTGGGACGGTGGGCAGGACACATGTGTTGGTTTGACGAGATCGTCTCCCTTGATGCAAACCAACATGGTTGATTTTGCACCTGGTCATGCGGTGGTCAAAGCTGCACAACGCAAGTGTGTCAAGTACGAGGCTAAATGTGCGGACATTGGATACGGATTTCTCCCCTTCTCATTCTCTTCTTTAGGAGAACTTGAGAAGGATGCGGTGACCTTACTAAAGCGCATCCAAAGATTCTCTGTGATCCAGGACATCGGAGCACGTGCTGCTGATCATATTTTTAATAGAATTGGTTTTGTTATAGCTAGAGGAGTGGGGGCCCAGTTAGTGTATCGGTTCCCCACTAATTTCTTGTAATTCCTATTATTTTCTAATGAAGTGATGTTTGATAATAATAATAATAATAATAATAATAATAATAATAATAATAATAATAATAATAATAATAATAATAATAATAATAATAATAATAAGATAAACCCGAACAATTGTGTGAAAAAGTAAAGAGGTGAATATGTTCCAGTTTGAAAATTAAATTTTTTGTATCAAATAACCGATAAAGTGTGATATGATAAGTTACAATAATAAATCTACATCAATGATGATAGTAGAGAGAATGAAAGAAAACATACTATCACAATGCAAATCACAAAACATTAAGTAAAAGAGAGATCAAACCAGACACGATAAATTATAGTTGTTTGGCACGAAGCTCCTCTTCGCAAAACTCCACCCCTCGAGTTTCCGACTCAAGAGTTTTTTCACTTAGTCAACACGTTCCCTTCTCGGTGGAGGAAACATTACAACGTCCCTTATAAGTTTAGTGATACATATCAAGATATCGAATCCTTTGAACCGTTATATTTTATGGCCCAAGCATAATAAACCTATTTCCCTTTTGTTTTAAAGCCTAAACACACTAAACTATTACCCTTGTTTTTTAAGGCTTAAAAACATAAACCATCTAACATCTAGGTTGGAATATAATGGGTGATATAAAGTGTTTTATGCGTGATACATGGTATTGTATAATGATGATCCAAGATATGGTTGCCTAATGGATATTAATGACTAATCTAAATATATATTAAGTATTATAAGTTTGATATAGTTGATCTTCTCTTGATAAGAAGCCTTCAATGGATGAAGGTGACAAGAGCTATAATCTTGTTGTTGTGGATCTTCATATGCAAGTTTGCTTTTGGTGGATGAGGATGAAAAGAACTTTAAGCATGTTTTGATGAATATTTGTATGATAGTATGCTTTCAATAAATGAGAGTTAGAAGCATTATGATCAAAGATTAGAGAAGGTTTTGAAGACTTGAGAATATGTATTTTACATTGCAAAAGCTTGGTTTAAATGTGGACTAAAAGGTTGACTATATAGGCAAGAAAGAAACAACATCATGCCACTATGGATCCTTTTGGATCTACGGTCCTTCAAAGATCTATCTGATCTGAAGGATCCGTATACCCTTCATATGCTAAAGTTATGGCCGTTCTGAATGGTCATTCATTTTATGTTTGAAATATTTCATATCTAATGGCATGAGAAAAGTTGGAATAAAGAAGTGAAATTAGTTGGAATAAAGAAGTTTGATGCTTACTTTAATTCTCAAACACTCCAAGACTTGAAATGGCTAATGATAGTGTTCATGCAAAAATACTTTTGATGCCTTCCTCTATAGTCTTAGATTATTATCAAAATGGCCAATCCATATTTTCATTCAAGATGAAGTTTGAATAAATTCCCAAAGATGAATATTCTAGTTAGTTGGTCAATTGTGATTTTAATAATTTTGTTTAAACAAAAGTAAATAAAGCTTTTGTGAAAGTTTATAAAGTATGTTTTATAAAATGATGCAAGTGTTTTATGCAACTTTGCTAATTACAAGAACATGGTGATTTGGTCTCATTACCGTAACAAAATATGCCCCCTTAATGTGAGGTTTATATAAATTATGTGACCTCAAATTTCAATCACTTTCTCAAGTGCAAGAATCTTGCTAGTTGAAAATTCATTTTATAAATCACTTAATGAGTTTTTGTTATAAAAAGGGTACAAGTGATTTTATAAGATGATAAAAGTATTTTCATGCAATGTATATGTAAATGTAACTTTGATCATTAGGCATGTATGTAAAATCATGTTTGTTAAATGTTTTGATTATAATGCAACATAACAAATATATTCAAACCTGTGTTGATGCATGAGAAGACTCGAGATGTCGAGAAGTATTGAGGAATATATGTTTAGACGATTTATGGTTACGAGTAACTTATGCATTTTATGTTATATATTACAAGTTACATATTTGTTATCATTAAAATATATGATTTAGTTAAAAGATTTACATATTTGCATTAACAAATTGAAATTGAAACGATGGAAAAGAAGCCCTACAACTCGAAAATTAAAGACTTCACGACTGAAAAAATAAGGATACAATAGTTTTAGTATAAAAAATTTAATTGACATGCATAAATACTTACAAACACGCAAGTACCTTGAGAGGTTATAAGTGCCCAATTGTAATATTTATAACAGTTATCCAAAGACTTTTTCTTTTGCCAAATCATTTTTCAGCTAACTTCTACATGTTATAACTAAATCTATTCTAATGCAAAAAACTTTATAAAGCCCTTTTATATACTTTTGTCATAAAAATATTTGGATTGTTTGAGAAGAAGTTTTGCTCAAGTCATTTTTTAGATCACTTGAGAACCTCAAGTCATTGGTAAAACACGAGCTTTTACTCAAATAGAAAAAAACTTTACCTTTTTTAGTAAAATAGTCTTTGTTCTACCTCATATTGGAGTAAAAGGCCACCGTCGGGGTTTGGACCATCGCTTACAATTTGCGACACAAAGATTTAGAACTCGTAAGTTTTAGTATGCCCCATTTTATACTAGCTTGTAAGTATGATATGCCCCAAACATAGTATACGTATAAACCGGATGACTTGTAATTTCATCAAATGACCGAACCATTTTCTCGGAGTTGCGTAGTTTCTTGGATCCTTGTAGGACATGTTTGAAGATTAAAAGCAACATACACGAGAAGTTGATCAAAGCAATTGAAGCTCACCCAAGCAAAGCAATACAAGTGTTGAAAGTTTTGTACTTGAGAAAGATATAGAAGAGGCAAAAGTAGGTCTTATGGTCACATAAAAAGACATGATGTCTATATTATTTCCCATCGTGTGCTAAGATTCATATCACAATGTGCCCATATTTGTGTACCACGTGTATGTGTTTTAAATAATGAATTACATGAATAAGTGTTCTTACGTTAGACATTCTTTTAAAATAATCAATTATTTTATTTTTTTATTTTTTTTAAGAAATGCAACAATTTATTCAACACCAAAAAACCAAAAAAACAAAATAAAGGCATCTCGCCTCGTTAACAAGAAAATTAAAGAGGCCGAGACCCAAAATACCAAAACAAAACCTGCACCCAAGTGTACAATGGAACATGCCATCCAGTAGGACATCAAGTGGCCAAACAAACACTAAAAGTATGACAGTTACCACATTGTCCCAAACATGACTTGAAACAGACACATTTCGTATACACTAAAAACAAATTACCATATTACAGACACATTTTGCAGACACAAAAACATACCATCCCAAACTGGACTTGCAGCAGTACTTGAACCAGAACAGAAGCACATATATCAGTTATTGTACTCGACATTTAAAAGGATCCTAAAGCCATTGTTGCCAATCTATCTCTTTATACTTCTTGGATCTTCTCACAATCCACTCGTAGCTTTTAAGTTGAATGTCTTGAACCACTTTATTAGTACTTGAAACTTTATTACCAAACACCCGAGAATTTCTTTCTTTCCAAATGAAATAACCGGTTTTCCAAATAACCGCTTGCCACACACGAGAGATGTAGATTGGAACATTAATGTTTCCATTGGACGAAAAAAATTCATCAATCGAAAATGCATTAACACTCCCCACCTTCCACCAATTAAAAAACTTTTCCCACACACTCATAGCTAAATCACAAGTGATCAAGCTATGCGCACACGTTTCCACACTATTGTTGCAACTTGGGCAAAGAATCGAGTCTAAATCAATACCTATTCTATCTAACTCCTCGCGAACCGGAAGCCTTGCTTTTAATGCTCTCCACACGAAAATGTTAATCTTTTTTTGTACTAACTTGTTCCATTGCGTTTCATGACCTCCCAATTCCACTTGTAAAATTTTCTCCTCGATCATGCTTGCTAATGCTTTGACCGTGAACTTGCCGTCTTCATCAATCGACCATCTCCACCTATCCCTACAATTATTAGAAAAAACAACATCTTGCAAAATGCCTAATAATTCTTCAAAATCTTTGTGAACTCTACCCCTAATACTCCTCACCCAATCCCATTCCCAACACCACACACCATTTACCCATTTCCCATTATCCATCACACTACCATCCTTACTCCTATCTAAATGAAATAACCTAGAAAATCTATCACAAAGTCTCCCATTACCCACCCATCTATCTAGCCAAAATCTAATATCACTACCATCCTCCCCCCCCCCCCCCCCCCCACACACCTATATAAGAGGACGTAAACTCAATCCCCAAACCCTCAATCTCTTCTCCTATCCGCACAATACTACGCCAAACACCCCCATAATTCCCGACCCCCTCTCCCCCCTCAACCCCATTACCTCCTAACCCGCCACTATCCCCATGAATGCTTTTTACCACCCTAACCCATAGACTTCCACCCTCATTTTTAAACCTCCACTACCATTTTCCAAGTAAAGCTAAATTTTTACCCCGAAGTGACCCGACATTCAGCCCACCCACCCAATATGATGCTAGTAACATATCCCATTTGACCCAAGAAAGTTTTTTCCCCTCCCCCACCCCACCCCAAAAGAAGTTTTTTCTAATACACTCAAGTTGTTTTATCACACTCAAAGGCACACGGAACATCGAAAAATAATACAATGGCAAGTTTCCAAGAACCGATTTAACCAATGTTAGGCGACCCCCGAACGACATCGTTTTAGCTTTCCAATCGGCCAACCTATTCGTGAATTTCTCCACCACGGGTTTCCATGCATTTATACGTCTCATATTCTCACCAATCGGTAGTCCCAAGTAAGTAAACGGAAATTCCCCGATACTACACCCCATCCAACTCGCCATATCCGACATTTCCAAGTCATTGACACCTATACCGTATAATTTACTTTTATTATAATTAACTCTTAACCCGGACACTTCCTCAAAACACTTAAGTATACACATAAGGGATTTGGCATTCTCCTTGTTCCATTCACTAAAGAATATTGTATCATCCGCGTATTGCAAATGAGACACCATAACGTTATTCCGACCCACTTTAACCCCCCTAAAAATACCCTTTTCCACCACTTCGTTGACAATCGCATTTAAGCCCTCCACCGCCAATATGAATAAGAAAGGCGAAAATGGATCACTGGTGAGTGCTTATTTACTCACCATTTTATGACCAAATACCAACCCAATACGACTATTTGAGCTAATAATTGCCAAGAAAACGTGTGTTTTTGTGTTTGTGATATGCAGGTACGGATAAATCAGAAATTGACGAAAAATCACAAGAAAACCGGATAAACGAGCATGAAAGTAGAAGACGGTCAAAGAGTCAATGCCTGGGATCCAAAATTCAGTTTCAGTCCTCTATCTACTCAAGTTTTGCAAGAAAGAACCCTGGATTTTATATTGGAAATATGGCAGTTTAGATCCTTGAAGTTTGCAAGAATTACATTTTTGGTCCTTATCATAATATCTTAAACAACTAATCTGTTAAAATTAATAAACCCAAAATCACTTATCCACAAATAATAACCAAAATCCAATCCAATTCCTAAACCCACTAGCCAAGCCCATGTTGCAAACCAAATAACCCGAGCCCATTTTATTTTTCGGTCAAAAAAGGTCAACACTTATAAAATAAATAACAAAACACCCCGCTCCCATTTCCCCCAAATTAACCCTCACTTACCCAGAAGTGAATAGTAACATGAACCCTAAATTACCTTTCCGTCCAAATTAACTGCAATTAAGGGTACGGACGTCCTTTCAGTTGGTTTCTAGAAGGGTGTCAGAGGTGTGTCAGAGCAAAGAAGCACAAATGGGCTACGTGGCTGCATTCTATTGGGCAGAACGCGTCACAAATTTTGATCTAAGGGCTGATAATGATCTTGCAATGATTAGAGATTGATCAAGGGTTCTGAGAGGTGGTAAACAAACACAAAGAGTCGCGGATTGCCAGCATGGATTCTCACCCCAACCATCTCTCACTCAGCTATAAATAGGTGTCACTTTTAGCTTATTTGTGTGTAGTTTTTAGAGTATTGTTATGCTGCAAAAATTTCTTTCATGCTGTATTTAGACTAGATAATGTAATAGTTTTATTATTTGTTTAATAAAATTCTGAGTTTACTTCTTATAAATTTAGCTTATTGTTCAATTCCTTTAGCTTATATTGTTTACATTCAATTTTTATTCTGCTTATTTTAATTCAATCAGCTTAATATCTATTTTAGTCTGATCTTCTTCTTATACTTTTATCAGTTATCATAAAAAATATAAAAAAACAGAAAATAAAAAAATAAAAAATATATATAAATATTAGTTATAACAGCTCACAGTGAGTTTAATTTCTTTTCATACATTCCATTTAAGCTTTGTAGCTTATTAGTGGAAGTGATTTGAGTCAGTCAAATTGTTGAATCATTTGATCATTGGGAGCAATAGTTGCTGAGGTGTTTAGATAGCTGATACAGAAGCCTTGAAATCAGCCTATCATAAAGATAGGTGACTGTGAATCCCCTCTGTTCTTGCTGAGGGGAAATCATTTGGTAAATCTCAACTTAATTCCTCTAGTATTGATTGGTAGTTTAGTTGTTTGTAGCAGAAATTTTGATGTTGATTAATAATATTTAGTTTAATATAGTTGTTTGTTGAGCTGAACTTAATTGGTGATTTGATTGAGTGTAGTTATTGCAGCTGTTGTGTTATTCTAGCCTTTTAGGAGAGTTATAATAATTGCTAGTAGATTTAGTATTAGTAATTTCCTTTGGATCTGATTGTTGATATATGAAGATCTGAATTTAATAAGTATCACAACTGTATTACTGATTCATTGGGATTCATAGCTAAGTTTTAGTTTGATTCTGATTTGAGTTGTTAGGATTTAATCAGATTTGTAGAGCTGAGTTAGATTAGCATTGCTTCTGTGTATTGCTCCACTTGGATAATATTGTTTTGGTGACATGAGATTGAGTGCCGAGTTGTTTAAATTCTGATCTGTGACAATTTGTGCTCCTCTATGATAGTTGGAATCTGATTTAGTATCATTGAGCATCTGTCATAGAATTTGGTTCCAGCTATCTGTGGAATAATAAGTCTCTGTCTGTGATCTTTTGTGCAAATCTGTTATTGCTTTGATTTTAGTTGCTGATTGAACATCTGTTAGTGGTTCAGTAGTAGTGAGAGTTGTATTTGGTATTGTGTCGGTATAATTTAGTTTTACTAATTTCTAGTTGGATCATTTTAATTGCATCTATTTCATTTTCAGTTACTAAGTAAGGAGTGTTTGGAATTTGATAATTTGCTAAGTAGTTAAGGTAGTTTGGTATAATTAGTTGCATTAGAAGTTTTCTTGTAGTAATTTTAGTAGAACGAGTGGTAAAAAGTGGTAGTAATAATAAAAGTAAAATGATCTTTGTTAATTCATTCTAATTGGCTGCTGATCTAGCATCATTTTATAGTTGAATTAGGTTGTATCTGTTATAGCTATTGGTAGCCTTAAATTCTCAGTGTTGTAGTTAAGATTTTGCATTGCTATTGAGCTTAGTTGAGTACCTTTTTGCTTTTGTTTTATTAGTGTTTTGGAGACTGAATTCTGCTTGTTCAAATTAACTTGCTGGTGCATATTCTTGATTGATTGAGTGATCTTTTGGAATCTTTGAGTACTTTTGTAGTTTATATAGATTTGTGATGCTACTTTACTTCTGGATTTGTATTTGCCATTAGCTTGTACCAGTGCTTATTGCATCTGCTAAGTGGCTTAATTTAGTCTGATTGACTGTTTGCTGAATCTGGGTTGCATCTGAACTTTTTGTTCATGTTATTGAGTTTATTATTTGTTGAACTTAGTTGGTTTAACTGTTTAATTAGTGTTGTTTATCAAAGCTTAGCTTCTGTCTCTGTTGATTGCTTTTTCTGTTATATTTGTGAGCTTATTTGTGAGCTTATTGCTACATTGCTTCTTATCTGTGGATCTTTGAGGCTTTAATTTGGCCATCTCCTTGCATATCTGAGTTTGTTGTACCATCTTTAGTCAGTGTGTAAAGTTTCAAGCAGTTTGGATCTCAAGTGCTTATTATTAAGCACTTGAGATAAGCAGTTTTCACTAAATAAGCAGTTCAGTAGCTCATTTTTCTTTCAAAATTTTATTGAAAGTTCTTTTAATTATTTTTGATTTTCTGGAATTTTTCCAGATTTTTCTAATCATTTTTACTATTTTTAATAATTTCTTTTGATTATTTTAAATTTTTAAATAGTTTTTAAATCCAAAAATCAATAAAAAAATTAAAAAAAGTTCAGAAAAATACAAAAATAGTTTCAGTAATTCTTTTATAATATTTTAGAATTTTCAGTTTTGAAATTTTATTTTTCCACCTTTATTTTCTATTTTTCTCTACTTTTAAATTCACTTTTAATTCTAAATTTCATTTTTAATTCATAGAAAATAAAAGAAAAGTCTAAAAAATATTTTTCTTTTTCCAGAAATTACTTTTCATAGTATAAGATTTTTAGAAAAAGTTTCAAGTTTGTAGGATAATTTTTAGACAAACGTCGCGTTTTAAATAACGCGCGTGCATTACCGTTTGTACGTTTTTGAATTGTGCGCATTGATTGCTTGTACTTTTTGCATGATTAATCATTGTTTGTGAATTGTTGAATACCTGGATTGCTATTTTCACTCTATCACTCTTTCACCACTCACTTACACTACACGATTCCCAAACCGATAATTCAAATTTTCCATTTGAGCCTTCGTTGGGAAGAACGACCCGGGAATTACTTTAACCGGTATTTCCTTGGAATATAATTATACTATAATTGATATTTCTCACATAAATTTTTGGCGCCGTTGCCGGGGAAGGCTTAAAGTGAATTTTTGAATCATTGTTTTGGAAAATCGTGTTTTGATAAGCCTTTCTCTATTTTGTATATATATTTCTATAAAAATTGAAAAATCAAAAACACTTTTACTAAAGTGTTTTCAAAAATACCAAAAAAATAATAAAAGTTACAGCCTCGACTCGATCGAAAGAAAGGGCGTTGTAAACCAAATAAGTCTCGCAATATAACGAAAACGTAATTTAGTTGTTTATCGGACTATTTCAATTACTACAACCGAATAAGCGGGAAATACGGAAGCTAAGACATTAAATTGCTAGCTGAAGAGAGATTCATTCTTCTCTCCCGTCCCGTCGCGAGTGGTTTTGAAAGAAACGGTTTTCGATTAATATTACGTTTTAAGAAAAGAAAAACAAAAGAAATAAAAAGTTTTGTGAAAATATAAAAAACAAAAAGATTTTTCCTTTTTCTTTTTATTTTTCTTTTTAATTTTGCTTTTGGTGTATGCACACCCGCTCTTCTTTTGAGAGTCTTATATCACCGTTATCAAATCCCGAAAGGGTAATACGACACACACACCGTGTCCATTTCCTTAACATTGAGGAAATGGATATGAATGATCAACACCCTCCGGTGGGTGGTGATGTAAACCAACACATGCCGGCTCCCGATCTCCGAACGATGGAGGAGCTGTGCCAACCCACGATGCATGGTAGAGGTGGCCCGATTGCCCCTCTAAATATTGAGGCTACGGATTTTGGACTTAAGCACCACATGATACAACAAGTCCAAAATTCGTGCCAATTTCACGGATTACCGGGTGACGATGCAAATAAGCATCTCGATAAGTTTCTAACCGTCACCCAAAATATGAAACAAAACGGGGTCTCCGATGACGCCCTCCGTCTCTCTCTATTCCCCTATTCTCTTACGCATCATGCCACCGCGTGGTTTGATCGTCTTCCCAGGAACTCGATTCATACTTTCAATGAAATGGTTTCCAAGTTCCTGGCGAAGTATTTTCCACCATCGATGGTGACGAAATTGAGGAATGATATTAGCAATTTTCGACAACTCCCCGATGAGTCTTTGTTTGAGGCTTGGGAGCGTTACAAGCTTGCCATTGATCGTTGTCCGAATCATAATACGCTTCTCGTCACGATAATTGATACGTTTTATAATGGATTGACTTTACGACATAGGGACACGATCAATGCTGCAGCTGGTGGTACTTTTATGAAACGTCGTCCTGAGGATTGTTACGAGCTAATTGAGAATATGACGGCCCATTACAACTATTGGGATTCCTCAGCCGAGAGGAATGAGTCAATAAGATCGACTGCGACTCTTAATTCTTCTTCTAATCCCGAGCTAGCCGTCTTGAGTAAGAAAATTGACGATTTGTCGACGGCTATGCTAAGAATGTACCAAATGATGCCGAATCAAGTCAAAGAAACACAAGTTAATGTGGTCAATGTTGTTTGTGAAACTTGTGGTGGTCCACACCCGTATTATGAATGTCCGACGACCGGCTCTTTTGCTCAAGAGAATGTGTATGCTGCAAATATGGGTGGCAACGGTTACCCACCTCTTCAAGGAGACCGTAATCTCCTCAGCTACCGTTCGAGCCATTTTCAAGGACCACCCGGGTTTAATCAACCTAATCCAGTGAATCAGAATAACAATGTGCAAAACCGTAATCATCAATTCAATAACACTCAAAATCACAACCGTGGAAATAATGGTTTTCAAGGACAAAATCAGAATTTTCAAAATCAAAACCGGGGAAATTTTCATCAAGGCCCGCCTCAAGGGAATAATTTTCAAAACAATGGGAATTTTCAGAATAATAATCATGGAAATCAGAATAATGGCAATTTTCAAAACCGTGGGCAAAGTTTTAATCATCAAAATCAAGCTGCTATTCCAAATCCGTCGCCCACGGAAGAGTTGATTAAACAATTGCTTCAAGGACAACAAGCTTTAATTGCTAAACAAGAGGAAACAACGAAAATGTTTGCAACTCAAATCAATGATATCAACAAGCATTTAAATGATCGACCCTCGGGCTCTGGAACGTTGCCAAGCAACACGATCGCTAACCCGAGGGGCGATGCAAAAGCGATCATTACGAGGAGTGGTGTTACTTATGATGGACCGACGGCTCCGACTACCTCTTCTTCTCTACCTCCCAAGGTAGTCGTCCGTGAACCCGAGGCGACAACGGATACGGAAATTCCTATTAATAAGGGAAGGACCGAGAACATCCAACCTCCGGTGATCCCAACGTCTAAAGGAAAAGAAAAGGTCATTAATGATAATGAAAATGAAACACCCGTCAAAACAAAGTTACCATATCCATCACGCTTAAATGAACAAAAGCACCGCGAGAAGGATAAAAACCAAATGGAGAAGTTTTATCAGATTTTTCAAGAGTTACACTTTGATATAAGTATCGCGGATGCTATACTTTTGATGCCTAAATTTGCTTCAATGCTAAAAGGTCTTTTGAATAATAAAGAAAAGCTTTTTGAAATGTCAAGGACCCAAATGAACGAGAATTGCTCAGCGGTTCTTCTTAAAAAGCTACCCGAAAAGCTTGAAGACCCTGGCAAGTTTCTTATACCATGTAATTTTCCGGGTATGGTTCAATGCTTCGCCTTGGCCGATCTTGGTGCTAGCATTAACCTTATGCCGTTGTCGATTTGGAAAAAGTTGTCTCTTCCTAACTTGACACCGACGTTTATGACCCTCGAGCTTGCCGACCGATCAACGTCTCGTCCAATTGGCATAGCTGAGGATATTTTTGTCAATGTTGGGAAATTTCATTTCCCTGCGGATATTGTGGTTGTTGATTTCGATGCCGATCCACGGGTTCCTCTCATTCTCGGGAGAGGTTTCCTAAGGACCGGTCGTGCTTTGATTGATGTTTATGACGAGGAGATTACTTTACGTGTTGGAAATGAAGCTGTCACTTTTAATCTTGATCAAACCGCGAGATACTCCTCCGATTACGATGTTTCTTCCATCAACCGTATTGATGTTATTGATGAACTTACGGAGGAGTATGCTCAAGAATTTCTTGGTTTTACCGATAATGCTTCGAGTGGCAATCTCATTCCTTCTTTTGAACCGATCATCTCCGATTCTTCCCCTTCCCTCACTCCGTTTGAGGGAAGTGATCTCGCTTGGGAAGAAATCAATGCTTGTCTTGCAAACGAATCATTTTCACCGGAATTTGATAATAACAACTTTGATCCGGAGGGGGACATTTTATTAATTGAAATATTGTTAAATGAAAAACCGATTGTTTCTTCCCCTCCGGTTGACTTAAAAATGGCAGAAGTAAAAGAAGTTAAGCCGTCTATTGAGAATCCTCCGGAGCTCGAGCTCAAGGATTTGCCTCCTCATCTCGAATACGCATACTTGGAAAAAAATGAAAAATTACCGGTCATAATTTCAAAAGGTCTTAAAGATGAGGAGAAGACACGACTCTTAGATGTGCTTCGGAAGCATAAAAGTGCGATTGCTTGGCAAATATCCGACATTAAGGGAATCGACCCTCGATTTTGTACTCATAAGATTCTTCTCGAGGATAATCACAAAGCTTCCGTTCAGCAACAACGACGGGTTAATCCACAAATCCACGAAGTGATCAAAAAGGAAGTTATTAAACTTCTTGACGCTGGAATGATTTATCCAATCTCGAATAGTTCATGGGTTAGTCCGGTTCATTGTGTGCCGAAGAAGGGCGGAATCACTGTTGTGAAAAATGACGATAATGAGCTTATACCGACTCGACTTGTGACCGGATGGAGAGTTTGTATCGACTATCGCAAGTTGAATGATGCGACACGTAAAGACCATTTCCCGCTTCCTTTTATGGACCAGATGCTTGAACGTTTAGCGGGAAATGAGTTCTATTGTTTTCTCGATGGCTTTTCTGGGTACTTTCAAATTCCCATTGATCCCCAGGATCAAGAAAAGACCACTTTTACTTGCCCGTATGGAACGTTTGCCTATCGTAGAATGCCCTTTGGCTTATGTAACGCTCCAGGCACGTTTCAACGGTGTATGATGGCCATTTTCTCCGATATGATTGAAAAAACCATGGAAGTGTTCATGGACGATTTCTCCGTCTATGGAAATTCTTTCGACTCTTGCCTTTCCCATTTGGAAAATATGCTAGTTCGGTGTGAAAACACTAATTTAGTTCTAAATTGGGAAAAGTGCAACTTCATGGTTAAAGAGGGAATAGTCCTCGGCCATAAGATATCCAAATCTGGGATTGAGGTGGATCGGGCAAAAGTCGATGTTATTGCTAAATTACCACACCCGACTACCGTCAAAGGAATCCGAAGTTTCCTTGGTCATGCCGGCTTTTACCGACGTTTTATTCAAGACTTTTCCAAAATAGCCCGGCCTCTGACCCACCTTTTAGAGACAGACGCTCCGTTTATCTTCTCAAATGAATGCATCGAAGCATTTAATATTCTTAAAAAGAAGTTAACGGAGGCTCCCGTCTTAATTGCCCCCGACTGGGACTTGCCCTTCGAGCTAATGTGCGATGCTAGCGATTATGCCATTGGTGCAGTTCTGGGGCAACGTAAGAACAAGTATTTTCAGCCTATACACTATGCAAGCAAGACCATGAATGACGCCCAACATCACTACACAACCACCGAAAAGGAGATGTTGGCGGTCGTCTATGCTTTTGAGAAATTTAGGTCTTATTTGCTACTTAAAAAATGCATAGTGTATACGGACCACTCAGCCCTAAAGTACTTAATGGCTAAACAAGATGCGAAGCCACGTTTAATGCGGTGGGTTCTCCTCCTTCAAGAATTCAAAGTTGAAATTCGAGACAAGAAAGGAGCTGAGAATCTTGGTGCCGATCACCTTTCTAGACTTGAGAACCCCCATCAAAGTGTTCTCGAGAATAAGGAAATTAATGATGCTTTTCCTCTCGAGACACTTGGGAGTGTGACCAAAACTGACCAAAGTACCCCATGGTTCGCCGATTTTGCGAATTACCATGCGGGGAATTTCATTAGACAAGGGATGTCGTCCCAGCAAAAGAAGAAATTCTTTAAAGATGTCCAACATTATTTTTGGGACGACCCTTACTTGTTCAAAGTCTGTGCGGATCAAGTGATCCGGCGGTGTGTTCACGGTACGGATGCCGTTGAAATACTTAAGGCATGTCATAGTGGATCCACGGGGGGACACCATGGTGCCAATTTCACCGCTAAGAAGGTTTTCGATTCCGGCTTTTATTGGCCGACGATATATCGGGATGCCCATGAATTGGTGAAAACATGTGATTCATGCCAACGTCAAGGGAAAATCTCTCAAAAAGATGAAATGCCGCAAAATGCGATTCAAGTTTGTGAGATCTTCGACGTTTGGGGCATCGATTTCATGGGGCCATTCCCGTCGTCTAGGGGTAACAAATACATTCTCGTGGCCGTCGATTACTTATCAAAATGGGTTGAAGCGAAGGCGCTCCCCACCAATGACGCCCGAGTGGTTGTTAAGTTTTTGAAGAGTCTCTTTGCCCGATTTGGTGCACCTCGAGCCATCATAAGCGATCGTGGGACCCATTTTTGCAATGATCAATTTGCGAAAGTTATGCTAAAATATGGTGTCACACATCGTCTTTCCACGGCTTATCACCCACAAACGAGTGGTCAAGTTGAGGTCTCCAATCGTGGTTTAAAACGTATACTTGAAAGGACCGTAGGTGAACACCGTGCCTCTTGGGCCGATAAATTAGAAGATGCATTATGGGCTTTCCGGACCGCTTACAAGACCCCAATTGGGTGTACACCATATAAGCTGGTTTACGGGAAAGCTTGTCATTTGCCCATTGAACTAGAGCACAAGGCCTACTGGGCCTTAAAACATGCCAACTTTGACTTGAAAACCGCGGGTGATCACAGAAAAATTCAATTGAATGAGTTAGTAGAACTCCGTGATCAAGCTTACGAGAATTCTTTGATTTACAAAGAGAAAACGAAAATAATTCATGATGCCAAGATCAAAGACTGCGTTTTTAACGTTGGTGATCAAGTGCTACTTTTCAATTCTCGGTTAAAGATATTCTCGGGGAAGCTTAAAACCCGTTGGTCTGGACCATTCACAATAACCCAAGTTTTCCCTTATGGAACCATTGAGTTAGCTCAACAAGATGGTCCCAATTTTAAGGTGAATGGTCATAGGTTGAAACATTATTTTGGAGGGGATGTACCGACTATGGTAGTCCCGGATCTCCAAACTTTCCCCAAGGACAATTGAATTCAGGGATCGAGTCAAGCTCATGTGACTCGGTGAACAAAAACAAGCGCTTCGTGGGTGGCAACCCATGCTTATCCAATTTCATCTTCTTATATTTCTATTTTCTAACACCTAACGTGAGGAGGGGGTGCCTCTTCTACTCTTTTGTGTTCCGTGGTTGTTTGTGATGATTGTTCAGGATTGTCCATGATTTATGATGACTCTCGTGCTCGTTATCTCTTCACTTGGAGTCTCATTCATCGGTGCTACTTGGAAATCCTATATCCGTTAAATCTTATCGACTAACGTTTTCTTTGGCATAATTAATAAACGGCCTAGAATTTTGTTAGGATTGCCTTAACCCATAAAACATTGAGGACAATGTTTCGTTCTAGTCGGGGGGAGGGTGAATCTTCGATTCGATTTTGACCTTGCATGTTTCACAAGTCGTGTACTCTTGCAACTCCGTTTTTTCCACAAAAAAATAAAAAATAAAAAATAAAATAAATAAAAAAAAAATTGAAAAATTTTAAAAAAATTTTGATGAAAAAGCAATAAAAAAGTACAAAACGATGAAAAAGTTGTACAAAAATATAATAAAGTTTGAATAAGTGTTTTGACACCTTGTTGACTTTCTTGCTGGCGAGAGTAGGAATAAATATTTTGACTTGACCGGGCATGTTGAGCCCTAGCTTGTTCCCTTAACCAATGATGATCACATAAGCTTGTGCTAGTTTTGTACACAAGGAGCTATAAAATGCGAATTCTTTCTTAAGAATCTGCAAGTTCCCGTACTTGACTTTATACATGCGCAGCTTAAAAGCTTTCGCTAGTCTTTTACATAAGGAGCTAGAAAACGCGAATTCTTCTTCTAGAATTTGCAAGTTTCCGTAACTGACTTTATATATGCGTGGCTGATTATCGGCTAAGTATTCGCGGGTTTCATTACTTGGAATCTTAAATTGCGAAGAGCGAGAAATGATAGAGTTTATTTAGAAGTTAGATGCTAAACGTGGAGTAGTGGTTCTCTTTAGAGCTCATGAGAGGTACTTGTGGCTTTTTACTCCCATCAGAAACGTCACCAATATATAAATAGATGTTCTAGGTTAATTAGTGGTATTTCGGTTTGAATAATATTTAGTTCTTTGTTTTCTTAAGAGAATTTTTGTTTTAGAAATTGGGTACATATCAAGGAACATCAAAAATAAGAGCGAAAAGTGAAAAAATCAAAAGTCAAAAGTTGATTATCTATGTGGTTTTGGAGCTACCCGATAAGCTTCCATTGATGTTGAGAAAAAAGTCAAGAAAGAAAGAAAAAGTATGAAAAGTATGAAAAAAAGTGAAAAAAGTTAGAAAAGTGAAAGTTGAAGTATTGTTGAATAAGAGCTATGTATGTATCAATAAGTTGTTGGCGCGTGAGGTGCATGTGATACGTGATTAGTAATCAGTCACATGAGGTGCACGTGATCGTACTCCGCAACTTATATCCTTGATATTGTATGTACCCCTAATTCCTTGAAATGGACCGAATTTCTATTGCAGTGGTTCTTAAGAGAAAATGAATAACTATTTATCGTTTTAACTTAGGTATCACTATCGGACTAAAAATTATTGAAACGAGAAAATATGAAGCAATTCATTTCTCAACAAAATAAAATATTGAGATACAAAACCTAGGAAATGGGAGTAAGGAGTTTCCACAAGTAACTATGATGAGTAGTGTTAGCATCTAATTTGTAGATAAGCTGTGATCTCGTTTGTACGCTTAGTTTGGGGACTCGTGAAAAATCAAGGATGGCGATTTTTATCCGTATGGTCGCTTCTTAAATAGAAGTGTTTCTACTCATTGACCCTAATAATTATTGCAAAATAATGAAAGTTCGACAAACCGTCACAAGTTTGAAGTATGAAAAGTCCAAAAATAGAATAAAGTGGAATAAAGGAAAATTTTTGGAAAACGGAGCGTTTTCGGGAATAAATGATTTTATTATCTCTTTTGAACCTCCTTGCTACTTTTCAAAGTTAGTAGGAAGAGTTTTGAAATTATTTATCCCAAGAGCGTGAATTGATCACATTGCGTGAGGACACGGCAATACCTTAGTCGGGGGGATTTTGGTGAGTGCTTATTTACTCACCATTTTATGACCAAATACCAACCCAATACGACTATTTGAGCTAATAATTGCCAAGAAAACGTGTGTTTTTGTGTTTGTGATATGCAGGTACGGATAAATCAGAAATTGATGAAAAATCACAAGAAAACCGGATAAACGAGCATGAAAGTAGAAGACGGTCAAAGAGTCAATGCCTGGGATCCAAAATTCAGTTTCAGTCCTCTATCTACTCAAGTTTTGCAAGAAAGAACCCTGGATTTTATATTGGAAATATGGCAGTTTAGATCCTTGAAGTTTGCAAGAATTACATTTTTGGTCCTTATCATAATATCTTAAACAACTAATCTGTTAAAATTAATAAACCCAAAATCACTTATCCACAAATAATAACCAAAATCCAATCCAATTCCTAAGCCCACTAGCCAAGCCCATGTTGCAAACCAAATAACCCGAGCCCATTTTATTTTTCGGTCAAAAAAGGTCAACACTTATAAAATAAATAACAAAACACCCCGCTCCCATTTCCCCCAAATTAACCCTCACTTACCCAGAAGTGAATAGTAACATGAACCCTAAATTACCTTTCCGTCCAAATTAACTGCAATTAAGGGTACGGACGTCCTTTCAGTTGGTTTCTAGAAGGGTGTCAGAGGTGTGTCAGAGCAAAGAAGCACAAATGGGCTACGTGGCTGCATTCTATTGGGCAGAACGCGTCACAAATTTTGATCTAAGGGCTGATAATGATCTTGCAATGATTAGAGATTGATCAAGGGTTCTGAGAGGTGGTAAACAAACACAAAGAGTCGCGGATTGCCAGCATGGATTCTCACCCCAACCATCTCTCACTCAGCTATAAATAGGTGTCACTTTTAGCTTATTTGTGTGTAGTTTTTAGAGTATTGTTATGCTGCAAAAATTTCTTTCATGCTGTATTTAGACTAGATAATGTAATAGTTTTATTATTTGTTTAATAAAATTCTGAGTTTACTTCTTATAAATTTAGCTTATTGTTCAATTCCTTTAGCTTATATTGTTTACATTCAATTTTTATTCTGCTTATTTTAATTCAATCAGCTTAATATCTATTTTAGTCTGATCTTCTTCTTATACTTTTATCAGTTATCATAAAAAATATAAAAAAACAGAAAATAAAAAAATAAAAAATATATATAAATATTAGTTATAACAGCTCACAGTGAGTTTAATTTCTTTTCATACATTCCATTTAAGCTTTGTAGCTTATTAGTGGAAGTGATTTGAGTCAGTCAAATTGTTGAATCATTTGATCATTGGGAGCAATAGTTGCTGAGGTGTTTAGATAGCTGATACAGAAGCCTTGAAATCAGCCTATCATAAAGATAGGCGACTGTGAATCCCCTCTGTTCTTGCTGAGGGGAAATCATTTGGTAAATCTCAACTTAATTCCTCTAGTATTGATTGGTAGTTTAGTTGTTTGTAGCAGAAATTTTGATGTTGATTAATAATATTTAGTTTAATATAGTTGTTTGTTGAGCTGAACTTAATTGGTGATTTGATTGAGTGTAGTTATTGCAGCTGTTGTGTTATTCTAGCCTTTTAGGAGAGTTATAATAATTGCTAGTAGATTTAGTATTAGTAATTTCCTTTGGATCTGATTGTTGATATATGAAGATCTGAATTTAATAAGTATCACAACTGTATTACTGATTCATTGGGATTCATAGCTAAGTTTTAGTTTGATTCTGATTTGAGTTGTTAGGATTTAATCAGATTTGTAGAGCTGAGTTAGATTAGCATTGCTTCTGTGTATTGCTCCACTTGGATAATATTGTTTTGGTGACATGAGATTGAGTGCCGAGTTGTTTAAATTCTGATCTGTGACAATTTGTGCTCCTCTATGATAGTTGGAATCTGATTTAGTATCATTGAGCATCTGTCATAGAATTTGGTTCTAGCTATCTGTGGAATAATAAGTCTCTGTCTGTGATCTTTTGTGCAAATCTGTTATTGCTTTGATTTTAGTTGCTGATTGAACATCTGTTAGTGGTTCAGTAGTAGTGAGAGTTGTATTTGGTATTGTGTCGGTATAATTTAGTTTTACTAATTTCTAGTTGGATCATTTTAATTGCATCTATTTCATTTTCAGTTACTAAGTAAGGAGTGTTTGGAATTTGATAATTTGCTAAGTAGTTAAGGTAGTTTGGTATAATTAGTTGCATTAGAAGTTTTCTTGTAGTAATTTTAGTAGAACGAGTGGTAAAAAGTAGTAGTAATAATAAAAGTAAAATGATCTTTGTTAATTCATTCTAATTGGCTGCTGATCTAGCATCATTTTATAGTTGAATTAGGTTGTATCTGTTATAGCTATTGGTAGCCTTAAATTCTCAGTGTTGTAGTTAAGATTTTGCATTGCTATTGAGCTTAGTTGAGTACCTTTTTGCTTTTGTTTTATTAGTGTTTTGGAGACTGAATTCTGCTTGTTCAAATTAACTTGCTGGTGCATATTCTTGATTGATTGAGTGATCTTTTGGAATCTTTGAGTACTTTTGTAGTTTATATAGATTTGTGATGCTACTTTACTTCTGGATTTGTATTTGTCATTAGCTTGTACCAGTGCTTATTGCATCTGCTAAGTGGTTTAATTTAGTCTGATTGACTGTTTGCTGAATCTGGGTTGCATCTGAACTTTTTGTTCATGTTATTGAGTTTATTATTTGTTGAACTTAGTTGGTTTAACTGTTTAATTAGTGTTGTTTATCAAAGCTTAGCTTCTGTCTCTGTTGATTGCTTTTTCTGTTATATTTGTGAGCTTATTTGTGAGCTTATTGCTACATTGCTTCTTATCTGTGGATCTTTGAGGCTTTAATATGGCCATCTCCTTGCATATCTGAGTTTGTTGTACCATCTTTAGTCAGTGTGTAAAGTTTCAAGCAGTTTGGATCTCAAGTGCTTATTATTAAGCACTTGAGATAAGCAGTTTTCACTAAATAAGCAGTTCAGTAGCTCATTTTTCTTTCAAAATTTTATTGAAAGTTCTTTTAATTATTTTTGATTTTTTGGAATTTTTCCAGATTTTTCTAATCATTTTTACTATTTTTAATAATTTCTTTTGATTATTTTAAATTTTTAAATAGTTTTTAAATCCAAAAATCAATAAAAAAATTAAAAAAAGTTCAGAAAAATACAAAAATAGTTTCAGTAATTCTTTTATAATATTTTAGAATTTTCAGTTTTGAAATTTTATTTTTCCACCTTTATTTTCTATTTTTCTCTACTTTTAAATTCACTTTTAATTCTAAATTTCATTTTTAATTCATAGAAAATAAAAGAAAAGTCTAAAAAATATTTTTCTTTTTCCAGAAATTACTTTTCATAGTATAAGATTTTTAGAAAAAGTTTCAAGTTTGTAGGATAATTTTTAGACAAACGTCGCGTTTTAAATAACGCGCGTGCATTACCGTTTGTACGTTTTTGAATTGTGCGCATTGATTGCTTGTACTTTTTACATGATTAATCATTGTTTGTGAATTGTTGAATACCTGGATTGCTATTTTCACTCTATCACTCTTTCACCACTCACTTACACTACACGATTCCCAAACCGATAATTCAAATTTTCCATTTGAGCCTTCGTTGAGGTCTACTTACTAGATTCCTTTCTAGTAAGATTTTTATTTTTATTTTTAGGCCTTCTTTAGTCTATCTTATTTATTTGTGTCTTTGTTCGTAAACTATTTCGATGGATCACAATAACATTGATCGTTTGATTCCTGTTATTCGTGTTTTCCGTCGTAGAATGTTCCCAATGCCCGCCCCGCTTCCTTTAGCAGAAAATGAGAACCCACCTAACCTCTCACCCAACCACCATTTTGGCAATAATTCTGAGCTAGAAGAGTCTGATCATGATGATGATCGTAGGGCTAGTCCTTTTTACTATTCAGACTCCGATGAGGATCTTGATGATGGTGATGTGATTAATGAGGATAGAATGGAAGAAGAAATAAACCCTCTTAGGTATGTCGACCCTAGAACTAGGATTGAGTGCGATAGTTCGTTTAACATGCAATTTCCTTGTAAGATCGGATTTAAAAGCTTTAACGCTCATCTTAACTCATCCCTCCCAATGAACATAATCTCGCGCAATGAATATAATAAAATCATGATAGATGAGTTAGAATACAAAGGAGAAAATATTGTGGCTAGGGCAATACCACTGCATGTGTTTGTAGGAAGTTTGGTTTATCTTGTTGAGTTCATGGTTATGGAGAATCTAGGAGAATTTATTGATGATAAATTGACCCAAGTTGTGTTTGGAAAACCTTTCAAACGGTTGACCAACCTCGATGAAAAACTCATAGAAGGGTTAATTACATTCTCGGATGGGGATGAAGAATTTGTCTATCAAATGCCCCGCACACACCCTAGGTTCAAGGATTTTTCCATGGAAAAGTGTAGTAGGTATCCGCCCATAGAAATGCTAAGTGAGAATGATAAGAAGAGAGGACTTAAGTATACTCATGAAAAGAATAAAAGATACTATCACGGATGCTTAGAGTTAGGAGATGATTATAGGAAAGATGAGGCGACTATTAGATGGCTCACACTTGGTTATGTGAGCATAAGCGATACACGATAACCCATGACTTTGAGTCTAGCTACAAGACTCGTAAATAAAGAAAAGCGCTTCTTGGGAGGCAACCCATGTTTTGTGTGATTTTATTTGTTTGATTATTATTTGCTTCCGTATGCATGTTTTATTTTTATTGTTGGTTGATCATGTTTCTCAATTAAAATGTGGAAATACTTTATTATGTTGTTTGGCCTAGTCTTAACTCCAACCTAAAGGTATTTTTGCAAAAGATAAGTGTAAGGGGAAACCCCAAATATGTTTTCAAGAAACAAACCGATCATGATTCTCCACAATATTAAATGAACATGTATATTCGTATCTGTTAGAGTCAAATGCTTATATTGAGTCATAATGAAGTTTTGCAGGATTTTCCAGGAAGTAGGACGAAGTTTTTCCAAAAATTTTCCGGAAACTTAACATAAGAATTTCTGCAGGTCCATTCTGACGGCGTCAGAGTATTACTCTTGACGGCGTCAGGAGTTAAAAATCTGGAAATTTTACCGGTTTTGTTTTTCTAACGGAGTCTTATGGTTTTTGTGAATTATTAAGTTTTATAATCTCCAGGAAATCTGCAAACTTCATTCCACAAGCATTATATCTTACCTTGTTTTCTAGGATCTAGTAACTTATATAGGATGCCGCCGATTTTACGCGAGGTTGCCTTGTCTATTGTTGTCAGGATTTACAGGTTATGTTTGACAAGAAGATGATTTATATTCTGGAAGGGAAGCTTTGATTGTTCGTTTTCTTGGAAGAAGATTTAACCTGGCCAACCTAAAATCCATACCGAGCGAATCAGGGGAGTATTTGATTTCATTCTCTTTACTTCTTAACTTTTACATTCTTTACTTGAACATTGGGGACAATGTTCATCTTAAGTGTAAGGGGAGGGTAAAAAGATGATACCTTACATATGCACTTTCGCTTGAGTTTGTTTTGTTTTATGGTAGATGTGTAATAAAACTACGAGAAATACTTGTTAGTGTAATTTTAGCGCCAAATTTAAAATTTTTTACAACATTTAGGAGTGAAACTTTAGCCATAGCAAGCGTCTCATGGATAGGAGGTTGTATGACTAGCACATAACCGTATATTCAGAAAAATTTTCCACCCAAAAATGTGAGGTTCGCCTTTAGATTTGATAGGAAAAGCATTTACTATTAGTGCTTATGAGTGTACTGGTAGCATTTAGATTCTAGAACTTGCGTTAGTGATGCATCCCGAGACCGCTAGTGAGACTACATTCGTGTGGTAGGATTTACTACATGATAAGAGGCATTAGGATCACCCTTGTGTTAAACCCGTATTATAATTACTTGACCATTTAAGTCATATTACTTGGCTAGTTAAGTCAACTAATTTTTCCCACACCCTTAGCGTTGTACTCATTTTTAGTACACGAAACCCCTAGTACACCCCTCCGAGCCTATCTTTTCATTTCTAACTTTAAGCATTTTACTTAAAGGAAGAATTTGTTACACCCCACTTAAATGTACAACCAAATCGCCTTAGCCTTCCGTGTATGCGCTCATTTTTAGTGCATTATTGTTATTTGTTAATCCCTAAGTTAACTTTCTAATTGATTACATGGTTGCTAAGTCGAGTCATATCCTTGTACATATTGTTTTGGGACGATTGGGACTCATGGGTAAGTACTTATTTTATGGAGTAATGGGGAAGAACATCATTTATTACCCCCATATGTACGTTAATCTTAAAAGTGCTCCAAGTGTTTTGATTTTCTTAATTCGAGTCATTAGATTAGTTAAATGTAAAGTATGTAAAGATTCAAGTGTAAGGGGAATTCTCATCCCCTATGATGAATTATTTCGGATGGTTGGGTAAAAGTGTATGCAAAAAAAAAAAAAAAAAAAAAAAAAAAAAAAAAAAAAAAAAGAAAATCGAAAAAAAAAAAAGTCGAAAAAAAAAATAGAAAAATCAAGAAAAAGAAAAAAAATAGAAAAAGAAAAGGAGAAAAAACATACGGACTACCATCCCGTTTTTATTCTATGTTCATTTTATGTTTTTGTTATTTTTCATTTATTAGCTTAAGTCGAGTCTAGTCTTGGCTTAGCAACGCCATATTGTACATGTAATTAACCAAGATTGTTAACTCGCCACCAGTAAAACTTCCTTTATCCAACAAAACCGTGTAATTCATATCCCTATACCTAACGTTACAACCCTTTAAAAGACCTCTTTGATAGTTTATCCTAGGTGCTTACGCCATGTGGTAGAGGTTTGATCCTTTCCCAAGCCTATGGTAATCTATTTTGCTATGACAGGTAGTGAGAGATATCTTCCATTTCCATAATGTTATATTACTTTATTACACCCGAGAGATGTGAGTATCTAAACACTATTTGTGAGGTGCTAGTGTATGACCTCCGTGCTTGTCTATTGGTCTTTAGTGGAACGATTATTTGTTGTAATTACTTTTATATTAGTGTTAAATGACCTCTAACTTGTCTTTTGAGTAGAATAAAAGCTCATTTGCTTGAGGACAAGCAAATCTCAAGTGTAAGGGTATATGATGAGGCGAAAAATGATCTGTTTTTAGGGGGTCATTTAAACCCGAATCCGACTTTATTTGATCAAATATTGCCCTAAATCGTTCATTTTGTGATTTTAGGTGTTTGGAGAGTGAATTCTGGAAAAGAAGCCATTTTGGACGTTTTTGAAGCATAAAAGTGAAGAAAATGGCAAAGTATTAATTTTCCATGCTGAAGACACTAGGTGACGGCGTCAAGAGTTACACCCTGACGGCGTCAGACATCAAGAATAAAACACCGTAGTTGATGACGGCGTCAAAGTCCATCCTGACGGCGTCAAAGTCCCAAGAATAAAATACCGAAGGTGGTGACGGCGTCACATAGGCCGTCATAAGTAGATCAAGGCCGTCCGAGGAAGTATTTGGCGGCGAGATGACGGCGTCACATGCTTGTCTTGACGCCGTCAGCCCAGTTTTCCTATATATAGTTTTCTAATTTTTACATTAAAAAGAGAGAAGTTTTGGTGAAACCCTAAAGACGAATTTGGTGCCTCTTTTACAGGTTTTTCAAGGGTTCCAAACCCTTGATATCTTGCATTGTAATTGAGATAAGTGTTCTTCTAATTCAATCAATATGTCTATGTGTTGGTTGTTTATCTCTTGTTCTTGTCTCAATTCAATTATGCTAGGCTAGATCTCTCTTGTGTTTGCTTAGATCTAATGAAACCTAGATGTTGATTATGTGTTGATTACTTGTTTATTCTTGTTCTTGGATGAATGATTTATATGTTAGGCTTAAGAAAACTGGCAGATCTCCAAATGGTAACATGCTTGAACGTCTTAAGAAACATGAACCGAGGCGTACTAGGTCTTTATTGGTTGTATTTAATGCATGAGCCACTGTTTACAATCCCTATAGTTGTGCTGGGTCATGGTGTAGGAGGAGATAAGAGCTCATAGAGTTGGGGAGTTATGTATGCCACCCCACGAATGGTATTAAGGAATACAATCCGTCATCCATACAAGTATAACAAGTAATTAACGTGTAAAAGATATCTAGGGAGTAGTGAAGTCTAAGTGAACACAATTTCTCCAATTACTGCTCACAACCTTAGTATAATTAGTTTATTTTCATTTTTATTATTTTATTTTGATTATATATTAGTTTTGGGTTAGTTGACTAGCAACTAATTCCGCCCACTCTTCCAAAACCCGAGTTTTTAATTGCTTTCATAAAAACATAAAAATACAAAAATAATCATCCCTCACCTTTAGAACTAGTAAATTAGGTTTTCTAGTCCTAGCGACACTATTCCTAAGCTGAACGATCAATCCCCCGGTACTTGTCACTATACTATACTACAACGATCAGGTACACTGCCTGGTGGGGGTTGTAAGCTTCTCGAGATCCCTCGAGAGGTAAAGCAAGGTGCGATTCCCACGCATCAGTTGGGTGTGTCCTCAGTTGCTGCAAGGATGTCCGCCTCGGTATTAGGCACCCTATCTCGGTTAGGCGTGCCTGGAGGCACAGTGTTGTTCACTGTGGGTATTGTTTGGTGAGGAGTAGTGAAGAGGGTGCGCTGGAGTTCCTCAGCGCTTGGGACCACTGGGTGATTTGGGTAGTCCTTACAGGTAGTTCTACCTCTTGAAGAGGTTGGGTTGTTCCCGCCTCTTGGTGACCAGGTGCGCTGGTTGTCCCAGCAACCTGCCTAAGGGTCGAATCTTGTTGATTCTTCCTCTGGGGGTCACGTCTTTCTGACTGCAGAGTCCGCTGGCTTGAATTCTTATTCTTTGTCATTCTAGTTCTTAGTTCTTAGTAGGGTCCCACGGATGGCGCCACTTGTTGATACAAAAGTTGGGCGTTCCTGATTATGGGCTCTTGCTCTCGTACCAATTCGCTTCTTAGTACTTGTAACCTGCGCACTAAGAAAATAAACAACACCGTTAGGCTTATCGTGGGATTGTCTCCCACGATTAGACTCCGGCGTGAGAGTAAGTAATCGATTTAGGGTTCTCATAAAGAGTTAGGGTTTGTGTATCGTACCTTTAATGAGAATATATTATTCTATATATAGGTGCAGAATCCTTGTAGGGTTCGTGCTCCTTACGTTTCGCACCCATGGTGCTTATCCGGGTAAGGATATCTATTCCATAGATAGATGATCCTTATCTATACCGTGTATAGTTTATTTGGGTTTGGGCTTACGTGAGCCTGTTCCCATTACTGATGCGGCCCAAGTTACAATAGCCCACACATGGTGGTTTTGGGCCTTAGTAATGTTTATCATATGGGCTCGTGGCCCATATATGGACTATACGTCATCAGATAGTATTCAACAAGGTAATTGTCGAACAATAATTGCCAATATCATATTGCAATTCCTAGATTTATGTGATTTACAATCACAAAACTTTTGTAATGTAAGCATGTTTGATCCCCATCTTAATGCCTTGAGTCCAAGATCTCACTTCCTACTCAATTTAAGTCGTCTAACTTAAAAATTGCAAACTCATAAATCCATCACATCAGTAGATCTGCTAGCAATGAATTTATGAAATTTACCTCTCCATTGCAATCTCGTCAAGTTCTCACATGATGTAAATTACAACTTCAAGTGTTCTTAATTAGATGGCATTCGACTTAATTTTATAAGGGTACTAATTTTTGACGTGTAATCAAAATAATGTATGAAGAATCATGCATACAACTTCATAACATTGGTTTTATAAAACATTTTTATTACTAATTTACTAAGAGTAAAATAGCAAAGTTTTGATTGAGGTATCGGGTTCACCAATTAAAGAATTACCAACAATTATCGTCCACTATAGCATACTTTTGCATAAGCCCAAAGGCTTAGTGTTTCGGATAATCATTGTGGAATTGTGATTAATTCACCCTTAAGATGACAGTGTACATGTAATGGTTGTTCGGTAAGTCTAATTTACACACAAACGAGCGTTAAGACAGAGTGTTGTCTATCTAAGGCCACAATTTAATGCGAAACCAACCTTATACCCATCTTGTAGTGTGTAAACTTCGGTCGGGCCTATTTAACCATTACGTACAAAAACATCAATCAACCAATCATTTGAAATTTAAGCGCTTAAAACCAAAACAATTTCGCCATTTATTTAGTTCATATTATTTTTCTATTCAAAAATTACCCTTTTTCGTTTATAAACATGTCTTACATAATAATAAACAAGAAACAAGTAATACATAATAAAAAATAAAACAACCAAATAAACATATACATAACATAACAATTAAATATGTATAAACATGTAGCCACATGCAAATTTTATTCAATAGTCCTATTAATAATCAAGTATAGGTGTATTATGCATTTATTCAACTAAGGCTTTCTTCTTCAAAGAAAAAAGAGCCACATACATCGATAAATCGATTGCGTAAGCCAAAACTAAACAAATACCACATAGCACATAATTGATTACTTAATATTGGATTCTTCCCCAATTCGACATCTATTAATAAATTTACATGTTTCTATATAAATTAACAATTAATTCATATATCCAATTTAAACCATTTAAATTATCACACAATAAAATCAATGCAAACATGCACTTTTCATGGATTATGCTTAACAATTAACATATTGCACCAAGATCGTTTACTAAAATGCATAACCAGTTACATGACATCCTAGGGTTTATAATCATATTAAAATTAAAACCAAAACCCTAAAAGTCTATTAGGGTAAAACGACCCATAAAAAAATTAGGGTTAGGAATCAAAAAACCCCTAAAAACATGTAATTAAACGAATCAAGATTCAATTTTTATGCGTTTCGATAATTAATTACACATTATAACCTGGCTCTAGATGCCACTGTTGTAATTATAATATCATGACAATCATATAAAATAAACCAAACACATCAAGAGAGCATAGCGGAAGCATTATAACAAGATCATATAACATGTAATCAATTAATCAATAATAAATAGTAAACATACCTTTGTGATTCTAGCCCGAACAAGAATCAATATGCAATCTTCAACTTATGAACCCTAATTAGGGTTTATATGGATTATAAGAATTACCCCTTACCTCTTTTGTAATTCAATCCAAGAATCAAACAATAGTGTGTTTGAATCGTGTTCTTGCACACGTACTAATTCAAGTAAAAGTTTATGCAAGTAAATAAAACACAAAACCTTTTAACTTTATAAAAATCGAAACCCGTATGGGTAATAAAGATGGATCGATTTTGAGGACAAGATGAGAGAAAGAAAACACCTATTATGTGTGTACAAGTTATGAGAAAACAATAACCCATGAGGTGTTTATATACTTGATGAAACTTGGAGCTCAAGGCACAAAGGAGGTGGAACTCCTTCTAGAACTTTCTTGACCTTCCAATTATTTACAAGTATTACTTTCCTAATCTTCGTCTAACGGTCATTAGCCATTCTCCGTTAAATACTGACGGTCGTTACTACTTTTGTGTTTATTAATAATTATATATAACATTTATAAATAATTATTCTTTTACTCTTCATACGTAAAGTGTGCAATCCCACGATCTCGAGTTCGATCCTAACATACGACTACTAAAATAATGTCCATAATCTAACACTCTGCCTATTACTTCTACATTTTTTTGGCTGCACTATTTTCTATCACAAGCAATGATATGTTTTTATGCTTCTCGCAATCTACTGCAAGGCAACTCCAACACTCCCACAACCAGTGTCGTAGATGAGTTAACCGAGGTCCTGTGCAAAAAATTTCATGAGGCCTAAACATGATGATGAAAATTTATTGTAACCATCCAGCTTTAAGTTTTAACGAGTTCTTCGTCACTCTAGACCACTTTAAGATGATATTTAGAGCATAATTTCATATATCGTTAACATTTTGAAGTTGGAAGTATATTTGGACGGTCTAAAATATATAAAGGGATATATATTTTGAGGCCCCTAAAATTTTGAGGCCCTGTGCAGTAGCACAGCTCGCACACCCTCGAATACGGCTCTGCCCACAACCACAAATACGCACCATCCCGACACAACCACAACCACAAATGCCCACAAGCCCGACAATGCAACAACCACAAATATTGATCATCCCAACATTACCAACCATCCCCATAATCCCTAACATGCCTAAGGATTCCTTGCCTCCATTGCCTTCTATGCCTACCATTCCGAACCTTCCAACAACTCTTCCCAATATTCCTTTTTCTAGCCCCGCACCTTCCAAAAAGTAGATGATAGACACACGTTTTTCTTCTTTAAACAACTACTTTTACATTTTCTTTCAGGTTGCGTTTGTTATGGAGTGTTGGGGTTTGGATTTAGGCTACATGAACATAACAGATGTTTGCTTAAGGGTGATGACTTAAGAAGTGGGGCTCATGCCTAAATATTAGTGATTTAAGAAACCTCGTATAAATAGGTGACTTTATAACTGTTGGCTTTCCATTTCATTGAATATTGTAGCCAGGGCTGAGCATTGGGCCGCATCCCGACCCGACTAATTCCAATATCGAAAGGCATCTAAATCCTAAATTGTATACCGACCCAAAAGTAGTCGGTTTCAGTCGGTCGGAATCGGTTTGTCGATTTCGGTCACCTTTGCTTGTCTTTTCTTGGTTTTTGGCCCGTCCTGACCGGAGTCCTGAAATCACGGAAAACTCGAACCTAGTAGCAGTCGGTCGGAATCGGTTTCCAGCGGTCGGAATCGGGCGTCGATAATCGGTCGGGATTGCTCACCCTTAATTGTAGCTTTCCCTCACATATACTATTTGTTTTCTTCATATTTGTTGGCCTTTGTATATTTTCTCATCCTTAATTAGTTTTATATACCGTAGTAATTAAACGAAATGTAATTTTATTTTTGTTTAATTGATATGTTATTATTTCACAAATTTTATTTTAATTTAAATCTTAAAATAGTACAAAACTTTTAATTCTATTCCTAGCTAATCCCCGATATTAAACAAACAACTTTTACATTTTCTCTCTTTTACGTAAATCAAATCCAAATTAAATCCAAATATCAAACTTATCTACAAACCAAATGGGCCGTTAGTTTCTTACTATTGTGTTTCGATCCGTATACGAAATAACCTCTATTTTTTGGGTTACATGATTGTTGAGTGACTTTTTTTCCCTTTGGTGTGTTCTTTGTGTCGTCTACCTTACTGTACATGTACTACTATATTCTATACATTGTTAATTTAAAGGTGAAATATTCAGTGTTTAGACAAAAGATCGATGCAGAACACTTAGTAGCTAAAGATCAAACCAAGCAATCTGAGCCGTTGATTTTGTATCATCCAATGGTTGGATGTGTCACAAAGGGGTTAATATACTTTTCACAAAGGGGTAACTTTGTCTTTTAATCTCACGTTAATATACTCTCATCCAAATTATTACTCTCTTATTTTCCCTCTCTCTCACATCTCTCACACACACACGCTCTCTCACCCCTCACCAAAATAACAACTGATAATCCCAAAATTGAAACCCCAAAATAACGATTGATGCTTTTCTAATGGATCCATTGGATATACGAGTTGAGATTCAACAATCTCAAGGTAGGCCGTTGCTCGATTCGTCTTCATCTGCACTCGGTGATCAAAATAAGTCTCGTAATGACGATATTGGTATAAATTTTGACCTTTTTTATTTTTTATTTAAAATTTAATTAGTTGATTCATGTAGTTATGTTTTAGTTATTTTGTGTTTTTATAGTTAATAACGAGTTTTGATATCCATGTTTTTTACTTGTTTTTGTTTTGGTAATGATGATTTGTTTAGTTGAGTGATTTTGGTGAGTAGGTATTTTTTTTCCCTGTATTATGACTTTCTTTGTAGATTTAAGTAGTTTTATTAATGAAAATGGAGATTATGAATGACATGTTACCTGTTTTTGGTATTTATATGTGATTCTGTATGTGATTCTTCATGTGATTTTGTATTTGGTATTTTGATCAAAATGTAGTTTTTATATGTTTTTTTCTTTTTTGTTTACTGTATAATTTAAGTGTTTTTTTTTTTTGTTAGGTTCTGCTGATATACAGCCGATTACTGAAGTTGCTCAATCCGGTTCTCCTTTTCGGAGGACTCGGAAAAATATCTGAGTAGTTGTTGATGCTTCCCCTGTATCTCACTTTAATCTGAATGCTGCAAGTATCCCTATGCCTCTTCCGGTGTCTTATGTGCTTCCTAAGGCTGGTGATATTGTGAAGGATAAGGCGGCTGATGTGCCGAAGGATAAGGCTAAGTTTAAGGCTGGTGATTTTGTGAAGGATAAGGCGACTGATGTGCCGAAGGATAAGGCTAAGTCTAAGGCGACTGATGTTGTGAATGATAAGGCGGCTGATGTGTTGAAAGATAAGGCTTGTGATGTTGTGAAGGATAAGGCGGCTGATGTGCCGAAGGATAAGGCTAAGTCTAAGGCGACTGATGTTGTGAAGGATAAGGCGGCTAATGTGCCAAAACCTAAGTCAGTGTCAAATGTTTTTAAGCGTAATCCCAAGTCTGTTGTGCTGAATGAGAAGGCTAATTCTAAGGTTGGTGATGTAGAGAAGGATAAGGCTAAGGCTAAGGCTAAGGCTAATTCTAAGGTTGGTGATGTAGAGAAGGCTAAGGTTGGTGATGTTATTTCGGCCAAGGCTAAGGCTGTTGGTGAGAATGATAAGGCGATTGGTGAGAGAGTTAAGAATAAGGCGACTAGTGAGAGATTTAAGGATAAGGTAACTGATGTGAAGAAGTCTAATGTTGTAGATGTGAAGAAGTCTAAGGATAAGGCAACTGATGATGTGAAGAAGTCTAAGGTTGTAGATGTGTTGAAGGCAGAAGTGTTGAAGGCAATGCCAAATGTCCAATTGCTGAAACGTGATGTCGAGAAGTATTTGGTCTTGAATTCTAAGGAAAAGGCAACTGATCTATTAAGGCTAAAACAGAAGCCAAATGCGAAGGTTGATGCTTCTAAACGAAAAAGGAAGTTGTCGGATAAAGAGGGTAGTGATGAAGTTAATTCGGATTCTGATGATGAAGGTAGTATTGTTGTTAAGAAGCATAAGATAAAGAAGGTTTCTAATGAAGGTAATCGCAAGTCAGGTTCATCTAAGCTTAAGAAACTTTTGATGAGTAATGATGACGATATGGAGTCTTTTAAGCGTATGTTTAATAAGTTGAAGGGTTATATGAAGGATGTTTCGGATTCTGAAGATGAAGCTATTGTGCGAAAGCCAAAAAGGGAGGTTAAGAAACAAAAGGTTAATGTGAAGGGTTATATGATGTTTCTGATTCTGAAGACGAAGCTATTGTGTGAAAGCTGAAAAGGGAGGTTAAGAAACAAAAGGTTAAGATTAAGAGAGAGGGTAGTGATGAAAATGAAGCTAGTGTTAAGAATCCTAATAGATTTGGCAAGAAAACAATGTTGATGTCACAGGATGATATAGATCAGTTAGAGTATCTTGAAGAATTTCCAATTCTTAGGGTAAGGAATGCTCCTACTTCAATATTTTCTTCTATTCGACAATCAAAAGTTGACATGGGACGGTTTCTGGTTGAAATAGGGTTTAAATCATTTCATAGAATTTTCATTGATCAACTTCCTTTCAGGTTGGGTAGGTTTGTGGCTTCAAGATTTATGTCAGAAACTTATAAGTTGAATTTGTTTAATGGTCTATCGATACTTGTCACTTCACAGAAAATTCATGACATGTTAGGGATACCAATTGGTGGTACTTCATTGTTTTCTTTTGAGGAAAGGCCTGTTAATCATCCTTATGTGAAATATTGGGTTGATCAGTTTTATCCGAAGTCCTTGAAAGATATTCGAGCACCGGATATTGGTAGAAAGTTGGTTAGTGCAAATATAATTGATGATTTATTCAAACTTAACTTCCTTATGTTGTTTTCCAACACGATGGGAAGGTGTGAGACTATGGGTGGGAAAGTTTGTTTAGATGTTGTTAGACATATTCCGGAACATTTTCCAATATCTGAGATTGATTGGTGCGGTTACATACACCACTGCCTTCAATATAGTAACAACCCAAAAGGAGAGTGCCATTACACTGGTCCATTAGCCCTCCTCATGGTAAGTTTATAGATTCAATTCAGATTAAAAATAGTTCATGTTTTCTTTTTGTTTTCCTGCTTTTGATTTGTAACTTTTATCCTTTTTGTTATGTTTTCAGCTTGTGTATCTAGATTATACAAAGTTTGAAAAGTTTCATCATGTTCGTTTGCGTCTGGCTATCTTAAACTGGTCGACAACCTTAATTAGACAACGACAGGATCTAGAACTTGCCGAAAAGAAGTTGGGGGAACTAGAGCTTAACCCTGAGTGGACTGAGGCAGAAGCTAAAGAGACAGAAGGCTTTATTGATGCTGGTTTGTCTGAATCTTCTGACAAAGAGGTATGTTTAATATGTTATAATTGTTCATTTGATGTGATTTTTTGGATAATCACATGTGATTTGTTGTAGAATCACATGTGATTAACTTCAATTTTACATGTCATTGACATCATTAATAACTACAGGTTTTGCTTAACAAAATTGATGAAAAGCTTTCCATAATATGTTCTGAAAGAAGTGCTCTTGAATCTGATTTGTTAGAAGCATATTCAATGTATGCTGATGACGAAAAGTTTGTTGAATTATATAAGAGATATTCTGAACTTTTCAAGAAACATGTTTCTTTGGGCAATAAGGAAGGTGAGGATAATGATTTTTCAGGTCCTGATAATGATGGCGCAAGTAATTTCGAAGATATCGGTGATTTTAGAAAAATTAGTTTAGATGATTTTGGAAAAGATTCATCTCAGGGTGAGAAGGAAGTTAATTCTCAGGGTGAGAAGGGAGCCGATGTTCAAAATGAAATGGATATACTTGCTGTCAGTGAGAAGCCAGCTGAAAATGTAGTTGGTGTTGAGAAAGAAGCTGGTATTATTGACCCAGCTGAAGATTATGAGTTGGAGATCAGCAGTACGCCTGAGACTTATACTCAGTGGCTATATAACAATGCCGATCTCATAAATGAGGTGATTGATTGTATTGTAGACGAATACCTATACGTAATACTCTAATAGAAACATCTTTTTATTCTTTTAAATATTGTTTCTTTTTAATTAAATTAAATCTTTTCATTCTTTTAAATATTGTTTCTTTTTAATTAAATTATCTTGTCTTATTTCAGGGCGATACCTTTGATAAAAGGACGCGTGAGGAATTGGTTGTCACGAATGCATGTCCGGGTACACCTGAAAGAGTGGCTACTCGTGCTTCCAAAGGTAGTCCTGAGATAATCCTTCCTGAAAAACAAGTTGTGAAACCGTCTTCTTTTCTCTGCTCGCCCTACATGAATCAGAAAACTAAAGTTGTGCCTCGAATGACGAGGGTGGAATTTATGGTTGAAAACGGCGTGTTTTGTATGTAGGGTGACAAGATGTAGGTTCTATTTTATTTAAAGTTTTTGAACTTCTGTTATTGTTTAGCTAATCACATGTGATTTTGAGTGAATCACATGTGATTCACTATTGAATTTCTATAATATTTTAGCTAATGACATTTGTTTCTTTTGTTCATGCAGTGAAACTGTTTTTGAAACTCATTCTGGCATCAAAGTTTCATCAATTCGTTTAAACATGGAAATGTTAGCACCTGGTTTGTGTCTTGATGCAAATGTCATCGACTGTTGGGGTGCCATTCTTAACCATGAAGAGAGTTTCAAAGATGTTGGATCACTGTCAAGGCATTTCTTTCCTACTGGTTGTATCGTAAGTGTTTTTGTTAATTTTTATGAATTTCATTATATAATTATATATTATTTGATTTTTACATTTTATGTTTGTTATTTTATGCAGACAAAGCAAATGATTGATGGAAGTTTGGATTCAAAGGGTCAATGGAAAAGTTTTGATGCCCAAGTTTCCGCACATTTTCAAAATGTTGGTGGCATTGATCTAAAAGGCATTGATTTGGTAATGTTAATATTTTCTTTTTAGAATTATACTTGTTAAATTCATAGTTTCCGTTTTTTTTCTTTTTTTCTTTTTTTTTTTTTTTTTTTTTTTTTTTTTTTTTTTTTTGTTAATTCAGGTGTTTTTTCCAATTCTCAATGAAGGGCACTTCTATGTTGTTGTCTTCAGCTTTTTAAAAACAACGTCGATGACAATACTCGATAACATTGACAGTGGGGCAAAGTATGATGGAAAGTATAAAGTAGTATGTGATATTCTTGTAAGTATTAGTTTTCTCCCTGATCACATGTGATTTTACCCAACTCACATGTGATTTACATACAAATCACATGTGTTTTTCCTTTGATCTCATGTTTTTTTTTCAGAAAGATATGTTTGCCCGTCATCTAAAATTGCATCGTCACAAAAGGTATGTTGGCATTAAGAAACTGAATGCAAGGATCCCAAGGCTTAAATGGAGTACAAGCTTAAATTACCGAGATATGTTTTTTCTCTTTTCTTTTTCTATTTTTTTTTTCTTTTTCTTGATTTTTTTTTTTTTTTTTTTTTTTTTTTTTTTTGCATACACTCTTGCCCTACCATCCAAAATAATACATCATAGGGAATGTACATTCCCCTTACACTTGACTTTTTACATACTTTACAATGAACTAATTTAATGACTCGAATCAAGATAGTCAAAACACTTGAGTACTTTTTAAAATTAATGAACATATGGGGGTAATAATTTGATGTTCTTCCCTATTACTCCATAACACAAGTACTTTACCCATGAGTCCCAATCGTCCCAAAACAATATGTACAAGATATGACTCGACTTAGCAACCATGTAATCAATTAGATAATTAACTAAGGGTTTAAACATGTAACAATAATGCATTAAAGATGAGTGCATACACGGAAGGCTAAGGCGATTTAGTTGCACATTTGGGTGGATTGTAACAAATTCTTCCTTTAAGTAAGATGCTTAAAATTAGAAATGAAAAGATAGGCTCGGAGGGGTGTACTAGGGGTTTCGTGTACTAAAAATGAGTACAATGCTAAGGTGTGGGAAAATTAGTTGACTTTACTAGTCAAGTAATATGACTTAAATGGTCAAGTAATTATGATACGGGTTTAACACAAGGGTGATCCTAATGCCTCTTATCTTGTAGTACATCCTACCACACGAATGTAGTCTCACTAGTGGTCTCGGGATGCATCACTAACGCAAGTTCTAGAATCTAAATGCTACCTGTACACTCATAAGCACTAATAATGAATGCTTTTCCTATCAAATCTAAAGGTGAACCTCACATATTTGGGTGGGAAATTTTTCTGAATGGTACGGTTTTGTGCTAGTCATACAACTCCTATCCATGAGACGCTTGTTAAGGCTAAAGTTTCACTCCTAAATTTTGTAAAAAAAAATTAAATTTGGCGCTAAAATTACACTAACAAGTATTTCTCTTAGTTTTATTACAAACCTACCATCAAACAAACAAAATCAAGTGCAATAGTATCCTATAAGGTATCATCTTTTACCCTCCCCTTACACTTAGGATGAACATTGTCCCCAATGTTCAATTAAAGGATGTAAAAGTAAAATAGGTAAAAGAATGAAAACAAATACTCCCCTGATTCGTTCAGTGTGGATAATGTGTTAAAAAGGTTAGATCTTCCTCCAAGAAAATGAACATTCAAAGCTTCCTTTCCAGAAATATAAATCATCTTCTTGTCATATATAACCTGTTAAACCTGAGAAAACAATCAAGGCAACCTCGCGTAAAATCGGCGGCAATCTATATATACTAAAAAGTCCTAGAAAACAATTTAAGATATAATGTTTGTGGAATGAATGTTTGCAGATTTCCTGGAGTTCATAAAACTAAAGGATTAACAAAAACTTTAAGACTCCGTTAGAAAAACAAAACTCGCAAAATTTCCAGAATTTTACACGTGACGCCGTCAGGAGTTAAGCCCTGACGCCGTCAGAACTGACCTGCAGAAATCTTTCTGTTAAGTTTCCGGAAAATTTCTGGAAAAACTTATGTCCTACTTCCTGGAAAATCCTGCAAAACATCATTATGACTCGATACAAGCATTTGACTCTAACAAATACTAATATACATGTTCATTTTATATTGTGGCGAATCATGATCAATTTCATTCTTAGAAACAAATTTGGGGTTTCCCCTTACACTTAGCTTTTGCAAAATAACTTTATATGAAGTTAAGATGAAGTTAAACGACAAAATAAAGCATTTTCACAATTTCGTTTGAAACATGATCTACCAAGTACCAACAATAAAAATAAAACATGCATACGGAAACAAATAACAATCAAACAAATAAAAATCACACAAAACATGTGTTGCCTCCCAAGAAGCGCTTTTCTTTATTTACGAGTCTTGTAGCTAGACTCAAGGTCATGGGCAATTACGTGACCTCATCATTGGTCTCATTTTCTAGGTCATCTCCAATCTTAGTTTTGTATTCTGGACCCGATTGTAAATGTTCTTTATAGAGACCAACCACCTTTTTCTCAATTGCTCCAATAATCCTATTGGCAAATTCCCTATCAACTTTATAATTTGGTCCTAGAGTCAAGCAATCTTTATAGAAAAGGATATTCCTCTCCCATACATAGTCCATGCCCTTTTTCTTATCCTCTTCATTGATGTCCTCAAAGGCACCAATGTTACCCATATCAAATCGAGGCACAAAACAAAATTCTTTTATTCTATTAGGCATCATATATGTGATCCTACCAATTTCACTAGCAAATCGGATCGTCCCTTCTATCTCATCATATTCTAACTTGGATTCTTCAACAAATGGCTTACCAAACACAACATGGGATAAGCGACAATCAATAACACTAGCTAGGTCTTCGACAATCATAAAGTCAACGATATAAGTAAAGTTCTCAACAAAGACATGTAAACCTTTAATTCTCCCGACAAAGTTACAAACTCCACTGGGGTATTTGGGATCTTTTCAAGGTCCAAGTCTTGTTTTCACTATATCATTATAGACACTTGAGGACATAATGTTGATTGGGGATTCAAAATCAATGTAAGCGTTGTCAATGTGCTTATACCCAATCATACATGGTATCTTAGCATTCTTAGGATCACCTCTCTTTATCTTAGGGTCAATTCTAGTGAAAGGAGGTCGAGGATTATCAATAAGATTATTATAGTAAGCAGTCTCCTCCTTAGTGGGATATAGATTGAAATAGTCATCCAGCTTCGGATCTATCTCCCCTTCCTCAAGTTCCTCAACAACATCCTCAAAATCATTAGATCCTAGGTCCTTATTTGAATATAAGGCGGTCGCTAGGTCACTAAATGCATGATCGAGCTCAACATTAATGAACCTATTAAGCTCCCTAAGTTCCCTAATCTCACTCTCAATCTGTTCACGCAACAAAGCCACTTCACTAGGGGAAAGGGGTGGATTCGCGTTTTCCATAATAGCCAACGGAATAGTCAATGAATTTAATTTACTAACAAAGGCACGAAGAAATAAGATAGACTAAAGAAAACCTAAAAATAAAAATAAAACCTTACTAGAAAGGAATCTAGCAAGTAGACCTAATAAAAAGAAATCCTAACCCAGACAATAACTATTCCCTGGGCTGCGGCGCCAAAAACTTGATACGTGGGAATTGCGCCCTCGCAACAGGTTTTATCTCTCAAGGGATCTCGAGAAGCTTACAACCCCCACCAGGCAGTGTACCTGATCGTTGTAGTATAGTATAGTGACAAGTACCGGGGGATTGATCGTTCAACTCAGGAATAGTGTCGCTAGGATTAGAAAGCCTAATAAACTAGGTCTAGAGGTGAGGGATGATTCTTTTTGTATTTTTATATTTTATAAAAGCAAGTAAAGATCTCGGGTTTTGAAGGAGTGGGCGGAATTAGTTGCTAGTCAACTAACCCAATTAACTACTAATGCAATCAAAATAAAATAACAAAAATGAAAATAAAATTATTAAACTAATGTGGTGGAAACAATAATGAGGAAAGTTGTGTTTACTTATATTTCATTACTCCCTAGATATCTTTTACAGGTTGATTAGCTTGTTAGAATTGCATGGATGATGGGTCATATTCCTTAATACTAGTCGTAAGGACGTGTACAATATTCCCTAACTCTATAGGATCCTACTTCACTTCTATGTCGAGCCGTTAGAAGCTCCTAACATGGGATCATTAGAATTCTCCTACGCATTAAATACAACCAAAAATCGTAGTACACCTCCGATCATGTTTCTTAAGACGTTCAAGCAAGTTACCAATGGAAGTCTGCCAGTTTTCTTAAGCCTAACATCGAATACAATCATCCGTAACAATTATAAACAAACAATCAACCCATAATCAACATCTAGGTTACACTACATCTAAGCAAACACAAGAAATATCTAGCCTGGCATGTTAAATAAAAGACAAGCGTAAGATATAATCAAACAACACATAGACATATTGAATGACTTGAATGAATACTTATCTTTAATTGAACATGAAAGAATCAAGGGGTTGAAATCCTTGAAAAGATGATAAAATTCGGACTAGGGTTTATTCCCTCAAAGTTGCACCACAATGAATGAAATTTGGAAAACTATATATAGATATTAGATCATGACGGCGTCATGTGTTAGACCGTGACGCCGTCAACTCGCCGCCATGATAAAATCGTATTGCCTAGATCTATTTGTGACGCCGTCATGTGTAGAAATACTCTGGGCCGTCACTAATGTTTGGACCCTGACGGCCTTAGGTGACGCCGTCAGGCCACAAGCTTAAAAACTCTCTGGATCGTCACGTGTATTTTCCACTTTCACCTCTTTTGTAACTCTTGACGTCGTCATGTGGAGAGTCTTGACGCCGTCAGGTACTGTTCAAGCAAGAAAAATTGAGACTTTGCCGTTTTCTTCACTTTTATGCTCCAAAAACGTCCAAAATGCTTCCTTTTCCAGATTTCTCTCCAAAAGTACCTAAAATGACAAAAGGAACGATTTAGGGCAATATTTGATCAAATAATCACGAATTCGGTATTAAATGACCCCTTAAAAGCGGTACACTTTTCGCCTCATCACTATATATCTCTATAGCATCCTCTAAAGTATTATAGTATCTTCCCTCAACAGGTATAGGAATGCCTTCATCTACATAAGGCACCCAATGTATCGATCCACGCGGTGTCTCAGAATGCTCTAATAAAGTTGGTCTGGGTGATCTCATAGAATCTGCATATTAAAAACAGATCACTCGTGATTCGTTGGAAAAACTCATGTGATTCTTTAATAAATCACATGTGATTTAACTTTATAACAGATTCAAACAATAAAACAGCATAGTCACAGAATTACATGTGATTTAAGTTAACTACTAATCTGAATCACATGTGATTCATATTAAAAAGATTCAAACAATAAAATAACATAATCACATAATTACATGTGATTTAAGATAACTAATAATCTGAATCACATGTGATTCAGATTAAAAAGATTGTGAGTCACAGTTTAATAACATTTTTGTGAATCACATGTGATTTAAAATGAAATCACATGTGATTTACAAATTATTCAAATCTTTTTTACTCCTTTCTATGTTTTAAAATAACCTAGTACAAATCACATGTGATTTAACATTCCAAAAGATCAAAACACTAAAACATCTGACAAAGAAATTGTATAATATACCAAAAGATCAAATCACACGTGATTTACCTTCAATTTTATTTTCAACATCAACTTCATCTACTGGAACATCTACAACATTGGTAAAACTTCTTCTAAATCTTGTAAATCATCTACAACATCTCCTATGTATGCAACATCTACTGTAACTTCGATCAGCTTATTCTCATCTATAACATCGTTAAATTCCGATTTTCATCCATTTTTAGATGACGGCGGTGATTTTTCGAGCGATTTTTATGGTGATTGTGATGAAAGAGAATGTAGATCTAATAATAACGGCGGTTTTTATGGTGTGAATGACGGTGATTGAGTGAAACTACGACGGCGGTGTGTGATTTACCGGCGATATTAACTTTTCCGGCGATGTGTTTAATTTTTCCGGCGATGTTAATAAGTAGGTGCCGGTGTGTGTGTTTTTATGAGAGAGAAAGTAGGGTTTTGATTGAGATGATGGAAGATATTTTTTTCTTTTATTGGTTAGAGGTGGAATTACTTATTTGCCCTTATTTTGTATTTTCTGATTTGATCTCATCCGTAGGATTAAAAGAGGATGGATGGTTGGGATTGCTTGGATTGTTCTTTAGAAAAGGGTGGATTGTCATGGATCTCACCTCTCACTGTTTAACTTAAATTTTAACTGTATCCAAGTCTGAAAGTCATAATCTCTCTTTATACTAGATAATGAGTGTAGTATAACTATTGGATGTGGAGCTATTCCATGATCATGCTGGATGAGAGTTTCTTGAGCTAGTAACTCCCACAATATACATTATAATCCATTTTTCCTGATTTGATAAACAAGAAGAGTACAAGTATACCATGCTAATGATCCGCATGCAGGGAATAATTTCTGCAAAGATATAAATAAGTCATGTCAAAGTTAGAATGTTACTGAAAATGGCTATCTGTAATGATTAACAATAAAGCAATGAAAGCTAAACTTTGTAAAACGAGTAAATTGCAATACTATGTCAGAAGATGTTAAATTTATAACTGTCCTCGAAGAATGTGATATAGAAGTAGCTCATTCCACGTATCTGGTACACCAGGAACACACCAATGTGAACAATCTGCATAACTTATCGGATTGGATTGTTGTGTTTCAGTCAAAGGAGAATAATGTGTCCTGTAAATAGAAGGATGTGCATCTCTTCTATATTGAGTTAGTTGTGATATATTCACCATTTGTACGTTAACGCCTTTTCCTTTCAATTTATTTAGTGATGATTCCAAAATTCTCATCATTTCTGGATCGCAACCACTCTCCCAAAACCCATCGTTCATTATTGGCTCTGTTTCATTAAAGCAATTAGTACCAACTTTCCTACCCCATTCCTCGCCTCTGAATGTAAATTTGCAATAAGATTGTGTCAATTTCAAGTAACGATATTGAGGAGATTACATTTTTAACAAGAAAACTAATTTAAGATATAGTAACAATACCTCTTATGAACTGCGGTCATGGTCATGAAATATGATTTGGTCCTTGTATGGTTAACATGACTATGCAACCAAGTAGACCATAGTTCAAGAGCCACATTGTACCCGTAATGGTTGTCCACCAATTTGTACTGTTCGGTATCTTCAAATGACCCATTCCTGGAATAAGTAAAATTCATTAATTAGAAGTAGAAAGTTGTGGCGACTCGCGAGCCTTTATGAAAATGTACTCACAATATGTTTATTGTTGGCATCCTCCACCAGTTATACGAATTAAACACTAGTACATCTGCATTAACCCAGTGTTTAGCATGTTTCCCGATGGAATCAATTCGAATTATACGTTCATTTGTTTTATGTTTTGTTGGATGATCGGCATTAGATTCCAGCAACAGAGGAGCCCAATAGAAATCAATTGAAACGTTGTATTCCTGTATTATAACAATTAGCATTGATGTGGTTACAAACTCAATAAATAGATCAAGGAAAGAATAAGTGCATGCATATGTATATTGGTGAATTTTTCCGGTTCATGATTAGTTGTTCATAAGAGAGCCAGGTGTGGTACATAACAATAACACTTATTTGTGTGCCACCTGAGCACCTCCCTAATGACACACCAATAACTAAAACATCATCCTACCAATAAAACCAATAATTGTCATTGGTACATGTAGCTCCCGCAAAAACTACACTAGAAATACCCACTCGCTCACAGAACACACACACGTACACACACAAAAAAGAAAAAAAGAAGAAGGGCGAACAACGACCCGTTTGTGGATTGTTGGTGTGTTATTGATTGTTTTTGTTGACGAATAACGGGTATCAGACCCCAAACCGTGCACTCTAAGGTTTAGAATGAGTCATATTAGGAATTATGCCATGAAGATTGAGTTGTATATACATGCATATATTGATATATAGATAGAGTAAAAGGGTCTTCAATTCCAGCATGCATTAGAAAGAAGAAAATAGAACTTATAATAATAGTAAAACATTGTTTAATTGGCAATTTATGAATAGCAATTTAGCTTGACGTTGCAAGACTCTCTGTAAGAAAGACAAATACTCCTTAAACGTACTCTTATGTGTAAAAATTAGAAGGATGGAAATCCATAGGTTCATACGTATGTTTATATCACTTCAAGGACTTATTTTATAATAGTTATTATAAAAATAACAAGTTAATTATCTCTCCGCTAAAATTCACACAAATATAGTCGCAATGTCCATGTGTTATATTCATTGCGTGGTTATGTTAATACTCCGTAACTGCGAATTGATTTTGCGAACTCCTTATACTTTTGGGATCTGGATTACAAAATTTGCGCACGAGATTTCGTTAACTTTTAAACGGGGGTAATAAACTAATAAACGTTTAAAATAACCTTATTCATTGTTTCTTTATTAAACTGAAAGTAGTTATCTAACAATAGAAACAAAAGATTGAATTGTTAAATAAGAGTTCTCAATTTTTTTAGGGCACGTTTGGTAGGGTGAAATTAAGAGAATTGAAATGAAGTGCAGAAATCAAATCATAGAAATAAATTCTCAAAGAAATTCAATATAAATTTCATTGTTTGGTAAAACTAAAGAATTGACTAAGAAATTATAATAATAATAATAATAATAATAATAATATTATTATTATTATTATTATTATTATTATTATTATTATTATTATTATTATTATATTAATATATTATTATTATTATTATTATTATTATTATTTAGTTGGGCAAAGAATTAATTTTTTTACCAAATAGATGGGAAACCAACTCTCTACAAAATACAAAGGAACCAAATCCTACGAGTTACAATTCTCCACCTTTTTTTTTCTTTGAGGTACCAAACATAAGAAATGAATTGATTTTCATTTCATCATCCTCAATTCTTTGTACCAAACATGCCCTTAGGGACTTCCTAATAGTGTTTTCAGTTCTTTTGCAAACTTCGCAAATGGTTTCTCAATCGCAAATGGGTTCTCAATCTTTCTGCTAATCTGTTGGATATTTTCAAATGACCAATTTTTTTGTTACTTAATCAGTTTAAGCTATAGATGGCTAGCTAGCTAGTTCAATAATTAACCCATAAAATTAACTTATTCACCAGCAAAAATGTAGGATTTATTACTCACGTACCTTGAAGTTAACTAATGAGAGATTAGGAACTTTCAGCAAACTCTTTTGTCCAATCGGGATGATTGTTTGAAGCATACAAACCATTGAAACAAATTGGTTCCTGTTAAGTGAATCTCCAACAAAGAGTATCTTTTTGTCTCTAAGTCTCTCAAGAATTCTTTTTTTTTTTTTTTTTTCGAAAAGCCGAAAATCTCAAGAATTCTTTTGGCATCAAACCTACACATACATGAAAGAAAGACGCTAAATTCACTCACAAATGTTATTTGGAAGTGTAACTTTTGGCGACATTTTAATAAGATACTGAGATTTCATTGCAATAACTTATCTATAGTCTTTGAGTAGGAAACTACTTTACTATTTACCAAATAAAATTGAAAATTTGAGCTTAATTACTGAAAATTACATATATTTATTTAGGGTGGCCTTTAATTTCTAGTTAAAAAAGAAAAACCAAAAATTCAAAAGTAAAAAGTTGAAACTAAAAAAGAAAATGTTGAAAACATATGTTTAAAAAATAAACTACTAATACACATCGAAAATCGGGTTGACACGAGACGCTTCAAACCTGACAGGTTGACCCGGTTAAATTTGACCCATTTTTTACCCAACCCATCGGGTTGACTCAATTTAAATTGACCCATTTTTTTTACCAGAATGGTGCAACCGGTTGAACCACCCATGCCGAACCGGGTTTCAAAACATTATGTTTAATACCCAAATCCTCAAACTTTTATTATTTTTCGTTTATAACCCATAAACTTTTTTTATCACGAAAACTATCTAGCACTATAAAATCTCGTTGCTATACACGGGTACATGTCTAGTTTTACATAATGATTGCATATGAACATTAAAACTTTAGTGAAATTTGCATTTATGATACTGGAGATGACTCTTATTTTTAACTTAACTCAACTTTGTTATATATTTCTAAAACTAAGACTTTTTTCTTCTAAATGTCAATATTATCCCTAGCATTGTGAATTTTAGTATACTAGCAGGGTTTCCGCGCGATGCAGCTGCGGGCACCCTGTAATTTAATTTTTTTTGACTAATATTTTTTTTTTTTACATTTTTTGGCAATAGCTTTGCTGATTAGTTTTTTATGGCAAAAGTTTGATGAAATTTTGCTTAGTTTGTATTATTATTATTATTTTTAGTAGTTTGTTTGGTTTGTACAATATGTGAACATATTTTAGTTTATTATGTTCTTTTTGACAATAAATTTATGGATATCAAAAATTTCGTTAAGCTCGTGTCCGTTCGGGCTCGAGCCCGTTTGACCCGTGCCCGTTCGAGCTCGAGCCCATTTGGCCCATTGCCCGTTTGGGCTTGAATATTTGTATAATATCTTTATTATTTGTATTAGTGACATTTAATGCAGGAATTGTATTTAAGTTGGTTGTACAATATGTTTGATAATTTGTATTTCTTATGTAAGGGGTGTTTTAATAAATGCATTAATTGTATTTATTGACAAGTTAAATTGTATATAATGTACATAATGATTTATTTATTGTATTTAATGTTAGTATTAATTGTATGTTAGAATTAAATATGAGAGGAATTTCTATAAGTAGTATTTATTGTTGTACTTATAGCTTTAGAAGTTGTAAAGCTTAATTTTAAGTATTCTATTAATAGTAGACATTCATGCTTTATAATATAGTATGATTAAATACGTCTTTTTGGTATGTGGCCTAGCTAAACGTAGCTTCACCAGGTAACCATAAGTTACAAAATCTAACATTTTTTCATGTATAAGATTATTTCGAAGGGCAGTGCAAGTGCCATTAATTACGATTGTATTGTGAACCCAACGCTAATTCAATATATATGACGTACGCATATGACATAATTTGTGATCGAATTGCAAGGCATCAAAATTTCATTTTCCCTATTTATAGTTGTTGAAAAATAAGTGTTCTGTATTAACCCAACCCAAATCTACTAAAAAAAACTTGTCTCAAATGTTAAATTGCCAGTTCCTTGAAAAAGTTTTTAAATTGAAGCCTTTGTCACTACAACAAATTACAAACTCGGACTTCGTCAATACACTAGAGTTAATTTATACTGTTAGGATTAGAAGTGGCGATCTTATTTTGTAACAGGCTTATTTTGTGTAAACTAGTTAGTAACTAGTAAAGCCCATTAGAGCCTAAACCGTATAAGAAGAAGTATATAAACCCTCTCCTAGTTGAGGAGAGGGTGTGGATTCATATTTTCCATGTGTGTGTTAAGCTAATATCACACCCTTTTGGTTCCATCTTCTCTCTACTACTTTGGCTGGGACGCATGACCTCATGTACGACATGACAATTTTGCTTCCATGGCCTCATCTTTCAATCTAGCATTTTTGTAGCAAATGCAACATCATTGGTGACCCAAAACTATATTCATGCCCATTTAGTTGAAATATCTACACCCACATTCATGTAGAAACAATAATAGTTGAAGCATCTTCTCCTTAAACGTTTGATTTCATCCACAATGCTTCACATGGAAGGATGTAATCAAAATGAGGAAATGGATGCAAAATGTGCAGTTATGGTGGTTATGGTTGATAAGCAACCATGTACTTTAATAGGGATGGTATGTCAAGTTCACACATTGGTTCATATAATGAGGTTTAATCAGGTTTTGGAAGCTCCTGCATCTTGTATGTGATTTGAGACGCAAGGCAAACAATCAAAACTTGTTGGTGTTTTAGAAGAAAAATAGCACACCTATAGCATCTTGGCCATTACCGCAACCATCGTCATATAAACGTCAAAAAACGTGGATAGCAAGAAAAACTAGCCATCAAAGTTCTCGATTTCCATTAAATCTGTCGTTAACCTTCGTAAAGAGGCAACTATGCAGTTGCCAGAAATATTATAAGTAGAGTTTAAAATGCCGTTTATAGGTAGCCGAAAATAGCATGATGTTATAGGTAGGAAGAGTTTAAGAATGATAGTTTAAAGTAGAAAAATGTAGACTGAATTATAGGAAGAAAAAAGCAACTAGATATTGATGATGAAATTGAAGCTAAAAAGTTTTATTAGAAAGGTAAACAACTCTCTTGTCAATGTTCTCTTAAAGTTTGAGAAATTTGCTAAACTGTAATCCTAGATGACACTTATTTTCAACTTCACTCAACTATGTGATATATTGCTAAAGTTAGGACGACTAATCACATTTTATCAAGTTTACTCTTCTGCGCACCCACTGCACACCTATTTATCATTTTATTTAATATCCTACTACTTTCCCAACGTCACATATCGACCATATCTCCTCGAACGCACATCCATTCTTCCCGAAAATTGTACCGTCTTCACCGTCGTCTCATTCAGAACATGATGACACTCATCTTGTCGTTTACTGCACAAAGGATTTTGACCGGAATGAAATCGAAATGCTATGATCCAGTTGCGAATGAGGGCCACGTGACAAATAAACGATCCGTTCTCACGCAACGGTTTATAAACTACGACGCATTACGATTGGTTCAACAAAACGAGTTGTTTTTCTTTATAAAGATTGCAAATACGTTGCGAATATATTGTGAATGTGTGTGTAGGGCCGTAAATGAACCGGACGAATACGAATGGAGCCTTGTTCATGTTTGTTTGTTTGATTTTAAACGGATAAATAAACGGATACGAACGCTTAAATGGACAAATTTTCTTGTTTATATTCGTTTATTAAGAAAACGTGTTGTTCATGTTCGTTAATTAAGACACTAAACAAAAGCTAAACGAACATAAATGATCGAACATAAATAAACATAGAGAAATGAATGTAAACTTTATTAAATTATACATAATGTATTGTTTTATAAGTGTTGTTTTGTTTAAACAAATCATTTTAAATTATACAATTATTTCATTTAACGAACACATAATCGGTTATTCACGAACATAAATGAACGGACTATATTTTTGTTCATGTTCGTTCATTTAAATAACGAACGTAAAATATTGTTTATGTTCATTCATTTAATAAATAAACGAATATAAACAAATTTTTTACCAAATGGTTCATGAAATATTCATTGAACGTTCAGTTCGTTTACGTCCCTATTTGTGTGAGATTTCTCGAATAAGAATCGTCAAGCTCAATTTTTTTATTTAATTTTTTTTTTCTGATAACTATGGTTTTTGATTCTTTGACCGACTAATTCACATGATTTAAGATCACCGCCACATAAAGTCAAACCGGGTCTTCTCAGAAATATTGGCGTGACCACTAAAATTATTCCAAGATGGCAGAAATTACCCTATTCTTTTTAGAAAATTGATGTGACGAAATAATTTGGACATGGCATAAATGTGTTTGACTTTATTAAAGTAAAGAGTGATGAAAACTTTAAAAGATTGTGTTTGACTATTTTTCTTTCAGGGGAGTAGATAAAAAGTGTTTTACTGACTGAACTTTTTATTTTTACTATCTCTATATTTCAGTCAGTAAAAAAAGTTACATATCTTGTACGAGTAGTGAATATTATATAATGTCGGTTTAGTCATTCACAGCATATACTTTCATGCCTATAAAATTGTATGAGTCATATATATATTCGATCATGAAGGTATTATTTTCCTTTTGGATCTTAACCAAAGAACAAAAAGTTGATAATATATGGGCATTATGTGATATGAATTAAATTAGTGTTTTGCGTACTTAATCAACTAGCCGTATATATATGAGAGAGACAATTCACGGTATAGAACATAATGTTGCTATATATACACATGCAAATATGTGTCCATGTAAGTTTGAAAAAAAAAAAAAAAAAAAAAAAAAAAAAATAGATAGATAGAGAAGGATGAACCTCGGTAGGTTGCAAGCATGGGGTTGCCATCTCCAATGTCGATACTTTGAATCCATTCTACCGTGTTGTGCACAAGCAAACTCGCCGGTAATAAAGGGGCAATCGAGTTCTTTGTACAAAGGATAAGAGTCATTATCATAAACCCACTTGCCAGAGAACAAATCACATCCATCTAGTGAATCGTTAACATCGGTTTGGACCACTGTAGGAGTAATCAAATCATGTTTTTGGAATTCGGCATAGTAAATGGCTATGGTGGCTAGTGCACCGATTATGAAGAAGATTAGAAGGCTGCTTTCGAACATATGATTTACGTCCCATATTTTTAGCAAATGCTGCTTCTTCGACATCTCAATCTCTCTCTCTCTCTCTCTCTCTCTCTCTCTCTCTCTCTCTCTCTCTCTCTCTCTCTCTCTCTCTCCACACAAGAAAAGGAATAAAGATTTAAGAAAGAATTATGGTATTGCCACCTATTGCATTTACTCTCAATCATATATATAAACGTTTGAGACACGGAGATGTGCAACTTACCTTTTTATACTCACATTATTCACATTGATTTTGTTTAATAGTTTTATACATTAGTTTTTATTCTCATGCATTACCCATAGATAGTGTTAATTTCCCACTCATGTAAACGTGCAAGACACGGAGATGCACAACTTTTTTGGGTAAAAGGTCAAACGATTAACAACAAGGAGATGCACAACTTTTATTATGATACTCGCGTTATTTAAATCTCTTTAAAATTACGAGTTTTTGGATCATGTGTACACATGATTTGTTGCTTGTGAACACGCGTACTTCTTATCATAATCTAAAATTTATAAGTAGCCATTTTCGCTGTCTGTATATGTATAAGTCTAAAACGCCACTATAATACGATATGTGCCATTCATCTAGACTTAATTTTCACATTAAATTGAAAATTCAAGTTCTTGTTTAAAGTGTTGCAACTAGGAGTGATAATCGATTTGTTCTCCCATAGTGTCCCAGACACTTTGTCGCATGGTATGCTTTTCACAAATTTTTTTTATTCTTTTTTTCTCAAACAAAGGGGTTAAGGAAAAATATCATTCTCTTCAATATATTTCAACTTAGAGCTAGAAATTGTCATCTCGGCCAATAAGTCATCTTTCCTTACCTCCCACTGAATCCATCATTAGTACACGACGTTATGTTTTCATACAGTAACTAAAAATAAAGCCAAGATTCATTAAGAAAAAAGGTCCATCAATGTCTTACATCCTCGGGTCAATGGGATAGTCCGTCACGATCAGAGAACACCAATAACTTCGATCCATGTGGTCGCTTCTCGATCACGGTCACATCCAACATTTGCCTCGTAAATGCATGTAAAATTCAACATTTCTGGAATGTTTCTTATGTCACAATAATGTTTTCGTTATCTCGGTCTCCCTCCATGATAATCAGCTAAGGACACCTTTAGAGAAATATCTTTCATTATATTCATTGATTCAAGTACGCTAAGTAGGATCTCATAGTAATATCTCGTATGATTTTCACGAGTCTACGACAATACTTCTGATCCTTGGCGAGTGATCTAGCTTGTACCAAAAAGTGTTTGGGAGTAAGCAATCACTACTTAAAATCTTTCTGAGGATTCTCCCTAGAAGAACCCTTGAGCCTTTCTTTTTCAATTCTTTTAGTTTTATTGTCTTACTGGTTATGATCCTAAGAGAGTTTTGGTCCCAACGATTTAGTCTACTCGATGATAGACTTAGCTGAATCGCGACTAACTCGGCTTAGTGATCAACGATGCACTTCATTTTATCCCTAAATTGAATGGGATTTATTCCACAAATTGGAACTGTGACTCCTTGTTACTGATTCTCCTAAGTCCCTGAGAACTTCAGTACAAGCCACTTTGAAACCACGATGTAGTTGCGCGTTTCCTAATTTGTGATCCAAGATTTCAAATCTTTTCAGTCACACAGCATTTTAACTTGTCCACTACACCTCAAGATCAACACACCCTATTGTGCCAAAACAATCTTGCTCACTTGAGCAATGTAAGTTTCATTTAATGATCTTGACTTCCTCCCACTAAATCTTGCAATACTAGGAATTATCCTATAGATCATCCTAGATCTACAATTCCTGTCATGCTTTGTACACTTTAGTTAAATGATCTTAAATTAATTTACCGCATGCTTTCGCTTCTGTTGCTCAACTTTGATCTTAAACTCCTCATATTAAGTCCAGTGAAGGACCTTTGGCTTGAGCACATTAATTTTGTTCGTGTTTAACTAGTCCTAACCCGGTTAGCTGCTCCTTCAGTAAAGCATCTTTCAACTTTACCTGAACATTCCAAAGCGTATACGAGATTTCACTCAAGATCTACAAACTCTTGCCCTTTCGAGTTTAACTTACAGATCTAAAATACTACCCGGTAGTATAAGAGCATTACTTAATCTCTAGATTTTTGGAAATACCATCACTCAATTATTTCTCTTTTATAAGAAATCTCCTTTATTAAATATCCTAGATATTTAATTGTATTACTCATGGCGTACATACTTTGATTCGATCGTGACTCGAGAATTTAGGCATTATCTTCAAATATAAGGAATCTCATATTATTTAGATTCTGGTAGAAATATCTTTTTAAGTCATTCCATAACTTTTCTTCTTTGATTAAATCTATCCAAGATAGATTTTCCAATCAAAGACTCTTGTTACTTTAAAGTTTCATCTCAGATAGCCTGCACCAAAGCCTACTTTGAACTTCCACCCCAGACGGATTACATCAAAGTATTATGATTATCTTTGATCCAGTTCTTCTTAGAGAACCCATAAAGTATAATCATCACTTGATCAAACTAGATAAATTGTTTGTCATTCACAGAAATATTTCGGATAAATCTAAGTTTTTCAAAAACTTACTAGTTACATGTTAAATGCTAGATATATTAAAGTTCAAATTAAATGTTTTAAACCTAAAACCATTAGGTAAAATAAAAGTTTTAAAACAAGCCCTAAAACGGGCAACAACCGGTTTTAAAAGTTACATAAATTTAAAATTTTAAAATCCTATTTCCTAAAACGATGCACGATCCCATCCATCATCTTTATTAATGATCCTAGCCATCATCTTCTGTAAATCCCTCACGCACTTGATGAAGAACGTGATCCATTTTCTTGTGTGTAATATCTCTTTATTTATAGAGAAGTATTTAGGGTTTTGGGATACACCCCATGTGGATGATCAACGATTGTAGGCAGACCAAGTGGCGAAGCTAGAAAATTTTCAGTGAGGGGTCGGGTTCTAAAATTTTTTATTGCTTAATGTATAAAAAAAATTCACAATTTAAATTGGCGGTCGAAACCGAATATACCGAAATTTTTCTACACGAAAACTATATACCCCCTACATCGCAAAAAAAATTTCGGGGGGTTGGGCGCCCCACCCCGCCCCTATGTAGCTACGCCATTGGGCAGACCACACGTTCATCATTTGATGGGCAGATATGGATGCCAGGTAGCATTCCTTCCTTGGGTTAGTACGGTTCATACATAACATGCTTGCCCCATGTTCTCGTCGGGTGTTTCGTACTATGGCGTGTCAGGTACCATTCTTTAACCGTTAGGTGACAGTTGTCTGTGCGTATGTGCACGTGGCCTGAGAGGTATTCCCAGCACAGTGTGGCCTGAGAACGCTTTGTATATTTGATTGGGCTTAACCAAATGTTAGTAATGGACCCAATCTTAACTTGTATTTAGTGGGCTTACTGGCATGACCGTATACGTTATCATTAGTCATGAATTTGAATGCTCTTTTAGCATTATCATATTACGTTTTTCAGATTCATACTGAAGTTAAAGCAACATATGTGGGTTATGTGGCAAGAAAACACAAGGTTCGTGTTAGTTTACCAAATATATCTGCAAAATTAAGCTTGGTAACCTTGGATTGGAAAGCCGAAAATATTGAAATCTAATGTTGTTTACCTACATTTTTGTATTTCCTAACCAACGACATGCAAATCTTACATACTAATATTTTTTTGTATCACTAAAACAACTCACACATAAATCCCTATATATACCGTCATTTATGCCAATTATCATCCACGATCAACTCAAGTTAATTTGCCTCTACACATCCTCAAAAACACTTCATTTACAAAGCAATAATCCCAACCATGGCTTCCTCAAGCTACATTTGCATTTTCATTTTTGCATTAATCTCTATCACAAGCAACAATATGTGTTACGCTTCACGCAACTTGTTACAAGCAACTCCAACACTGCCTCAACCGCAAATACCCACTATTCCAAACATGCCACAACAACAAATGCCCACGATTCCAAACATGCCGCAACCTCAAATTCCCACCATTCCGACAATTCCAACCATCCCAACAATCCCTAACATCCCCAAATTCTCTTTGCCTCCCTTGCCTTCTATGCCTACTACCATTCCAAACCTTCCAGCAAATATTCCAAAAATTCCTTTCTTTGCACCACCACCTTCCAAGAAGTAGATTATCGACAATTATTGTAATGCACATAGCTATGCGTTAGACTGGTAGTTATATATCACATGATTCACGAGTATTTTGCTATGTATTACGGCATTCACGTTATTTATTTTCTTGTCCTACATATTTCTTGTAACATATCGTTAGATTTATAGTATATATTTATCTTCAAATATTTATATATATTTCATTTCGTTTGGTTACGTACATAAAGCTAACTATGATATAGCAGAATATAACCTAATAAACCATTCGTCTCGCTTTAAGATTTAAATATCCCTTCAACGGCCCTTGTTACATTATAAGTTATACATTTGAACAAATTATGCAACCTTGTGGCTGTAGTTTAGTGGTAAGAATTCCACGTTGTGGCCGTGGAGACCTGGGCTCGAATCCCAGCAGCCACAATTTTCATACCTTTTTGTTTTGTTAAGCTCAATGTAGAACTACGAATCCTCAACACCCTTAAAAAGGACCCAAAGCCCACAACCGGGCTCGGGCCATCTACATCTAATACTCTCGGATTAGATTAGAAAACTAAATAGACTTTAAAGCAATAAACACATAATTTTTTGATGAAGAAATCCGCAAAAAGCGAAAGCAATTCTTCAAACAGTAGCAAAAGCATATAAAAGAGTAGTAACAAAAGCAAAGAAACAAAAATAAAATCAAAGCATACATATATATTTTTTTAAACGGGATAGACGTGATGACATAGAAAAGATCGCTCAACTTTGCCACCTTGGTCTAAGGATCAGACCCGCTCCGATACTATATTAAATAATGTATACCCTGTCGAAGATATATTATTGTTGATACGGTATTTCTAATGCAATTACATAGAACCTACTAGAAATCCCTTAAAACCCTAGCAGACACAAAGCCCACAACCGGGCTCGGGCCATCTACATCTAGTATAAATAAAGTCTAGAGGGTATTTATAAATTTAGAAAGTTACTAAAAACATTAAAACGGATATGTTCCTGTAAGTCCATATAATTTATTTAAAATGAGAATGAAGAAAAATAACTATAACCGCATATTCGAGATACACCGACCTAAATTAGATGCATCCATTTTATCTTAGATGAATCATAATGTGTTTTCTAGCTTTTAATTATATGCATTTCATGATTTCTCTGTCATTTTGTTCCTCTATATGTGAGCGAATCATAAAAATTAATTTGCACAATTTTCATTTTAAAGTGTCTTTCGAAACTCAAGGGGTGCATCTAAATAAGTCCTTTGAATAATCTATATTATATTATAAAGCATTTGAGACATTCTTTAAATGAAATGCTTAAAAAATTAAGATTCAACACTTGCTTATAATGACAAATTTTAATAAGTACATCTATAATAACATTTGTTGCAACTCTTTAAAGCACTTTTTGTATACATGTTTTTTTTTTTAAATAATAAAAAAAGTACGAAGTCATTTAATATAAGGAAAATAACGTTTATAACAATAATTACTTAATAAATATTATTTTTAAAACACCCCTAATATAAAAAATACTTGTTATTATACATATTGTACAACCTAGTAAAACATACAAAACTTCATATAATTTATATGTAAAAACAAGTTAATGGACTAATGGTATATATGGTTTTAAAATACGGACCGGACCAAAGCACTTTTTGTATACATGGTTTTTTTTAAATAATAAAAAAAGTACGAAGTCATTTAATATAAGGAAAATAACGTTTATAACAATAATTACTTAATAAATACTATTTTTAAAACACCCCTAATATAAAAAATACTTGTTATTATACATATTGTACAACCTAGTAAAACACACAAAACTTCATATAATTTATATGTAAAAACAAGTTAATGGACTAATGGTATATATGGTTTTAAAATACGGACCGGACCAAAGCACTTTTTGTATACATGTTTTTTTTAAATAATAAAAAAAGTACGAAGTCATTTAATATAAGGAAAATAACGTTTATAACAATAATTACTTAATAAATATTATTTTTAAAACACCCCTAATATAAAAAATACTTGTTATTATACATATTGTATAACCTAGTAAAACACACAAAACTTCATATAATTTATATGTAAAAACAAGTTAATGGACTAATGGTATATATGGTTTTAAAATACGGACCGGACCAACGGGTTCAACCAGGAACCAGAGTTACCACCGGTTCGGCTAGCCCATAAAAGTCGTCCGAAAACGATATTATTAAATCAATAGAGTTTCAAAATGTAGACTAATTTACAATGTTGAAAAAAATATTATTAAATCACAAGAGTGCCTCGAGAACCAACATATAAACCTTTTAGAATTTTTTTTGATAAACTTACCGTAATAACTAAAAACTTTGTTTTATAAAAATCAAACGATTTTTTCAAAGCAAAGTATGCAAAAGTGCAAAATGCTAAGTGCTAATTATATATTTTATATTTATTATATATATTTGTATAATAATAATTATCAAGGTTGCAAAATCGCGAATCGGTAGTCGGGCGGTCGACCACCATGTAGCTTGTAATCGGTCTAGGCGGAATTAATCGGTGATTAATCGGATTGGCAATACTGACAAATTTTGGTTATTGTCAAGTTTTGTGTATTTCTAGTGAGTTTTATGTATTTTTGGCAAGGTATTTTCTAAAAAAAAACAACTTGTAATAGACTTAAACAGATACTATAAGTGATCAAAATAAGTTTACAGTGAGTTTTGGGTGCTTCCGGCAAGATTTATAGGTTTCCGGAAAGTTTGACCACCGTTGACTGCCGTTGACCTATGTGTTTGACCCTGTTACATAAATCGGCAAGGTCAGTAGCCTTGTAGCACCTAATCGGTGATTAATCGGCCTTGTAGACCTTTTTTTGCAACACTGATAATTATACTCTTTAAAGTAACTCACATGACTTCTTGATTTTTTTTCTCTCTTTATAAGTACTCTTTTACTTGCATTATCCTTCTATGTGAGACAAATATAAAAAACATTGTTTTATATAACTAAATTTTCTTAGTATTATGTAATTGATTTTTAATATTCGCTATCGTGTTATTATTTAATGATTACTTGTGACTACGAGCTATGTCAATTATTTTAACCTCATACCTTTACAATATATTAGCTAGCAACTCAGTATTATCACAATATCACGCAGATAATCTACAGTTTCTATATGAAAAATATTGTTATTGCATAAAAGTATTCAAAACTAAAATTGTCGCCATATGTATATCTATGTATTGTAAAATATATAAATAAAAGAAATTTTCGCTAAATATTACAATTGCATGGTATATGCCGCTGCAATGCGCGGGTACCCTGCTAGTGTATACCTAGTTTGTGAAATCAATTGTGGCATGCGTAGTTTGAGCAAGAATTTGAAATTTGTTTGTATGAAAATATTTTTGATTGTATAATGAGAATGTTAAGCATATTATAAAACAGTTTGCTTTTTTTTCAATATATCTTTGTAGGTTTATTGATAGTGATAGTTTACAAAATGTTTGAAGATGTTTAATAACATGAGACTATGAGAGTATACATATCAACAATATATGACTATTTTATGAGATCAAATTGCGAACAATGTCTTTGAATGTTTTGGTTTAACGCATTTTATTTCAATGTTGCTAGCTTGTGCAAGTTTTATGACTCAATTGTTCTATTCAATGTTTTATAAACATTTATGTATCGTAAATATGGTATTTCATGTTGTGTTAGAAGCTCCTCAATCAAATGATTGTGGGTTCAAGTCCTACTTAGGACAGGTTAGATCAATTTATTGTATAAATATTACTAGTTATAATGCCCGCGCACGCGCGGGTTTTTAAATTTTTTTTGAATCATATATTTTTATTTATTAAAAAACAAATAATTTAATTTTTGTTTTGTTTGATTTATGATGTTTAATTATACTTTTTTATTATTAAAGATAATTATTTAAAAATTTTAATCCTATTATTAATTGCATCTTATCTATATTTTTTGTATTTATCTTCTACTTGTGTTATGGATAAATATAAAATGTTATCTAATAAGAATTTTTTTTTTTTAAATAAAATTATTACTAAATAAGGAATGAATTGATTTTTTTGAAATGGAAAATTTCAGCTTTGTTTTATTATATAAAAGATAAGGTAGTTAAAATTATTGTTAAAAAAATAAACAATATTATTTTATTTAAATTCAGATGCCTCAAATTTAGATTATGTAAATGAGATTTAAATTCAAAAATCAAAACCTATTAAAAAGACAATGACTTATTGTTGCGTCCACCATAGTCCATAGTTTTTATTCGTACATAATAAACTCCTACTTATATCTACCACAGGCCCAACTAAAGCCCAAAACATACTCACATATCACTGAAACCCTAACACAAACAACTAAACCCTAAATCAGTTCACTATATAACGCCGTCACTTCCACAATCAATACCCATCTCATTCCTGCAGCTCTTCTTCTTTCCAACTCTTCTCAATTTCATAAAATTAGTAAGCTTTTAGTCCTATGTTTTAGTTATCTGAAAATGATGAGGATTATTGTCGCCCCAGTCTTATGAGCAATAGCTCTGTGGTGATAGACATAATTTATATTCTGATTCTTTAGTTTTATAAAATTAATTTTATGTTGTAATGTTTGTTTTTGTGTTTGTTGAATATGATGAGAGTTATTGTCGCCCCAGTCTTATGAGCTATAGCTCTATGGTGATAGACATAATTTATATTCTGATTCATTTTCTTAGTTTTTTTTTCATAAATTTTAGAGATGATTTGTTGAAAATGATTGATATGATGATTTATATTACCCAATATTGTCTGTACTGTTGTATGATGATTTATAAATACATGCACTACCATCTGATCTCTTATTTTTGCTACAAAACATCTCTAGTTTTCTACATCTATTTTTATCTACCTTTTAAAAAAATCATTTGCAATCAATGATGCAAAAATTGTCCTTTATACTGAGGTTATACTGTGATGAACTTAAATTGATCACCATCTTTCGGCTGAGATTGCTAATGTTAGTTTTATTCATATCTTTATATTTATATCTGTGTTATTTTTTTTAGCTTATAATGCCCATGGTATCTGATTCCTTGACTTAATAAATGTTATAGGTATCTCGTTTTATTGGGCAAATAGTAATGATAACAAATTTGCGACACAGTTTGCTGCTATGGTCCAAAGCTTACTGTTATTTATTTCTGTTCACATTTTATAAAACATTGTGAAAAATTGTTAATTTTTATATAGCTAATGGGCTGTGATGAGAACTTAGGAAAGTCATGCACCACTCTGATTCATTGTGATTGATAAACTTTCTCCAACCCATATTTTGTTTCTGAGCCCTACTAAAATATTTTATAAAATGCTTGATTTTTTTTGTTTTTTAATTTTATGGAGTAAAATGGATGAGGATCCAAATGATGGGATTTCTTTTAAGAGATCAAACCATGATGCGGACCGTATAGCTTTAATTAGCTGCTGGGGATCAATATTTGGTTTCTGATGGTTCCTCTGTTTTTGAAAAACAACTTTGATTTTCTAAATTGATATTTATGATCTCAATGAGGTTTACACTTTACATATTTTAAGGTTGTATAACAAAAATTGTTTTATGAAATAATGTGTTCTCACTGTCCAATGAGGTTTACATTTTGTGAAGTTTTGGTGAACCAAGGGTGTGAAACCAACGCACATAAGATGGCCCTAAACTTTTCATTTTCTCAAACCGTCTATCTCTATAGCTCATATATAATGCGTCTTGTGGCACATGACAATGTCCACAACCACAACATTGGGTCAGGCATTGTAAATTTAAAGCCTTCGATCCATTTACATATGTACGGCAAGTGTGTGACTTTTTATTAGCATTTTTTTTAAGCAAAACACTTAAGGGCAGTCAGTATGTGTAGTCTGATCAAATCAAGGTTTTTTTTTTTTTTTTTTTTTTTTTTTTTTTTTTTTTTTTTTTTTTTTTAGCAAAGCATTGAAGGGCAATATGGAAAACATGATCAAATCAAGGTCATATTACTATAATTGGTTGAAGACTCTGATGCACCAGAGGTTTAAGGATGTTACATTGTTAAGCAAATTTAAGTTGTGATTGTGTTTTTTTATCTTTATAAATTTAATCCCTTTTTAAATTTAAACCCTTTTTATGTTTCATTTTGCTCGAACTTTAGTAAAATGAAACACAAAAGAGTTCAAATTCATAAAGATAAAAAACGCAATCACAATTTAAATCTGCTTAACAATGTAACATCCTTAGACCTTCGGTGCACCACGGTCTCTAACGAATTCTAGTAATATGACCTTGATTTGATTAGACTTCACATATTGCCCTTCAGTGCTTTGTTGAAAAAAAAAACCTTGATTTGATCAGGCATCACATACTGCCCTTCAGTGCTTTGCTGTAAAACAAAAGAAATGCTAATAAAAATTCACTCACTTACAGTGCATATGTGATGGATCAAAGGCATTAAATTTACAGTGCCTACACCTGACTCGAGTGTTGTGGTTGTGGACATTGTCTTGTGACACAAACCACATTATATATGAGCTACAGAGATAAATCATTAAGACATTTGAAATTATATCATAATACATCCTTAATTAACTTCAAGTAACTGAATAGAAGATGGACAGTTTGAGAAGTTTAGTTCGTCAAAACTTCACAACTCTTTATGTCTTCATCTTCCTCTATGAATTGATTAAGACTACTCATTTGTATTGAGTTCCTTGCTATTCATTGGAATGTGTTATTATAAAGGTGGCTCAATCTTATTATAATATATTCTAAAGATGAATTTGAACGGGCAGTTATGAATTTTCTTAAGGTCTATGCTTTTTTTAATGTTGCGTTTGATTGGTTGGCTAGGTGCCATAAGCAAGCCCAACAGTGTTAGATTACTAGCTTGGCATTAGCCCATTGGAGGAGAAACTTGGAGCCTTAGATTGTTCATGTACGACTTTGCGTAATTACTCCCTAATACGCTCAACATATGGATTATATACTTACGGCAGATCTACAATTTGTACAACTAAATACTATCCATACAAGTGTTACCTAACAAGGTACTATAACCTTGGAAATTTGTTGGTTATTAGCAGAAGTTAGAGGTTTAACCTCCTAGAAAATTCCAGTGACTCTCTCATTCATTCTGGTTTTACAAACATCTCACGCGGTTCATATTTTCTACACATCTTTTTCCTTCAGTTTCAGGTCTAATTCTTTTATCTTTTATGTTTTTGACTCCTCCCAAACCAACCAGTCAACCGGGTGCAGTTGATAGGCCCAGCTGGGAGAGAAAGTCAAGTGTTTTTAAATCCGTGGAAGTACAGGAAAATCCCCGGGTCGTTAAGTCCCAACGAGATTGAAATTGTATTCTGAACGTTTTTGGGAATAAGTGACACTGAGGACAGTAACCAAGATGATTAGGGATTGATTACACTACTGATTGCTTGGTATTTGAACAACTTGGAACGATATTTAACTCTAACAGATATTCAGTTATAATCACAGAAATGCAACTTGGAAATCAGATTACAGATAGAGAAAAGTGGGATTAAACAATTACAACTACAGGGGGTGCAATTGAAACTTTTCAAATTAAAAATAAAAAGAAATTGAAAATGAAAATGAAATTATTTAAATGATTATTTTAATATTTAAATACTAATTAATTAATTAAAACTATTTAAAAAGTAATTTAAATCTAATTTAAATTAAACTAAAAATGATAAAGACTACAAATTAAACTAAAAACTTGCAAAATTATTTTCTAAACCTCTAAATGAACTTGAAGAAAGTATAAAAATTAAAAAGAAATGTTTTTGTCTTTTTATAGGTTTTCTATTAATTAAATACTAATTATATTAATTAAACTATTTAAATTATTTTAAATAACTAATAATACTAAAATGACTTAGAAAATTATAGGAAAATTTATAATACTAATTAACCATCACAGGAATCCTAAAAAATTATAAAAAGTTTCTAAAAATTATATTTAGACTATTTTACTTATTATTTGCTTAATTATTAATTTAAATCTAATTTAAATAAATTAATTAAGAAAATTAGAAAATGAACAGTAGAATTTAAGAAACTATTTTATAAAAGTCTTAAATGATTTATGAAACCTAGGAAAAATATAAAAACCTACTGTTGTTAATTAAAAATTAAAAAAACTATTTAATTACTAATATTACCTAATTAATTAATTAAACTATTTTTAATTCTAATAATTATTAAACTAAAGGAGAAAAATCTGAGAAAATTATTGAAAATACCTTAAGGTGACAGGAAATTAAGAAAATTATAAAAATGATGAATTGCTTATTAATTAGCTAAAAAGAAAAATTAAAAAGATAAAATCTCTTAAATAGAAGCTATCACTAATTTTATATTTGGTTTTTGTTGGTTTTTCTTTTTGACAGATTAAAATAAGCTAAAAACAAGAAACTTTTACAAAGACACTTTTACAATAGCTTAAAAATAAGCTGTGTACACCCCCCTTTCCTAAACAGTTGACATTTATAGCTTATTAGGACTTGTGCAATGTTAGAAAAAGCTAGGAAATGGCAAACTAGGTGTACACAGATTATTATAAACTTGAAATAAGCAAAATGGAACAGATAAGCACTCAGGATAAGCTTTTTACCACAAATAAGCACTTATGCCTATGCAAGGCCTGAACAAGCCAAATCCAAAGATTTTGGACCTCTGTGGGGTCCACAGAAGTCAAGGTAACTCCAAACTAAAACTTAAAACTTGAAAAGGGACAGAAGGGCTACCAAATAAGCCAATAAGCTAAGCTTATGGCTTATTAATGAACACTGGGTGATGCTTGGAAGTTGGGGTCACACACTGAGTACTCAGTGTAGGCTCAGGTATTGGTCAAACTTAATGAGGCTTGCAGCCCTATCAAGTAAGCTCCAAAGGGTGAAATAAGCCCTGAACCTTATCAATGGGCTTATTGGCTTTCCAAAAAGCCAAGGTACAGGGTGTAGGATCCACTGATGAACACAAGAGAGACCTTGGAAAATTGGTCAAAACCTGATGCACAGGGCATGCACTTGCCCTGCAGGTCTAAATAAGCTACTCCAAGGGCTTATATAAAAATCTAAAAAATAAGCTGTTGATGAAAACTTGTAGTCTAGCTGACAAAATTTAACTTCTGAAAAGATCAAGGCCTAAATCTAATCACAAAAATCACAAATATTCTTCTAATATTTGAATTTCTGAAACAAAGGTGTATTTTGACTTTTTGACTTTTTGCTAAAAGTTGACTTTGATGAGATTTGCTCTTGATTTATTGACTGATTTAAGTTACTTAAGCTATAAGGGGACTAAATAAAGCTAAAACTTGCACTTGTGAACCAAATTAAGGCCTATGCTACTTCAAAATCAACACAGATATATGATTAGATCAAATGATTTGTGATTTTGACTTTTTTCTGAATAAGACCTGGTTTTTATGTTTGTTCTGAGTTAATATGGTCCTAAGTGACTTGTGTCAACAGAAAAAAACAACAAACATACACTAAAACACCTAGGATTTCACTGATCCAAACACACCCTAAGATTTGATTGTTTATTGATTTATGAAGCAAATGGGGTTTAAGGCTTATGAAACTGATTCAAAATGTCTTATTATGATATACTAAACTTAAATAAGCACTTAAACACAAGGAACAACAACAATAGACCAAGATTAATAAGTATGCTAATTTAACTGCCAAATTGAGAAATTAAAGCAAATATGAATACCAATAAACAAGATACTGATTTTATGCAATAATATCACTAATTAATACTAAATAAGCACAGAGAAGCTGAATAAGCATTGAAATAAGCAATGATACAGTAGAACACAGAAATGAGTTTTAAAACCTTACAATGTGCAATCCTGCTTTGTATCAAGAACCAAGGACCATGAGATCAATCCTAACACTCCCCATGGAGTTCTAACCCACAACCATCCTTGATTCACTGTGCTCCAATTGCTATAACCATGAAACCTGCAAACTTTGACTAATGTTGACTTTTTGTGTTTTTGAATTTTTTATTACTAAGCAGTGTTTTATGGTTTCTAAAAGCTTTATTAAGCTTCCTTGGAGCTTAAATGAGCCTAAGAGTCCATGTATTCTAATTATAACAACAATACATCTTAATAAGAAATTTGAAATAAAAGTAAAAATTGCACAAACTCAATAAGATACTAAAACTTGAATTATATTACTTAAACAGTTGAGGTTACACTTGAATTGACTGGAACAATGCTTAAAAGCTTTTGAATTAACTAAAATAACAAGCTACAATTTAAACGACTATATTTTAAGCTAATATGACTACTCTTCTTCATTGCTCCATCTCTTCCCTTTTATAGCAGAGGATTAGGGTTTCTGAACCCTTTCTGAGTATTTCCCATCCAATCTTGGCCTTTTAATCACTCTGAATCAATCCTGGCCCTCGATTCCATTTTTGGCGGGAAAATTGGGTATATGGGTTTGGATTGTTATAGGCAAAGGGGGTGGTGATGGCATTAATTGTGAGGTGATATAAGGTGCAGAGGGTGTGGGGAGGTGATGATGAGCCTAGCAAGTGGTGGTGGTTGGGTGAAAACCAGGTGGTATTGGTTACGGTGAGTGATGGAGAGGGAAAAGGAGTGTTTGACCGGGTTTGACCCTGGTATAAATACCAGGGTGGGTTTGTTGTTTGGGCTTTGGAGTGGGCCTTGGGAGATATAAGGGTGGGCTGGATTTAAGTGTTGGGTTTGGATTTGGTGTTAATAATACAATAGGTCTGTTTGGTTTGTGTTAATATCAAGGACTAATTTTGCAATTATCTGATTTTTGAGGGGCTGGATTTGGCAAGTTTCCAAAGATATATAAGGGACTAATCTTGCCACATTTGAGTAACCAAAGGACCATAACTCCCATTTTCCACTTTTGACTTTTCTAGGGACTAAAACTGCCAATCTTGCAAACTTCAGGGACCAATTATGTCAATACACCAAACTATCCAACCAAGGACCATTCCTGCCATATATGAGAAGTACAAGGACAAAATTTGTTTTTCTCAAAGTTTTAATATCCCAGGGACCATTTTTGTCAATTTTCAAAGTTCATGGACTAAACTTGCAATTTTGTGAAACTTTGCACCAAAGGACTAAATATGTAACTTTGTGATTTAAAAGGACCTTTGGTGACTTTTTCAAGTTTTTAGAATAACCAGGGACTAGATTTGACAACTTTTGAAAGTTGAGGGACTGAAACTGCCAATTATGCAAACTTTGTTCATTTTTCATCTGTTTTGATTATTTTGCATCTGAAACATATAAAACACATTCCTGTGATATTTTCAGTATTATGATGCATATTTGAGTGTTTTTGATGTTTTGGCAGCTCAGATTAGGTAAAAATGATGAGTATTTACACACTCATCAATCCCCCACACTAAAACATTGTTAGTCCCTAGCAATCTTTTGAGAAAAACTTAATGGATTTGAAACTCTTTACCAAGAGCCATTACTTCTGGAGTAGCCAAATGTATCAGTTCAAGTAAGAATTATGGTCCACCTGATAACCATGTGATTTTGAGCAAACCACAAGCTGTCAACGGATTTGATTTGTCTTTACCAAAAGCCGTTTGCTTCTGGACTAGCCAACTCTTGATGGAATAGTCAACATCTTGGTGAGCTGATTACCAATTATGGTTTTTCCACTGCCTTTACCACAAGCCATAATCTTGCGGACTAGCCAACTCTTTCACTTTTTTGGATACGGCGAGCTGAGATACCATACACTTTTTTGGAAGGGGGGTTGAATCGTTTACCGTTTAAAAACTTTAAACTTGTTGTATCAAATGTCCATTTTTAGCTTGTTCTAATATAAAAGATGTTACTTGTAGTTTATGACTAACATAACTTAAAACATGTTATCACACAAGTACAATCAACAAGTCACAACACAAACAATCACACAATGCAAACATTAAAATAAGGCAATAAGTAAAAGGAAAGTGCAAACCGAACACGAGGATTTATAGTGGTTCGGTCACGGATCTCCTCTCCGCCCTACTCCACTCCTCGAGTACCCAACTCGAGAGTTACTTCACTAGATCAACAACCTCCCTTTTCGGCGGAGAAAACCTTACAATCGTCGCTTACACTTTTACCGACACTAAGCTAGATGTCGAGTTCTTTTACAAGGGTACAACCACTCCCGTTCGTCGCTTACACTTTTACCGACACTAAGCTAGATGTCGAGTTCTTTTACATGGGTACAACCACTCCCGTTCGTCGCTTACACTTTTACCAACACTAAGCTAGATGTCGAGTTCTTTACCAAGGGTACAACCACTCCCGCTATGTTTTGTGGCCCAACATAAAAACCTTGTGTTTTATGGCACAAACACATAAACCATCTAATCTATATTGTTATGTTACAATGATGATCCAAGACATAAAAGTCTAATGGATATGCATGCCTAATCTACATGAAATTCTTGAATAAGAAGTCCTCAACCATTGAGGATGTCAAGTGCCCTTGAATCTTCATATGTTGGAATGCTTCAATGAGTGATGACTTCAAGATTTTGTAACCTTCTTGGTGGATCATGAAGTATGATATGCTTACAACAAAGATGAATGTTAGAAGCATTATGATCATTATTGAAAGAGTGATCTAAATGGTTTCCTACTTATCTATGTGTGTGTGTTTATTTCATCTTTTCATCACATTTCTAAGTAAAACATAAACTTCTATTTATAGGCAAAACAAGTAAAGAAGTTTTCCAAAACCATGTTCAATAAACCATGTTCCAAAACCGTGGATTACTATTAGAGTCAACATTGACAAGACATATGCATATACTTGAAACTAAATATTGACAAGACAAGACATATATGTTACTTGTCAACTTACAAGGACTATGACACATCTTACAAGTTCTTTGACCAAGTTATTTTCCAAAGATGTTTCCAAGTCAACTACAATCTATGACACATCTTAAATGATATTTGACAAAGATAATTTCCAAATATAGTTTTCCATTTTATGAAAAATACATTTAGACAAATGTATATATTAACTTAAAAAGGTAAATTACTTGTATAAAAAATATATTAGCTAGCTATATAATATTTAGTAAGTTACTAAAAATGTTTTATGTACTTATGTTGTTATAAGACACATTTTTATATATTGTAAACTTACTAATATTATCTAGACACCTAATGTGGCAGTTATTCAATTTAACACCTAAAGTTTACTTTGACACCTAAAATACTTAAAGATTCCTAAAGTATTTTAGTCATTCTAAATGGTTGGTCAAGGGGTTTGATCATAATGCTACATAACAAACATGTACGAACCTGTGTTGTTGATGCGTGGGAATCGCAACAGGCTTTACCTCTCAAGGGATCTTGAGAAGCTTACAACCCCCACCAGGCAGTGTACCTGATCGTTGTAGTATAGTATAGTGACAAGTACCGGGGGATTGATCGTTCAGCTTAGGAATAGTGTCGCTAGGATTAGAAAGCCTAAATACTAGTTCTAAAGGTGAGGGATGATTATTTTTGTGTTTTTATATTTTATGGAAAGCAAACTAAAATCTCGGGTTTAAAAGATTTGGGCGGAATTAGTTGCTAATCAACTAACCCAATACTAAGATGCAATCAAAATAAAATACTAGAAATGAAAATAAACTAATTTATACTAAGGTTGTGAGCAGTAATTGGAGAAAATGTGTTTACTTAGATTTCACTACTCCCTAGATATCTTTTACACGTTAATTACTTGTTATAATTGTATGGGTGACGGATCGTATTCCTTAATACCATTCATGGGGTGGCACACATAACTCCCCAATTCTATGAGCTCTTATCTCCTCCTACACCATGCCCAGCACAACTATAGGGATTGTAAACAGTGGCTCATGCATTAAATACAACCAATAAAGACCTAGTGCGCGTTGGTTCATGTTTCTTAAGACGTTCAAGCATGTTACCAATTGGAGATCTGCCAGTTTTCTTAAGCCTAACATATAAATCATTCATCCAAGACAAGAATAAACAAGTAATCAACACATAATCAATATCTAGGTTTCATTAGATCTAAGCAAACACAAGATAGATCTAGCCTAGCATGATGGAATTAAGACAAGAACAAGATATAGACAACCAACACATAGACATATTGATTGAATTAGAAGAACACTTATCTTGATTAATCATGTAAGGTATCAAGGGGTTGGAACCCTTGAAAAACCTGTAAAGTTACACCAAAATCGTACTTAGGGTTTCTCCCAAAACTTCTCTCCTTAAATGTGAAAAACTAGAAAACTATATATAGGAAAAGGGGTCTGACGGCGTCAAGACCAATTAGGTGACGCCGTCACCTCGCTGCCAAAACAATCCTCGGACTGCCTAGAACTACATTTGACGCCGTCAAGAACAATTCATTTCCAGGCCGTCATGACTTTTACTCTTGACGCCCTACCTTCATGACGCCGTCAAAACTCTTCTGGGTCGTCATGGAATTTTACTCTTGACGCCGTCAGGGAACTACTCTTGACGCCGTCATGCACTGTTCCCAGCATGGAAAATTAAGACTTTGGTGTTTTCTTCACTTTAATGCTCCAAAAACGTCCGAATTGCTTCTTTTTCCAGATTTCACTCCCAAAGTACCTAAAATCACAAAAGGAACGATTTAGGGCAATATTTGATCAAATAAATTCGGATTCGGGCTTAAATGACCCCCTAAAAACGGATCATTTTTCGCCTCATCATATACCTTACATTTGAGATTTGCTTGTCCTCAAGCAAATGCGCTTTTATTCTAGTCAAAATACAAGTTAGGGGTCATTTAACACTAATATAAAAGTAATTACAACAAATAATCGTTCCACTAAAGACCAATAGACAAGCACGGAGGTCATACACAAGCACCTTACAAATAGTGTTTAGATACTCACATCTCTCGGGTGTAATAAAGTGTAAATTACAATATGGAAACGGAAGATATCTCTCACTACCTGTCATAGCAAAATAGATTACCATAGGCTTGGGAAAGAATCAAACCTCCACCACATGGCGTAAGCACCTAGGATAAACTATCAAAGAGGTCTTTTAAAGGGTTGTAACGTTAGGTGTAGGGATATGAAATACACGGTTTTGTTGGATAAAGGAAGTTTTACTGGTGGCGAGTTAACAATCTTGGTTAATTACATGTACAATATGGCGTTGCTAAGCCAAGACTAGACTCGACTTAAGCTAATAAATGAAAAATAACAAAAACATAAAATGAACATAGAATAAAAAGGGATGGTAGTCCGTATGTTTTTTTCTCTCTTTTTCTTTTCTATTTTTTTTTTTCTTTTTCTTGATTTTTCGATTTTTTTATTTATTTATTTACTTATTTATTATTATTATTTTTTTTTGCATACACTCTTACCCTACCATCCAAAATAATACATCATAGGAAATGAACATTTCCCTTACACTTGAATTTTTACATACTTTACATTAAACTAATCTAATGACTCGAATTAAGAAAATCAAAACACTTGGAGCACTTTTAAGATTAACGTACATATGGGGGTAATAAATGATGTTCTTCCCCATTACTCCATAAAATAAGTACTTACCCATGAGTCCCGATCGTCCCAAAACAATATGTACAAGGATATGACTCGACTTAGCAACCATGTAATCAATTAGAAAGTTAACTTAGGGTTTAACAAATAACAATAATGCACTAAAAATGAGCGCATACACGGAAGGCTAAGGCGATTTGGGTGTACATTTAAGTGGGGTGTAACAAATTCTTCCTTTAAGTAAAATGCTTAAAGTTAGAAACGAAAAGATAGGCTCGGAGGGGTGTACTAGGGGTTTCGTGTACTAAAAATGAGTACAACGCTAAGGGTGTGGGAAAAATTAGTTGACTTAACTAGCCAAGTAATATGACTTAAATGGTCAAGTAATTATAATACGGGTTTAATACAAGGGTAATCCTAATGCCTCTTATCATGTAGTAAATCCTACTACACGAATGTAGTCTCACTAGCGGTCTCGGGATGCATCACTAACGCAAGTTCTAGAATCTAAGTGCTACCGGTACACTCATAAGCACTAATAGTAAATGTTTTTCCTATCAAATCTAAAGGCGAACCTCACATATTTGGGTGAAAATTTTTTCTGAATATACGGTTATGTGCTAGTCATACAATCTCCTATCCATGAGACGCTTGCTATGGCTAAAGTTTCACTCCTAAATGTTGTAAAAAATTTTAAATTTGGCGCTAAAATTGCACTAACAAGTATTTCTCATAGTTTTATTACACATCTACCATTAAACAAAACAAACTCAAGCGAAAGTGCATATGTAAGGTATCATCTTTTTACCCTCCCCTTACACTTAAGATGAACATTGTCCCCAATGTTCAAGTAAAGAATGTAAAAGTGAAGAAGTAAAGAGAATGAAATCAAATACTCCCCTGATTCGCTCGGTATGGATAATAGGATGGCCAGGTTAAATCTTCCTCCAAGAAAATGAACAATCAAAGCTTCCCTTCCAGAATATAAATCATCTTCTTGTCATACATAACCTGTAAAACCTGACAAAATAGACAAGACAACCTCGCGTAAAATCGGCGGCATCCTATATAAGTTACTAAATCCTAGAAAACAAGATAAGATATAATGCTTGTGGAATGAAGTTTGCAGATGTCCTGGAGATTATAAAACTTAATAATTCACAAAAACCATAAGACTCCGTTAGAAAAACAAAACCGGTAAAATTTCCAGATTTTTACTCCTGACGCCGTCAAGAGTAAACCCCTGACGCCGTCAGAATTGACCTGCAGAAATTCTTATGTTAAGTTTCCGGAAAATTTCTGGAAAAACTTGGTCCTACTTCCTGGAAAATCCTGCAAAACTTCATTATGACTCAATACAAGCATTTGACTCTAACAAATACGAATATACATGTTCATTTAATATTGTGGAGAATCATGATCGGTTTGTTTCTTAAAAACATATTTGGGGTTTCCCCTTACACTTATCTTTTGCAAAAATACCTTTAAGTGGAGTTAAGACTAGGCCAAAACAACAAAGTAAAGTATTTCCACTATTTAGTTTAGAAACATGATCTACCAACAATAAAAATAAAGCATGCATACGGAAGCAAATAACAAACGAACAAATAAAATCACACAAAACATGGGTTGCCTCCCAAGAAGCGCTTTTCTTTATTTACGAGTCTTGTAGCTAGACTCAAAGTCATGGGTTACTACGTGATCTCATCATTTGAAATGATATACCCCATGTAGTTGCCATCATTACTATTATGGTGGTAGTGCCTCAATCTATCGATACTTGCAATCACCATTCCACCTAATTTGCTTCTCAAGTTAGCTACCCCATCTTGGCTTAATCCTTCGATTGTGAATGGCCATACCACCAAGGACTTGGTTTATCGGGTGGTATTGTTGTTTCCAAGTGTCTCAAGAGTACCAAGTTCCCTTCCTCAAATGGTGAATGATTTTCTTCGGGTCGAGTATGTTCAAGCTCGACCTGAACCTTATTGCTTTTTCTTCTTTCATTATTGGCTTTCTTATAGCTTTTGATTCTTGCCTCCCATGCAGGAATCTTATTCTGAACACGAATGGGTGTCGTGCCAATGCTGTTTTTGATCATTCTCCAACTCAAACTCTCATGCCCACTTCGCGGGGTCATGGGGAAGCTAATCTTTCTTTTTCTAGATTTAAGCTCAATCTTCCTAACTTCATACTTAATGACAGCCCTAGCGGTGGTGAGGAATGGTGCCCCAAGGATTATTGGCATGCATCCATCCCCTTTATCATCGATGACCATAAAATCAACGGGGTACATGAATCCTGCAACATTAACTAATACATCTTCTGCGATTCCTAGGGAGTATACGTACGAGTGTCCAACAAGAGATAACCTAACACGAGTAGGTGCTGGCATTTTTGACGTTAGTTGGATGTAAATAGTTAGGGGCATAAGATTTACTTCTGATCCTTGGTCGGCGAAAGCACTAAGATGTTTCAAGTCCCCGATGCTCGTTGGTATCTCAAAGTTCCCGCATGCTATCTGCTTAGTCGCCACTTTTTGTACCAATAGCTTCTCAAATACTGATCCTCCAGGAAGCGTATCATACTCATCTTTCACTTCTTCCTCTTTCTCAGAAACCTGTCCGGAGGATTGGTTACGCCCATCACCCTTAATCCAATTTGTTATGGTGTTTTTGTTTATATCATGTTTCAGGTAGTAACTCAAAGGTTGGGATTTTGGTGGTTTTTCTAAGGTTTTTTTAGCAGGAGTTTCTACCTTCTCGTTATCCTTATGGACAATGGTGATGGAGTTAACAAATTGGGTGGTGGGAGTGGCGCTTTCTTTCCTTAGTAGTATTCGTTCGGGGGTTCTCTGGTTGGCGTACTCCTCCAATAGACTCATCATCTCATTCATTTTCTCCTGCATCTCCTCCTTTTGCTTGTAAACTGCTTCCTCGAATCTAGCAAGCCGATCTGAGTGAGTTACCATATATTCTCTCATCCTAGCCTCAAACTCCGAGCTAAGTTCCTTGGGAGGGGAGCAAGGTGGGGTGTAGTTTTGAAAAGTCTTGACATGTTCTCTAGAAGGTGACTCAGATAATGGTGCCGAAGTTGGTTTTGAGACAGAGTTGACAGCAGCTTGTCTAGGACTTAAAGGCCTCCTTTGCCTTTCCTCAAAATAGTCAACTTTTGCCTCGAGTTTGCATAGGAGTTCATCGGGGATTTCGGTGGTTCCTCCAGATGTTGAGACTGCATTGATAGCTGCTTCCACTGTGTGATTAAACTCCCACATTTCCTGATTATCAGTGGCGAGCTCCTCGATAATTGCCCAAGACTCCTCGGCATTCTTATCACGCAGTTTACCTCCCGCGGCCCTATCGATTGTGCGCTTAGTGTGATAGTCAACATGGTCGTAGAAAATCTGGACTAATAAACAAAGGTTTATACCATGATGAGGGACCTTGTGGAGGAGTTCCTTAAAACGGGCCCAAGCTTCGTAGAAAGTTTCACCCTGCTGCTGTTCAAACATCAGAATGTCATTTCTAAGCATTGCAGTCTTCCCCGGTGGGAAGAATTGAGTAAGGAAGCAATTGGTGAGGTTATCCCATGTGGTGATGGATCCCGCGGGTAAACGCTCAAGCCATTGACTAGCTTGATCCCGTAGAGAGAATTGGAATAGGCGTAAATGGGTAGTCTCTCTAGTTTCAACACCTAGGTCTATGGAATCTACGATTTTGAGAAAGTCCTTAAGATGTTTGTTTGGATCTTCGGAACGAAGTCCATGGAATGCACATCCGCTTTGCACCAACCAGATGGTGTCGGATCGCAAGGGGGTCACATTGGCTCCGGTGAGCTCAATGGTGTTTCGATAGCCTTGATGGCTAGGTCTGGAATACTCTCCTAAGGTTCGGGGCCTAAGGGGTTCTAATGGTGGGTTTTGTTGTGGTGGGATGACGGGTTCAAAGATGTTACCACCTTCCATGATGTCGGATGGTAAAGAGTTACGAACAAAAGCACAAAGAAATGAGATAGACTAAAGAAGACCTAAAAATAAAAAATAAAATCTTACTAGAAAGGAATCTAGCAAGTAGACCTAATAAAAAGAAATTCTAACCTAGACAATAACTATTCCCCGGCAACGGCGCCAAAAACTTGATGCGTGGGAATCGCAACAGGCTTTACCTCTCAAGGGATCTTGAGAAGCTTACAACCCCCACCAGGCAGTGTACCTGATCGTTGTAGTATAGTATAGTATAGTGTCGCTAGGATTAGAAAGCCTAAATACTAGTTCTAAAGGTGAGGGATGATTATTTTTGTGTTTTTATATTTTATGGAAAGCAAACTAAAATCTCGGGTTTGAAAGATTTGGGCGGAATTAGTTGCTAATCAACTAACCCAATACTAAGATGCAATCAAAATAAAATACTAGAAATGAAAATAAACTAATTTATACTAAGGTTGTGAGCAGTAATTGGAGAAAATGTGTTTACTTAGATTTCACTACTCCCTAGATATCTTTTACACGTTAATTACTTGTTATAATTGTATGGATGACGGATCGTATTCCTTAATACCATTCATGGGGTGGCACACATAACTCCCCAATTCTATGAGCTCTTATCTCCTCCTACACCATGCCTAACACAACTATAGGGATTGTAAACAGTGGCTCATGCATTAAATACAACCAATAAAGACCTAGTGCGCGTTGGTTCATGTTTCTTAAGACGTTCAAGCATGTTACCAATTGGAGATCTGCCAGTTTTCTTAAGCCTAACATATAAATCATTCATCCAAGACAAGAATAAACAAGTAATCAACACATAATCAATATCTAGGTTTCATTAGATCTAAGCAAACACAAGATAGATCTAGCCTAGCATGATGGAATTAAGACAAGAACAAGATATAGACAACCAACACATAGACATATTGATTGAATTAGAAGAACACTTATCTTGATTAATCATGCAAGGTATCAAGGGGTTGGAACCCTTGAAAAACCTGTAAAGTTACACCAAAATCGTACTTAGGGTTTCTCCCAAAACTTCTCTCCTTAAATGTGAAAAACTAGAAAACTATATATAGGAAAAGGGGTCTGACGGCGTCAAGACCAATTAGGTGACGCCGTCACCTCGCTGCCAAAACAATCCTCGGACTGCCTAGATGTACATTTGACGCCGTCAAGAACAATTCATTTCCAGGCCGTCATGACTTTTACTCTTGATGCCCTACCTTCATGACGCCGTCAAAACTCTTCTGGGTCGTCATGGAATTTTACTCTTGACGCCGTCAGGGAACTACTCTTGACGCCGTCATGCACTGTTCCCAGCATGGAAAATTAAGACTTTGGCGTTTTCTTCACTTTTATGCTCCAAAAACGTCCGAATTGCTTCCTTTTCCAGATTTCACTCCCAAAGTACCTAAAATCACAAAAGGAACGATTTAGGGCAATATTTGATCAAATAAATTCAGATTCGGGCTTAAATGACCCCCTAAAAACGGATCATTTTTCGCCTCATCAGTTGTAGCATACGATGACTCGAGACGTTGAGAGGTGTTGAATGTTTATTGAGACAAAGTATGATTATAAGTAACTTGTACATTTTACGTTATGTATCAAGTTATACGTTTGTCATTAATCAAAACAAACGAGACTGTATAGATTAAATATCATAATATTTGCACTAACAATCTCCCCCCTTTTGATGATGACAAAATATGTAAACGTGATAGAACGTAAAATGTAAAAAGTTACTTGTGTCCGTATTACTTACTTGTATCCACAACACACCTTCTACATTTCCTTCTCCGTTTACACTCTTCTCCCTCTTTGTCGAAACAAAAAGGGGTGTGTCCTTGGAGTTAACTTAATTTCTCCCCGAAATGGCGAGCTTGTATCATCCCTAGTGAAGTGAATTCTTCAACTCCAATTTCCTAAGGTTGTTAGCGGATCCATGGATCAAATTAAGTTCCTTGACCTACACCAAGGTTAGTCTTGTGCAACAAAAAAAATTATACGAAATATGCATGATGAATAAAAATCATTTTGGACTATGTTGACTTATCTCCTTCTTTTTGTCAAAACACAAAGGTGCGTCAAAGAATGAGAATAAAGAAAAATGCGTGCATGCTTCCCCTAGATTGTAGCTCCCCCTTGATCAATACTCCCCTTTGCTAGGGTCCCAACGTATATGACACAAGAAATAAGAAAGCTACAAAAAATAAAGGTTAGTGCATGATTAACTCCCCCTTGATCAATACTCCCCGTTGCTAGGGTACCAACGTATATGATACAAGGATAAGAAAGCTACAAAAGACACAAGGTTAGTGCATGATTGACTCCCCCTAGATCAATACTCCCCGTTGCTAGGGTACTAACGTATATGATACAAGGATAAAGAACCCTACAAAATAAAGGTTAGTATAAGACAATAATTTTCCTATGCTTGACGGAAGCTCCCCTTGTTATAGGGCGTCAATATGAACCTAAAATAAAAGAAGAAAAATAATCGATGCAAAACTTCATCCTTAGATGAGCATGCTATATACGATTGATCGTATATAATGGTGAACCTACAATGAAAGAGTTAATGCAATATATTTCATCTCAAGGAAAAATAAGATGTATATATATAAATGATATAGGCGACTTAAGGTAGAGACCCATGATATCAAAGATCTCATGAGGTGCATTCTTGTAGAAAGAAATAAAATCATCAGAAAAATAAGTTGTATTCTTCTAATAAGAATTACAATAAAAACGCGAATATAATATGATAGAAACCTACAAAACAATGCCTAGAGAGAAGATATGAGGATGAGATGCTTCTAATGATGTTGTAAACTAACAAGGAATGAGTTTCTCACCTAAAAGATTGTTTTGAAGAAGTGTGGTAGTTGAAAATTTGAAAAATAGAAAATAAACATTTGCAGGTGGTCTGGCGGAACCCTGCGATGACACGGGCGAAACCCTTGTGAGGGTTCCGTCTGATCCGCTGGGCCATTTCTGGGTTTCCAGAAAATTGCACTGGCAGAACCCTCGTGAAGGTTCCGCCAGGTCCGCCAGACCTGGAAAACAACACAGTCCCCTTTTTAAAGTGCCAAGACGATTTTCAAAATTTTCAAAGACTATTAAAAACACAAATATAAATCATATCTGGTTGGGAAAAGATAACAGGGCAAGTAAAAACACACGTAACGTTAGAGTTTGAACGAGGGCTAACGATTTTCATTATTGAAAATATGAGAACATCACAAGATGAATAGAAGTAGGTTTTACGCTAATCCATGGTGGTGATGATTAGTGAAAGAGTTGATTGAAGGTGGTGGTGATACGTAGACAACTATTTAAAGAGTTAGAAGCTCGTGTGTATAGCAAATTCTTTATCGAAAGATAAGGATAGAACATATCTACTCATGCAATCCTAAAATTCACAACTAGAGGGATAAGCAACGAATATGACTTTATCATCTACCAAAGATGATGTATCTTGCTATAATGCATGCTTGAATGGAATTGAAAGGAAGTGATAACAATAAGCACCTATGAACAAGAGTTCACATGAAAAGAGTACTAAAAACACCTATATGAGGATGAAAATGACATCATAAGATGCGAGAGTGTTGATTAAACCAACGTGTTGAGAATGAGAGGTTGATGAAAATATCGTTTGCACTTACAATGACGTGCATGATATGTGTCGAGGAAGAAAAAGGATGAGATCCTATGATGGTGTTCTAGACAATGAAGTTGTGAAGTCCTAGTTTTGAGAACAATCCTAGACTCCATTGGTTGTTGGTTGTGGAGATGAAAAACTTTGTTGAACATATGATGTGTTTTTCACTTGATGAGGTATTGGGGGTGAAAAGGGCTTGAAATATTAAAAAGAGAAAAAGTCAAAGGCTTTAAGCACTTTGTGTTTTTGTGAACCGACTTTAACTAAATGAAGTGTACCTATGTGTCGGTATTTTAGGGTGTAAGAAACATGAGTAGATGTTCTTTGAATACAATTTGACAAAATACAAATATGTGAATGAATTTCTCTCCTCCTAAATAGGTGGACATCCAACATATTGTGTAATGCATCGTATAAGGAATTATGATGAAGTGTTTAGGAGGTTGTAGGTTAATGTAAGCGATGAGCTTAGTGAAAGCGATGAGCTTTGTGAAATTGAATGATTTTGAAGTGTTTAAGGATGTTGATTAGCATACAAAGAACTTTATCCTTGAAGTCATGTAGCTCTTCTCTATCAATGCGAGATGATCGTATGAAGAGGCATGTGGTTTTCTCAAAGGAGGTGGAAAGGATTAGAATATTGGTGTGGAGGCTACGATGAGTAATCTTGAGGATTGACGTTAGGAGACTCTTTGTGAATGTGGATTATCATTAATGGATGATTGGGAATCATGGAGTTTTGAGGTGTTTTGTTGGTTGACGACTGAAGGTGAATGTGTGAAATGAGGTGATGATGACTTGACAACACTTGAAGCTTGGATATCTTCTTTGTGTTCTTCACTTGCTAGAAAGTAGAAAAGACGCATTTCATAATGAAATTCACTTGACTTTCGACTACATACACAAATATGACAATGAGTGTATGGATATGATAATCGCCCTTTATTTCAAAGAGCGACACAAGGGTGAATATAAGTTTATGTATCATGAGAGATGGTTTAACCTTAATGGGTTAGGTTGTAGTGGGGATGACATACTTGTTTGGTTACATGGTGGAATCTTCTTTTGAAGAGAACTAGGTGTATGATATTGACTCTTGGTTTCTTTGAGGGTATGGAAGTGGTGGATGACTCGATATTGGTAGAACAAAGGATAACTTGGTTTTTCATTTCACATTGGTGGTTTAAGGTTTGAGTGATGAAAGGTTATGAGGGTGATTTGATCATCAAAGACCAAGAGATGTGTTAGTGTGTTATGATGGAATATGTTAAGGACGTTTTCAATAGAGATCTTTGGAACAAGTGTATAAAGTTACTAACTTTATAGGATCTTAATTGTGTATGCTCTAGAGATGTGTAGGATATGCATAAGGGTTGAATTAGGTTATGAGCAAGGTTTGGTTATGATGAACTCTTAAAAGGAAATAGACACATATGGTGTCTTTCAACAAGTAAGATTATTACGTGGAATAAAGTCACCATGCTTATGAAACATAAGAATGACTGGATGATGAGGAGACTCTAGATCCTAGAACTTACAGATGTTGATTTAAGATCATTAACCCAATGGGGTATAATGAAATCTCATGTAACACAACCGTTCATGTTCAATGACAGAATGACGCATTGGATATACAATATCCTTTTAATCATGATGAAAACTTGACGCATGATTTCTTAGGCATAATGTCTTTCAAGACATCATGTTTTCCTAAATGAAGATATGAAGCCAAAGTGTTTGAATCGGATAGTCCTATCCTAAATATAATTGGTCTCAAGATTATAATCACTAGATGATGACTAGAGGAATTCACTCGAGTTTCTTATGTATACTCCTCAAGAGTCATTGTTGCTCAGGGTTTATGAGGTTGGCTTTGAGATTGCATTTTAACATATGTTGTTAAAATGTTGATTTGAAGTTTAATGAAACATGTGCAGAAGTTAAAAGTATTACTAATACTTTGATAACTTGTGAAAGCGGAACAACTTAAACCTAGTGTAATTAAATGTGCGCTTCATGCTCATTTGATGGTGAAGGTTCTAATCCTATAGGTGGTAAAGTATGGTTGAGTTTGTTAAACGAGTGTTTAGACAAGGGGCTTTTTGAGCAATGCACTCAATGGATTCAAATGAAGGTAAGGATGGTGGATTGGTTTATCTAGGTGGTAGCTCCTTTAGTGTGTCCAAAGAAGGATGTGGTGATGTGGAGGTTTGTTGTGCTAAGGAAGTACTTAAGTTTCATAGATGTAGAAAGTGAAGAAGGATTAATCCTAATTTGTTCTCATCTATTGATTGGTACAACTGGCGGGCGAGGTGCTTGAAGTTTTGCTCATGTTTGTGAAGCTTATGGGCTGAGATATATCACAAGGTGAATGTGATGAGATGATGGTGAAGGAACACGTGAACTTAATTGCTAAATGTTTAAGGATGAAAACCTATTGACATTTGTTTTTGTTCCTATTGATTGGGAGAGTACTATGATGAGTGTTTTAGTTGTGATGAGTGTTTTAACAAACATTGTTAAAATACTTGGGTGTTGATTTTTCGGATATGACTTTTAATGACTACGATAGTAAGTCAAGATTACTTGAATATTTTGAAATAAATACTTAAGTTGTCAATCCTACTTAGTTGAGAATGGATAGCAAGACTCGATAATACATCTATAACTTAAAAGTAAGTTATGACTCGATGTAAATCCTTATCGTCTTGAAGGATGAGTTAAGGATGAAAGAATGTTGTGAGTGTGTGTAGTGATCACAAATACTCAATGGCTCGAGGATTACAAGGAACAAGTTTCCGGATTCCTTTCTCTATGGAGAAAGGTATCTTGGATCATTCTTGTGAAGTTTGGAAAGTATTATTATAGACGATTTTCTTATTGGTGCAGGTGAGATGTCCTAATCCTAATATGAGTGAACATTAGTGAGAAGAATCCTAGTGATGAAGGTGAGTGATCTTGAGTGAGGGATTTAAATGAAAATTTTAAAAAAAGGAGTCTCCAGGACTGGCGGAACCCTGACACATCAAGGGCGGAACCCTTTTGAGGGTTCTGTATGATCCGTTGGGCCAAATTCTGGAGTACCCAGAAATTACACTGGCGGAACCCATTCTAGGGTACCGCCAGATCCGCCAGACCTGAAAAATTAGACAGTCCGCGATTTTGACCCGCGAGACGATTTTCAAATTTTTCAAAAACTCCTAAAACATAAAATTTATACCATATCTGATTAGGAAATGCAAAGATTGGATATAGAAACATTCTAACCGTTAGTCTTTGACCTGGGGCTAGCGAATTTCACTATACTTAGTGAAATATCCAAAACTTGAAAATTTGACAACATCCCAAATGTTGTCTACCTGCATATCCGTTAGTACAAGACAATGTACAGAGATAACAAAAGATCCTAGAAGTACATATATCCATGAAACACATTGTTTAACTACCAAATAGTTCAAATTTCAAGTAGTGCCAAACACTCCTTAACAATGGACATTTATTGACTCCCGAAATTCGTTCAAGTAATCTAATAATACTTGGAACGTATGCACCTAATTAGATGTGATAGATTAAAACCAAAAACACATATTCTAACACATGTTAGCATATAGATTAAGCGAAGGATTATGAGCTTACCATAAATAGAAATTAAGCCAAACATGGAAAATTGATTACAACAATGTGTTATCATCCAAATATGATACGGTTAGTTAGCATGATCAATCTAAGATGATTTTCTATCTTTTAGCACAACACATTCATTACGCATCATTGTAGAAGCATGTATACCAAACACCATTTTACAAGAATACTACATGTTTAAAAATGTAGTGACTCATTTAGATGTGTGACCATATTCCAAGATATTTAATTAGTATTACTTAATTCTCATTCCTAAGTTAATTATGCAAAATAATCACATAACTGATGAGGCGAAAAATGATCCGTTTTTAGGGGGTCATTTAAGCCCGAATCCGACTTTATTTGATCAAATATTGCCCTAAATCGTTCCTTTTGTGATTTTAGGTGTTTGGAGAGTGAATTCTGGAAAAGAGGCTATTTTGGACGTTTTTGGAGCATAAAGTGAAGAAAACGGCAAAGTACCAAAAATCCAAGCTGAGGATACAAGGTGACGGCGTCAAGACTTGCCTCTTGACGGCGTCAGACATGGAGAATAATTTACCGTAGCTGGTGACGGCGTCAGACGTACTGGTGACGGCGTCAAAGTGGCCAAAATTAATTTACCGTGGGTGGTGACGGCGTCACATAGGCCGTCATAAGTGGATCAAGGCCGTCCAAGGAAGTTTATGGCGGCGAGGTGACGGCGTCAGAATTAACTCTTGACGCCGTCAGACTGTTTTTCCTATATATAGTTTTCTAGTTTTTTCATTAAAGAAGAGAGAAGTTTTGGTGAAACCCTAAAGACGATTTTGGTGCCTCTTTCACAGGTTTTTCAAGGGTTCCAAACCCTTGAGACCTTGCATTGTAATTGAGATAAGTGTACTTTCAATTCAATCAATATGTCTATGTGTTGGTTGTTTATCTCTTGTTCTTGTCTCAATTCCACTATGCTAGGCTAGATCTCTCTTGTGTTTGCTTAGATCTAATGAAACCTAGATGTTGATTATGTGTTGATTACTTGTCTATTCTTGTTTTGAATGAATGATTTATATGTTAGGCTTAAGAAAACTGGCAGATCTCCAAATGGTAACATGCTTGAACGTCTTAAGAAACATGAACCGAGGCGTACTAGGTCTTTATTGGTTGTATTTAATGCATGAGCCACTGTTTACAATCCCTATAGTTGTGCTGGGTCATGGTGTAGGAGGAGATAAGAGCTCATAGAGTTGGGGAGTTATGTATGCCACCCCACGAATGGTATTAAGGAATACAATCCGTCATTCATACAAGTGTAACAAGTAATTAACATGTAAAAGATATATAGGGAGTAGTGAAGTCTAAGTAAACACAATTTCTCCAACCACTGCTCACAACCTTAGTTTAATTAGTTTAATTTCATTTTTATTATTTTATTTTGATTGCATCTTAGCTTTGGGTTAGTTGATTAGCAACTAATTCCGCCCACTCCTTCAAAACCCGAGATTTTACCTGCTTTAATAAAAATATAAAAATACAAAAATAATCATCTTTCACCTCTAGAACTATTAATTAGGTTTTCTAATCCTAGCGACACTATTCCTAAGCTGAACGATCAATCCCCCGATACTTGTCACTATACTATACTACAACGATCAGGTACACTGCCTGGTGGGGGTTGTAAGCTTCTCGAGATCCCTCGAGAGGTAAAGCAAGGTGCGATTCCCACGCATCAAGTTTTTGGCGCCGCAGCCTGGGGAATAGTTATTGTCTAGGTTAGGATTTCTTTTTATTAGGTCTACTTGCTAGATTCCTTTCTAGTAAGATTTTTATTTTTATTTTTAGGTCTTCTTTAGTCTATCTTATTTCTTCGTGCATTTGTTCGTAACTCTTTACCATCCGACATCATGGAAGGTGGTAACATCTTTGAACCCATCATCCCACCACAACAAAACCCACCATTAGAACCCCTTAGGCCCCGAACCTTAGGAGAGTATTCCCGACCTAGCCACCAAGGCTACCGAAACACCATTGAGCTCACCGGAGCCAATGTGACCCCCTTGCGATCCGACACCATCCGGTTGGTGCAAAGCGGATGTGCATTCCATGGACTTCGTTCCGAAGATCCAAACCAACACCTTAAGGACTTCCTCAAAATCGTAGATTCCATAGACCTAGGTGTTGAGACTAGAGAGACAACCCGATTACGCCTATTCCCATTCTCTCTACGAGATCAAGCTAGTCAATGGCTTGAACGTTTACCCGCGGGATCCATCACCACATGGGACAATCTCGCCAACCGCTTCCTCACCCAATTCTTTCCGCCGGAAAAAACTGCAATGCTTAGAAGGGACATTTTGATGTTTGAGCAACAGCGGGGTGAACCTTTTTACGAGGCTTTGGCCCGTTTTAAGGATCTCCTCCACAAGATCCCTCATCATGGCATAAACCTTTGGTTATTAGTTCAAATTTTCTACGACCATGTTGACTATCACACTAAGCGTACCATCGACAGAGCCGCGGTAGGCAAATTGCGTGATAAGAATGCCGAGGAGTCATGGGCAATTATAGAAGAGCTCGCTGTCGATAATAATGAGATTTGGGAATTTAAACATACGGTAAAAGCGGCCATCAATGCAGTTTCGGCATCTGGAGGAACCACCGAAATCCCTGATGAACTCTTATGCAAACTTGAGGCAAAAGTTGACTATTTTGAGGAAAGGCAAAGGAGACCCTTAAGTCCTAGACAAGCTACTGTCAATTCTGTCTCAAGATCAACTTCGGCACCATTATCTGAATCACCTTCTAGAGAACATGTCGAAACTTTTCAGAGATACACCCCACCTTGCTCTCCTCCCAAGGAACTTAGCTCGGAATTTGAGGCTAGGATGAGAGAATATATGGCGACTCATTCTGATCGGCTTGCTAGATTCGAAGAAGCAGTTTATAAGCAAAAAGAGGAGATGCAGGAGAAAATGAATGAGATATTGGGTCTATTGGAGGAGTATGCCAATCAGAAAACCCCCGAACGAATACTGCTAAGGAAAGAAAGCGCCACTCCCACCACCCAATTTGTTAACTCCATCACCATTGTCCATAAAGATAACGAGAAGGTAAAAACTCCTGCTAAACAGACCTTAGAAAAACCGCCTGAGTCACAACCTTTGAGTTACTACCTGAAACACGACATAAACAAAAACACCATAACAAATTGGATTAAGGATGATAGGCGTAACCAATCCTCCGAACAGGTTCCCGAAAAAGAGAAAGAAGAGGAAGATGAGTATGATACGCTTATTGGAGGATCAGTGGTCGAGAGGTTACTGGTACAGAAAGTGGCCACCAAGCAGGTAGCATGTGGGAATTTTGAATTACCAACGAGCATCGGGGACTTGAAACATCTTAGTGCTTTCGCCGACCAAGGATCGGAAGTAAATCTTATGCCCCTGACTATCTACATCCAACTGACGTCGAAGATGCCAATACCCACTCGTGTTAGGCTGTCTCTTGTTGGGCACTCGTACATATACCCCCTAGGAATAGCATAAGATGTATTAGTCAATGTTGCAGGATTCATGTACCCCGTCGATTTTATGACCATTGATGATAAAGGAGATGGATGCATGCCAATAATCCTTGGGGCACCATTCCTCACCACCGCTAGGGCTGTCATTAAGTATGAAGATAGGAAGATTGAGCTTAAATCTGCGAAGAGAAAGATTAGCTTCCACATGACTCCGCGAAGTGGGCATGAGAATTTGAGTTGGAGAATGATTAAAAACAACATTGGCACGACGCCCATTCGTGTTCAGAATAAAATTCTTGCATGGGAGGCAAGAATCAAAAGCTATAAGAAAGCTAAGGATGAAAGAAGAAAATGCAATGAGGTTCCGATTGAACTCAAACACACTCAACACGAAAGCACTCGTACACCGTTTGAGGAAGGGAACTTAGTACTCTTGAGACACTTAGAAACAACAATACCACCCGATAAACCAAGTCCTTGGTGGTATGGGCCATTCACAATCGAAGGATTGAGCCAGGATGGGGTAGCTAACTTGAGAAGCAAATTAGGTGGGAAGGTGATTGCGAGTATTGATAGACTGAGGCACTACCACCATAACAGTAATGATCGCAATTATATGGGGTACATCATTTCAAATGATGAGATCACGTAGTAACCCACGACTTTGAGTCTAGCTACAAGACTCGTAAATAAAGAAAAGCGCTTCTTGGGAGGCAACCCATGTTTTGTGTGATTTTTATTTGTTTGATTGTTATTTGATTCCGTATGCATGTTTTATTTTTATTGTTGGTTGATCATGTTTCTCTACTAAAAAAATGGAAATACTTTATTATGTTGTTTAGCCTAGTCTTAACTTCAACCTAGAGGTATTTTTGCAAAAGATAAGTGTAAGGGGAAACCCCAAATATGTTTTTAAGAAACAAACCGATCATGATTATCCACAATATTTAATGAACATGTATATTCATATTTGTTAGAGTCAAATGCTTGTATCGAGTCATAATGAAGTTTTGCAGGATTTTCCAGGAAGTAGGACAAAGTTTTTCCAGAAATTTTCCGGAAACTTAACATAAGGATTTCTGCAGGTTCATTCTGACGGCGTCAGGGAATTGCTCTTGACGGCGTCAGGAGTCAAAAATCTGGAAATTTTACCGATTTTGTTTTTCTAACGGAGCCTTATGGTTTTTGTGAATTATTAAGTTTTATAATCTCCAGGAAATCTGCAAACTTCATTCCACAAGCATTATATCTTACTTTGTTTTCTAGGATTTAGTAACTTATATAGGATGCCGCCGATTTTACGCGAGGTTGCCTTGTCTACTTTTGTCAGGATTTACAGGTTATTTATGACAAGAAGATGATTTATATTCTGGAAGGGAAGCTTTGATTGTTCGTTTTCTTGGAAGAAGATTTAACCTGGCCAACTAAAATCCATACCGAGCGAATCAGGGGAGTATTTGATTTCATTCTCTTTACTTTTTAACTTTTACATTCTTTACTTGAACATTGAGGACAATGTTCATCTTAAGTGTAAGGGGAGGGTAAAAAGATGATACCTTACATATGCACTTTCGCTTGAGTTTGTTTTGTTTGATGGTAGATGTGTAATAAAACTATGAGAAATACTTGTTAGTGTAATTTTAGCGCCAAATTTAAAATTTTTTACAACATTTAGGAGTGAAACTTTAGCCATAGCAAGCGTCTCATGGATAGGAGGTTGTATGACTAGCACATAACCGTATATTCAGAAAAATTTTCCACCCAAAAATGTGAGGTTCGCCTTTAGATTTGATAGGAAAAACATTTACTATTAGTGCTTATGAGTGTACCGGTAGCATTTAGATTCTAGAACTTGCGTTAGTGATGCATCCCGAGACCGCTAGTGAGACTACATTCGTGTGGTAGGATTTACTACATGATAAGAGGCATTAGGATCACCCTTGTGTTAAACCCGTATTATAATTACTTGACCATTTAAGTCATATTACTTGGCTAGTTAAGTCAACTAATTTTTCCCACACCCTTAGCGTTGTACTCATTTTTAGTACACGAAACCCCTAATACACCCCTCCGAGCCTATCTTTTCGTTTCTAACTTTAAGCATTTTACTTAAAGGAAGAATTTGTTACACCCCACTTAAATGTACACCCAAATCGCCTTAGCCTTCCGTGTATGCGCTCATTTTTAGTGCATTATTGTTATTTGTTAAACCCTAAGTTAACTTTCTAATTGATTACATGGTTGCTAAGTCGAGTCATATCATTGTACATATTGTTTTGGGACGATTGGGACTCATGGGTAAGTACTTATTTTATGGAGTAATGGGGAATAACATCATTTATTACCCCCATATGTACGTTAATCTTAAAAGTGCTCCAAGTGTTTTGATTTTCTTAATTCGAGTCACTAGAATAGTTTAATGTAAAGTATGTAAAGATTCAAGTGTAAGGGGAATGCTCAAACCCCTATGATGTATTATTTTGGATGGTAGGGTAAGAGTGTATGCAAAAAAAAAAAAAAAAAAAAAAAAAAAAAAAAGAAAAAGAGAAAAAAACATACGGACTACCATCCCGTTTTTATTCTATGTTTATTTTATGTTTTTGTTATTTTTCATTTATTAGCTTAAGTCGAGTCTAGTCTTGGCTTAGCAACGCCATCTTGTACATGTAATTAACTAAGATTGTTAACTCACCACCAGTAAAACTTCCTTTTTCCAACAAAACCGTGTAATTCATATCCCTACACCTAACGTTATAACCCTTTAAAAGACCTCTTTGATAGTTTATCCTAGGTGCTTACGCCATGTGGTGGAGGTTTGATCCTTTCCCAAGCCTATGGTAATCTATTTTGCTATGACAGGTAGTGAGAGATATCTTCCATTTCCATAATGTTATATTACTTTATTACACCCGAGAGATGTGAGTATCTAAACACTATTTGTGAGGTGCTTGTGTATGACCTCCGTGCTTGTCTATTGGTCTTTAGTGGAACGATTATTTGTTGTAATTACTTTTATATTAGTGTTAAATGACCCCTAACTTGTCTTTTGAGTAGAATAAAAGCTCATTTGCTTGAGGACAAGCAAATCTCAAGTGTAAGGGTATATGATGAGGCGAAAAATGATCCGTTTTTAGGGGGTCATTTAAGCCCGAATCCGATTTTATTTTATCAAATATTGCCCTAAATCGTTCCTTTTGTGATTTTAGGTGTTTGGAGAGTGAATTCTGGAAAAGAGGCTATTTTGGACGTTTTTGGAGCACAAAGTGAAGAAAACGGCAAAGTACCAAAAATCCAAGCTGAGGATACAAGGTGACGGCGTCAGACATGGAGAATAATTTACCGTAGCTGGTGACGGCGTCAGACGTACTGGTGACGGCGTCAAAGTGGCCAAAATTAATTTACCGTGGGTGGTGACGGCGTCACATAGGCCGTCATAAGTGGATCAAGGCCGTCCGAGGAAGTTTATGGTGGCGAGGTGACGGCGTCAGAATTAACTCTTGACGCCGTCAGACTGTTTTTCCTATATATAGTTTTCTAGTTTTTTCATTAAAGAAGAGAGAAGTTTTGGTGAAACCCTAAAGACGATTTTGGTGCCTCTTTCACAGGTTTTTCAAGGGTTCCAAACCCTTGAGACCTTGCATTGTAATTGAGATAAGTGTACTTTCAATTCAGTCAATATGTCTATGTGTTGGTTGTTTATCTCTTGTTCTTGTCTCAATTCCACTATGCTAGGCTAGATCTCTCTTGTGTTTGCTTAGATCTAATGAAACCTAGATGTTGATTATGTGTTGATTACTTGTCTATTCTTGTTTTGAATGAATGATTTATATGTTAGGCTTAAGAAAACTGGCAGATCTCCAAATGGTAACATGCTTGAACGTCTTAAGAAACATGAACCGAGGCGTACTAGGTCTTTATTGGTTGTATTTAATGCATGAGCTACTGTTTACAATCCCTATAGTTGTGCTGGGTCATGGTGTAGGAGGAGATAAGAGCTCATAGAGTTGGGGAGTTATGTATGCCACCCCACGAATGGTATTAAGGAATACAATCCGTCATTCATACAAGTGTAACAAGTAATTAACATGTAAAAGATATCTAGGGAGTAGTGAAGTCTAAGTAAACACAATTTCTCCAACCACTGCTCACAACCTTAGTTTAATTAGTTTAATTTCATTTTTATTATTTTATTTTGATTGCATCTTAGCTTTGGGTTAGTTGATTAGCAACTAATTCCGCCCACTCCTTCAAGACCCGAGATTTTACCTGCTTTAATAAAAATATAAAAATACAAAAATAATCATCTTTCACCTCTAGAACTATTAATTAGGTTTTCTAATCCTAGCGACACTATTCCTAAGCTGAACGATCAATCCCCCGGTACTTGTCACTATACTATACTACAACGATCAGGTACACTGCCTGGTGGGGGTTGTAAGCTTCTCGAGATCCCTCGAGAGGTAAAGCAAGGTGCGATTCCCACGCATCAATAACATATGCAAGGAAGAGTAACTAAAACAATAAGCAATACAAACACAAATTTTCAACTTAGTACACACAATCTAGCAAATATCCTATTGTGTATAAACATGAAATCGATAAACAAGCAAATGAATATCATGACAAGATTGACACTCATGAATCACAAATAAACAATATGCAATCACAACTTTCAATAAGCAAATATCATATATGCACACAACTAAGACAAGTAGTCATTTAGCATAACATAAAAAGAAATATACTTTTCGTCACTTTGCGTTTAAATATGACGATGTATGCCAAGCTTGATTAGTTTCCTTTGTATATATGAATATCACAAAATTCTTTAGTTTCAAATAAAATAATGTCAATGTCCAAAAGATACTAACTTATATTGCCTAACTCAAAAGTTTGAGTTTCTACGTCAAAACGAAACTTGTTATTTTGGACACACTATAGTATTTGGTTTATTCTTTTGACTTCAGATTAGATTTAGGCCATTACATTATTTTTAAAAGAAAGTAGACTCAATTACCTTTAAAATGATAGGTGGCGCGACTCCTATGGACTTACGGTTAATTTGTTATGAATTTTTAAAGTTTGACAAAAACTGTATACTGTGCAGCCCAAGGAACCTTCGTCCAAAGGGCAAGGAACCCTTTTGAGGGTTCCGCGGGGATCCGCGGGGTCTGCTGTAGCAAAATTTCACAAAAAGCTAAAAATGTGTATTTCGCATAGCGAAAATGTGTAGGACTTACTAGATTTGTTAGTAAACATATAATATACCTATTTTAACATCATTACTTCTTATGTGACTTATCTAAACATTTACGGAGGTGATTTTTTAACTAATTTTATAGTTAACCCAAACACTCCTTTTAAAACCGTATTTTACGTACATTAGCTCTAACCACATAATTTGACACTTACAACTTTTTAAGAAAAGTTTCATTTTATTTTTCAAGGACACCTTCAAGCTTGTATACAAAGTAATATTTAACCACAAAATTTCTAAGTATACTTAACGAAACATTTTTCATATTATATTCCGCTTCAATGGTAATTTGATACATGGATCGTGCTCCATTTTAAAAACCATTTGTTTTGAAAATAAGAGCTATGAAGCTCTGATACCAATTGTGGAAAACTAGAAGGGGGGGGGGGGGGTTGAATAGTTTACCGTTTAAAAACTTTAAACTTGTTGTATCAAATGTCCATTTTTAGCTTGTTCTAATATAAAAGATGTTACTTGTAGTTTATGACTAACATAACTTAAAACATGTTATCACACAAGTACAATCAACAAGTCACAACACAAACAATCACACAATGTAAACATTAAAATAAGGCAATAAGTAAAAGGAAAGTGCAAACCAAACACGAGGATTTATAGTGGTTCAGTCACGGATCTCCTCTCCGCCCTACTCCACTCCTCGAGTACCCAACTCAAGAGTTACTTCACTAGATCAACAACCTCCCTTTTCGGCGGAGAAAACCTTACAATCGTCGCTTACACTTTTACCGACACTAAGCTAGATGTCGAGTTCTTTTTCAAGGGTACAACCACTCCCGTTCGTCACTTACACTTTTACCGACACTAAGCTAGATGTCGAGTTCTTTTACATGGGTACAACCACTCCCGTTCGTCGCTTACACTTTTACCGACACTAAGCTAGATGTCGAGTTCGTTACCAAGGGTACAACCACTCCCGCTATGTTCTGTGGCCCAACATAAAAACCTTGTGTTTTATGGCACAAACACATAAACCATCTAATTTATATTGTTATGTTACAATGATGATCCAAGACATAAAAGTCTAATGGATATGCATGCCTAATCTACATGAACTTCTTGAATAAGAAGTTTTCAACCATTGAGGATGTCAAGTGCCCTTGAATCTTCATATTGGAATGCTTCAATGAATGATGACTTCAAGATCTTGTAACCTTCTTGGTGGATCATGAAGTATGATATGCTTACAACAAAGATGAATGTTAGAAGCATTATGATCATTATTGAAAGTGTGATCTACATGGTTTCCTACTTATCTATGTGTGTGTGTTTATTTCATCTTTTCATCACATTTCTAAGTAAAACATAAACTTCTATTTATAGGCAAAACAAGTAAAGAAGTTTTCCAAAACCATGTTCAATAAACCATGTTCCAAAACCGTGGATTACTATTAGAGTCAACATTGACAAGACATATGCATATACTTGAAACTAAATGTTGACAAGACAAGACATATATGTTACTTGTCAACTTACAAGGACTATGACACATCTTACAAGTTCTTTGACCAAGTTATTTTCTAAAGATGTTTCCAAGTCAACTACAATCTATGACACATCTTAAATGATATTTGACAAAGATAATTTCCAAATATAGTTTTCCATTTTATGAAAAATACATTTAGACAAATGTATATATTAACTTAAAAAGGTAAATTACTTGTATAAAAAATATATTAGCTAGCTATATAATATTTAGTAAGTTACTAAAAATGTTTTATGTACTTATGTTGTTATAAGACACATTTTTATATATTGTAAACTTACTAATATTATCTAGACACCTAATGTGACACTTATTCAATTTAACACCTAAAGTTTACTTTGACACCTAAAATACTTAAAGACTCCTAAAGTATTTTAGTCATTCTAAATGGTTGGTCAAGGGGTTTAATCATAATGATACATAACAAACATGTACGAACCTGTGTTGTAGCATACGATGACTCGAGACGTTGAGAGGTGTTGAATGTTTGTTGAGACAAAGTATGATTACAAGTAACTTGTACATTTTACGTTATGTATCAAGTTATACGTTTATCATCAATCAAAACAAACGAGACTGTATAGATTAAATATCGTAATATTTGCACTAACACTTTTGCTTCCACCCATTTTGACAGATAGTCGACAGCCACGAGTATGTATTTATTCCCTTGTGAAGACGGGAACGGCCCCATAAAATCAATGCCCCACATATCAAATATTTCACAGACTTGGATGGCGTTTTGTGGCATGTCATTCTTTTTGGAAATATTCCCGTGACGCTGGCAAGCTTCACAGGTTTTGATAATTTCATGGGCGTCTTTGTAGATTGTGGGCCAAAAGAATCCCGAATCAAACACCTTTTTGGCGGTGTAATTTGGGTTATGATGTCCTCTCGTGGGTCCATCATGACAAGCTTTAAGAATTTCCATGGCTTCTTGGCCATGGACACACCGTCGGATGACTTGATCCGCACAGATTTTGAACAAGTAGTGGTCGTCCCAGAAGTAATGTTTCACATCTTTAAAGAATTTTCTTTTCTGTTGGGACGACATCCTTTTCACAATGAAATTTCCCGCATGGTAATTTGCAAAGTCGGCAAACCATGGGGTAGTGGCATCATCCCGGGTAGAGATTAGATTGAGAGTCTCCAGAGGAAAAGTTTCATTAATTTCTTTTCTCTTGAGAATATCCTGATGAGGATTCTCTAACCGGGACAAGTGATCAGTAGCAAGATTTTCTGCTCCTTTTTTGTCTCGTATGAGTATATCGAATTCCTGAAGGAGCAGGACCCAACGGAGCAGTCTTGGCTTTGCGTCCTGTTTAGTGAACAGGTATTTCAAATCCGAATGGTTCGTATACACCACGCATTTGGTTAGGATTAAGTAAGACCTAAATTTCTCAAAGGCATATACCACAGCTAATAATTCTTTTTCAGTGGTGGTATAGTGCGTTTGAGCTTCACTCATGGTCTTACTTGCGTAGTGTATTGGCTGAAAATGTTTTGTTTTGCGTTGCCCCAGAACTGCACCAACAGCGAAGTCGTTAGCATCGCACATAAGTTCGAAGGGTAAGTCCCAGTCGGGGGCAACAAGGATCGGTGCCTCGGTGAGCCTTTTCTTTAAAGTAGAAAAAGCTTTGATGCACTCGGGGGAAAAGATGAAAGGAGCTTCCTTTTCAAGAAGATGAATCAATGGTCAGGCTATTTTGGAGAAATCCTGAATGAATCTCCGATAAAACCCGGCATGGCCAAGGAAACTCCTTATTCCTTTAACAGTGGTGGGATGAGGTAGTTTAGCAATAACATCAATTTTGGCCTTATCGACCTCAATCCCACTTTTTGAAATTTTATGGCCGAGGACAATGCCCTCCTTAACCATAAAATGGCTCTTCTCCCATTTTAGATAAAGATTAGTGTCTTCACAACGTTGAAACATCTTTTCTAAATGGGAGAGGCATGAGTCAAAAGAATTCCTGATGACTGAGAAGTCATCCATAAATACCTCCATGGTTTTCCTGATCATGTCGTGGAAAATAGCCATCATGCACCTCTGGAAAGTGCCCGGAGCGTTGCATAACCCAAAAGGCATGCGACGATAGGCAAACGTCCCGTAAGGGCATGTGAAGGTAGTCTTCTCTTGATCCTTAGGATCAATGGGAATCTGGAAGTAACCCGAGAAGCCGTCGAGGAAGCAATAATACTCATTCCCTGCTAGTCTCTCGAGCATTTGATCCATAAAGGGCAGAGGAAAATGGTCCTTGCGGGTAGCTTCGTTAAGCTTTCTGTAATCGATACATACTCGCCACCCTGTAACCAACCGAGTTGGTATCAACTTGTTATCCTCATTTGTGACAACCATGATTCCACCCTTTTTTGGAACACAATGTATTGGGCTAACCCAAGGACTGTCTGATATAGGGTAAATCAATCCCGCATTGAGAAGTTTGATAACTTCTTGCTTGATAACTTCGTGGATTTTTGGATTTACCCATCTTTGATTCTGCACGGCAGGCTTAAAGTCCTCTTCCATTGGGATTTTGTGTGTACAAAAATCTGGGTTAATACCCTTTATGTCTGAGAGTTTCCAAGCAATTGCTTGCTTGTGGGACTTTTAAACCTTAAGCAACGCGGTTTTCTCCTCATCCTTTAACTCTTTTGCAATAATGACTGGTAACTTATCGTTACCTTCCAAGAATGCATATTCTAGATGAGGAGGCAGGTCCTTAAGTTCGACCTCGGGGAAATCATCATTTTTCTCAATATATTTGACTTCCGCGTTATGAAGTTGTGGAGGTAGAACAGGAATGGGAGAGGGATCTTTGTTCAATAATTTCTCAAGGAGAAAGATATCCCTCTCCGGGTCAATCTCTTGGTTATCAATTCCTTCGGGAACTGAATCAATTTTGAGAAAGGCCTCTAATTCCTTAAGGACGAAATCACTTCCCTCAAACGGAGTGAGGGAAGGAGAAGAATTAGCGATTATGGGGTGAGAGATGGGAGTGGGATTTCCACTCGGAGAACTATCAGCGAATCCAAGGATTTCCTGAGCATACTCCTTGGATGCAATGTCAATGACATCAATTCGGTTGACCGATTCAGCATCATAATTCGAGGAGTATCTCGAGGTTTGATCAAGGTTGAACGTTATCGCTTCATTGCCAACTCGTAATGTGATTTCCTCATCGAAAACATCGATTAATGCACGACTCGTCCTTAAGAATCCCCTCCCAAGAATGAGAGGAACTCTTGGATCTGCATCGAAATCAACAACGACAAAGTCTGCCGGAAAATGGAACTTTCCCACTCTTACAAATACGTCCTCGGCAATACCGAGGGGACGTGAAATCGAACGGTCTGCAAGCTCGAAAGCCATGCATGTGGGAGTAAGTGCCTGAAGAGAGAGCTTTTTCCAAACGGAGTAAGGCATTAGGTTGATGCTTGCACCAAGATCGGCCAAGGCAAAGCACTCAACCATCCCCGGGAAAATACATGGTATTAGGAATTTCCCGGGGTCTCCTAGCTTCTCGGGAAGCTGTTTCAACAGAACTGCAGAGCAGTTTTCATTGAGTGGAGTTCTTGCCATTTCAAATAGTTTCTCTTTATTTCCAGTAAGTTTTTGATTGTCGATGCAAATTTGGGCATTAATATAAGAGCATCCGCGAAACTAATATCAAAGTGTAGCTCTTGGAAAATTTGGAAAAAATTTTCCATATGATGATTAGCTTTTTCAAGGAGCTTCTGATCTTGCAATCGTGAGGGATATGGAATCGATAGTTTTGGGTTGGCTTTTGGGATTTCAACAGGACCTTCGGGAGTTTCAAACACGACTCTTTTAGGGGGAGTCGGGACCGGGACAACTAGAGGAGGGATGTTAGTGGTACCTCCGTTATTAGTAGGAAGTACCGTATCCGTAGTATCCTCAGTATCACATTCCTCTACCTGGACAGGAGAAGTGGTAGAAGGAGTTGTGGGTCCTTTATAAGAAACTCCACTTCTTGTGGTGATCGCCTTTGCATCGCCCCTCGAATTAGCGATCGTGTTGCTAGGTAAAGTAGTACCTGAGCCCGAGGGTCGATCATTTAAAGACTTCTTCAATTCAGAGATCTGACTTACCAGCATTTTGTTCAATTCATCTTGGGATTTCGTAAACTGTTTTAATAACTCATCAGATGATGGTCCAGTTAGAACAATGGCTTGACTTTGATTTGGAAAATTTTGAGCCCGATTGTTCTGGAAATTCCCATGTTGCTGGTTGTTATTACCCCTGGAAGTGGTTTTGTTGAAAATTACCCTGATGGTAATTGTTCTGACCTTGATTACGGTTATAATTTCCTTGGTTTTGATTGTTTTGAACATGGTGTTGACCAGAGTTAAAATTCCCTTGGTTGTTAAAACCTTGGTTCATTCGGTTCTGGTTCTGATTCTGGTTAAAGTTCTGGTTTCTGTTTTGACCATTTTGGTTATGGGGTTGATTAAACCCTGGTGGTCCAACGTAGTTATTGGAACGATAGCTCAACAGATTTCGGCCCCCTTGCGGTTGGTAGGAATTACCTCCCGTATTGTAGGAACCTTGGGCTGCGAATACGTTCTCTGGAGTGAAGCCACCGAAGGCTGGGCACTCATGATATGGGTGTGGACCACCACATGTTTCACAACTGATAATTTTGATCTGCTGATTGTGACTTGCCTGGTGAATTCGGAGAACCGCAGCAGACAAATCATCAAACTTTTTGGTAAGAGCAGCTATTTCATTATTTGCCGGAGTGACTGACTTACATGAGTCATTCCTCTCTGCAGAGGAGTCCCAAAAGTTATGATGGGCAGTCATGTTTGCAATTAAGCTATAACATTCTTCAGGGGTCCTTTTCATAAAGGTGCCCCCAGCAGCAACATTGATGGTGTCACGATGACAAAGTGTCAAACCATTATAGAAGGTATCAATAATGGTGACAAGAAGCATGTTATGATTAGGACACCGATCAATAGCAAGTTTGTAATGTTCCCATGCCTCAAATAAGGACTCTTCGGGAAGCTGTCTGAAGTTGCTAATATCGTTTCTCAGCTTTGTAACCATGGATGGTGGGAAAAATTTAGCCAAGAACTTAGTAACCATATCATCAAAGGTATGGATCGAATTCTTAGGAAGTCGATCGAACCAAGCATTCGCATGATGATGCGTGGGGATTTGCACCAGGCTTTACCTCTCAAAACCCCCACCAGGCAGTGTACCTGTTCGATGTAGTATAGTATAATGACAAGTACCGGGGGATTGATTGTTCAGCTAGGAATAGTGTCGCTAGGATTAGAAAACCTAAAGACTAGGTCTAGAGATGAGGGATGATTCTTTTTGTATTTTTATATTTTTAGGAAAGCAAGTAAAAATCTCGGGTTTGAAGGATTTGGGCGGAATTAGTTGCTAGTCAACTAACCCAATACTAAAGATGCAATCAAAATAAAATACTAGAAATGAAAAATAAACTAAATTAAACTAAGGTTGTGAGCAATATGTGGGAGAAATGTGTTTACTTAGATTTCACTATTCCCTAGATATCTTTTACACGTTAATTACTTGTTATAGTTGCATGGATGACGGATTGTATTCCTTAATACCATTCATGGGGTGGCGTACTTACTTCCCCAATCCTATGAGTGCCTACTACACTCTTATGTCGAGCCGACTAAGAAGCTCCTAACATGGGATCATTAGAATTTACTCATGCATTAAATACAACCAATAAAACCTAGTACACATCGGTTCATGTTTCCTAAGACGTTCAAGCATGTTACACAATGGAGATCTGCCAGTTTTCTTAAGCCTAACATTGAAATCATTCATCCAATACAACCATAAACAAGTAATCAACACATAATTAACATCTAGGTTTCATTAGATCTAAGCAAACACAAGATAAATCTAGCCTAGCATGTTGAAATCAAGACAAGCACAAGATATAGACAACCAACACATAGACATATTGATTGAATTAAGAGAAGACTTATCTCAATAGCACATGAAAGGATTCAAGGGGTGAAAACCCTTGAATATACTGTAAAATACGAGCTAGGGTTCACAAAGTTCGGCCCTAGGGTTTCTCCACACAAGTTCCTCTTTAATGAATGAAAAATAGAAAACTATATATAGAGTTTAGAAGGTGACAGCGTCAAGAACAAATGTCTGACGCCGTCATCTCGCCGCCAAATAGTTCCTCGGACTGCCTAGATCTGGGTCTGACGCCGTCATGTAGTCTCCTTATGCAGGCCGTCATGATTTTAACTCTTGACGCCCTTGTTGTGACGCCGTCAGGTTTGTACTGGATCGTCACCACTTTTACTCTTGACGCCGTCATGATTTTCTTCTTGACGCCGTCAGGTACAGTTCTCAGCTTGGAAAGTTAAGTCTTTGGCGTTTTCTTCACTTTTATGCTCCAAAAACGTCCGAATTGCTTCCTTTTCCAGATTTCACTCCCAAATTACCTAAAATCACAAAAGGAACGATTTAGGACAATATTTGATCAAATAAATTCCAATTCTGGCTTAAATGACCCCCTAAAAGTGGTTCATTTTTCGCCTCATCACATGATGAGTGAGAGAACAGGGGAACAGGTATAAACGTAGGCCGTCTTCGGTGACGCCATTTTGTTTCATGCTCTGGGTGACGGTTAAAAATTTATCGAGATGCTTGTTAGCATCGTCACCCGGCAAACCGTGGAACTGACACGAATTCTGGACCTGTTGGATCATGTTGTGTTTTAGTCCAAAATCCGTGGCTCCAATTGTGAGTGGTGCAATGGGTCCACCCCTCCCGTGCATGGTAGGTTGACATAGTTCCTCCATTGTTCGGGTGTCAGGAACTACATCCTCCTTGGGAGGGATTGGGGGATCGTCGTCCATTTTTAATGAGTGTTCTTCTTCAACAGTACGTAACTCGGGTACGTTTTTCTGATTTTTTTGCTTTGTTTGTGAACGAGTGCGCATGCACTAAAAATAATTTTCAAAACAAGATCGAGGCAAAACCACAGTGAACTTAAATCCAATAATCACAAGTGAATGGCTTCTTTGAAAAAGGTACACCACTCACAGGGATACAATGGCAAGTTTTTATCTTAAGTTTGAGAACTTATTATGTTCACACCCCCAGTTGGTAGGTGTTCTGCCTTGGTTTGCGGTGGTAAACTTTTATGTAATTATATTCACAGTAAAATGTTTTTGGCTTTTCGTGTATGGGTGAAAAAACTTGGACAATATTTTTGGAACTGATTCGTTAACCGAAATCGTTCCTTTAAGATTACTCGCAGGCCAAAGACAAGCACGGAGGTCATACACTAGCACCTCACAAATAGTGTTTAGATACTCACATCTCTCGGGTGTAATAAAGTAATATCACATTATGGAAATGAAAACATCTCTCACTACCTGTTATAGCAAAATAGATTACCATAGGCTTGGGAAAGGATCAAACCTTCACCACATGGCGTAAGCACCTAGGATAAACTATCAAAGAGGTATTTTAAAGGGTTGTAACGTTAGGTGAAGGGATATGAAATACACGGTTTTGTTGGATATAGGCAGTCTTTACTGGTGGCGAGTTAACAATCTTGGTTAATTACATGTACAATATGGCGTTGCTAAGCCAAGACTAGACTTGACTTAGGCTAATAAATGAAAAATAACAAAAACATAAAATGAACATAGAATGAAAAGGGGTGGTAGTCCGTATATTTATTTTATTTTTTTATTTTTTATTATTTTTTTTTGCATACACTCTTACCCTACCATCCAAAATAATACATCATAGGGAATTGAAATTCCCCTTACACTTGAATTTTTACATACTTTACAATGAACTAATCTAATGACTCGAATTAAGAAAATCAAAGCACTTGGAGTACTTTTAAGATTAACGCATATATGTGGGTAATATATGATGTTCTTCCCCATTACTCTATAAAATAAGTACTTTACCCATGAGTCCCAATCGTCCCAAAACAATATGTACAATGATATGACTCGACTTAGCAACCATGTAATCAATTAGATAATTAACTTAGGGTTTAACACATAACAATAATGCACTAAAGATGAATGCATACACGGAAGGCTAAGGCGATTTAGGTGTACATTTAAGTGGGGTGTAACAAATTCTTCCTTTAAGTAAGATGCTTAAAGTTAGAAACGAAAAGATAGGCTCGGAGGGGTATACTAGGGGTTTCGTGTACTAAAAATGAGCACAACGCTAAGGTGTGGGAAAAATTAATTGACTTAACTAGCCAAGTAATATGACTTAAATGGTCAAGTAATTATGATACGGGTTTAACACAAGGGTGATCCTAATGCCTCTTATCATGTAGTAAATCCTACCACACGAATGTAGTCTCACTAGCAGTCTCGGGATGCATCACTAACGCAAGTTCTAGAATCTAAATGCTACCGGTACACTCATAAGCACTAATAGTAAATGCTTTTCCTATCAAATCTAAAGGCGAACCTCACATATTTGGGTGGAAAATTTTTCTGAATGATACGGTTATGTGCTAGTCATACAATCTCCTATCCATGAGACGCTTGCTATGGCTAAAGTTTCACTCCTAAATGTTGTAAAAAAATTTAAATTTGGCGCTAAAATTACACTAACAAGTATTTCTCATAGTTTTATTACACATCTACTATCAAACAAATAAACTCAAGCGAAAGTGTATTGTAAGGTATCATCATTTTACCCTCCCCTTACACTTAGGATGAACATTGTCCCCAATGTTCAAGTAAAGAATGTAAAAGCGAAATAAGTAAAACAAATGAAATCAAATACTCCCCTGATTCGCTCGGTATGGATAATAAGGTGGCCAGGTTAAATCTTCCTTCAAGAAAATGAACAATCAAAGCTTCCCTTCCAGAAAAATAAATCATCTTCTTGTCACACATAACCTGTAAATCCTGAGAAAACAAACAAGGCAACCTCGCATAAAATTGGCGGCAATCTACATATGTTACTAAAAAAAGTAAAGTAACTCCCAATACCGTCTTCCACGGGTTATGGGTCCCAATACCGTCTTCCACGGTGTATGGGGGAGGTTGATATGTAGACAGCCTTACCCCTACCTAAGGTAGAGAGGCTGCTTCCGGTTCTACCTAAGGTAGAAAAGGACCTCCAGCCTTTTGTAGGGAGTGAGGATCGAACCCTTGACCTCTTGGTTGAGAGGCAAGGGGTTTTCCAACTGATCCAACCCTACTTGTTAATCTACATATGTTACTAAATCCTAGAAAACAAAATAAGATATAATGCTTGTGGAATGATGTTTGCAGATTTCCTGGAGATTATAAAACTAATAATTCAACAAAAACTTTAAGACTCCGTTAGAAAAACAAAACTGGTAAAATTTCCAGATTTTTACACGTGACGCCGTCAAGAGTAAACTCATGACGTCGTCAGAAGTGACCTGCAGAAATTCTTATGTTAAGTTTCCAGAAAATTTCTGGAAAAACTTGGTTCTACTTCCTGGAAAATCCTGCAAAACTTCATTATGACTCGATACAAGCATTTGACTCTAACAAATACGAATATACATGTTCACTTAATATTGTGGAGAATCATGATCGGTTTTGTTTCTTAAAAACGTATTTGGGGTTTCCCCTTACACTTATCTTTTGCAAAAATACCTTTGGGTGAAGTTAAGACTAGGCCAAACAACAAAATAAAGTATTTCCACTATTTAGTTTTGAAACATGATCTACCAACAATAAAAATAAAGCATGCATACGGAAGCAAATAACAAACAAACAAAATAGTAATCACACAAAATCATGGGTTACCTCCCAAGAAGCGCTTTTCTTTATTTACGAGTCTTGTAGCTAGACTCAAGGTCATGGGTTACTACGTGACCTCATCCCTTGAGATGATGTACCCCATGTAGTTGTGATCATTACTATTGTGGTGGTAGTGCCTCAATCTATCGATACTTGCAATCACTTCTCCACCTACTTTACTTCTTAGGTTAGCCATCCCATCTTGGCTCATGCTCTCAATTGTGAAAAGCCCATACCACCAAGGACTCGGTTTATCGGGTGGGATTGTTATTTCCAAGTGTCTTAAGAGTACTAAGTTCCCTTCCTCAAATGGCACATGGCTTCTTACTGGTTGATTGTGTTCAAACTCGACGTGAACTTCATTGCTTTTACTTCTTTCATGTTTAGCCTCCTTGTAGCTTTTGATTCTTGCCTCCCATGCAAGAATTTTCTCCTGAACACGGATGGGTGACGTGTCAATGTTGTTTTTGAGCTTTCTCCAACTCAAATTCTCATGCCCACTTCGCGGGGTCATGGGGAAGCTAATCTTTCTTTTTCCCGACTTAAGCTCAATTTTCCTGCCTTCATACTTAATGACAGCCCTAGCGGTGGTGAGGAATGGTGCCCCAAGGATTATTGGCATGCACCAATCTCCCTTATCATTGATGACCATAAAATCAACAGGGTACATGAATCCTGCGACATTAACTAACACATCTTCTGCGATTCCTAGGGGGTATACGTAACAGTGTCCAGCGAGGGATAATCTAACACGAGTGGGGGCTGGCATTTTTGACGTTAGTTGGATGTAAATAGTTAGGGGCATAAGATTTACTTCCGATCCTTGGTCGGCGAAAGTACTAAGATATTTCAAATCCCCGATCCATGGGGAAGTATTTGGCTCTAAACCAATGTTATATGGTAGATTCCAGGGTCAAAGGTAACATCCTCACTCTCGAATGAGTGAAGGGAAGGAGAAATCACCGGGTAGGTGAAGGGTAGTAGGGAGATCAGAACAGCAGTAATCACAAGAACTTCCTCCTCAAGAATTTGAAATTTAAGTGAAGGAGGCAAGGTCTTATGCTTGATCTCAGGAATTTTATCAGTTTCTTCAACTGATTTGAATTCCTCTTTATGAAGTTGTTTGGGCGGGAGGGTGGGATAATTTTCTGGGTATAAAAGTTGTTCAAGAAGAAGACTGACATCTCCCTCCTGATCACTCTCGGCATCATCAATACCTGGCATATATGTGTCTAAATCGAGATAAACATCGATTTCATCCAGAATAGAATCAGTACTCTCATTATGAAGTTCTTCTAGAGGAGGAGGGGAAATTGGATCATTATGCATGAATTCCTCGAGGAGAAGAATATCTCCCTCCTCATCACTCTCAGTATCATCATCATCCCAAATGGGATGATTTTCCTCAACCCGAGTGAGATAAGTTGAATAGTCTAGCGGAGGAGGGGGAATTGGATCATAATTTAACAATTCTTCAAGGAGAAGAATATCTCCCTCCTGATCACTCTCAGTCTCATCTTCATCCCAAATGGGACTACTTTCCTCATCCAGAGTGAGAGAAGTTGAAGATTCGGCTAAGATAGTAGTAGAAGATGGAGTGGAATTACCACTCACAGAATTATGAAAATAATCAAGATTTTCTTGAGAATACTCCTTTGAAGAAAAATCAATGACATCGATTCGGTTAACCGATTCAGAGTTAAAGTTTGAGGAGTACCTAGAATTTTGATCTTGATCAAAGGTAACAGCTTCCTTACCAACACGTAAGGTGATCTCATGCTCTAAAACATCAATAAGAGCATGTCCGGTTCTAAGGAATCCTCTACCAAGAATGAGAGGAACCTTTTGATCGGCATCAAAGTCAACGACCACAAAGTCTGCTGGAAAATGGAACCTCCCTACTTTCACAAATACGTCCTCAGCAATGCCGAGGGGCATAGATATGGTACGATCTGCAAGCTCGAGAGTCATGCAGGTAGGGGAGAGTTCAGGAAGAGAAAGTTTCTTCCACACTGAATAAGGCATTAAATTGATGCTAGCACCGAGATCGGCCAAGGCATAACATTCAATCATTCCTGGGAATACACAAGGTATTAGGAATTTCCCAGGATCTCCAAGCTTTACCGGAAGCTTTTTTAAGATAACTGCCGAGCAGTTTTCGCTTACTAGAGTTTTTGCCATCTCAAACAGCTTTTCCTTGTTGTTTAGCAGTTGTTTGATTGTCGCTGCAAACTTAGGCATTAGAATGAGAGAATCCGCGAAACTAATGTCAAAATGTAATTCTTTAAAGATTTGAAAGAATTTATCTATTTGTTGACTATTCTTTTCACGGGTCCTATCCTCATTCATACGTGATGGGTACGGAAGAGAAGGTTTGGATTTAGGGACGGTATCCTCAGGAGTTTCTACAGATTCAAAGACAACTCTTGATTTGGATTTCTTTTTAGGGAGGGCCGGAGGAGAGACTTGTGCTGTACTTTGTGAACTTGGAATTTGCACTTTGTCTGTTGTATCCTCCGCCTCTTTTTCCACATCATATAATGGAGGAGGGATAGGCATTGAGGGTCCATCATAAGCAGCACCACTACGAGTGGTGATAGCTTTGATGACATTGGAATCCTCCTCCTCATCATCACTGTCGTCTAATACACTCCTACGGGCAGAATTAAGCATATGAGAATAAGTCACGGCTGCCCTTTGGTCATAAAGATTGCTTGACAGACTTTTAACCGTGAATCGTGAAAGAGTAGGATCTATTCTTGACGATGTAGGAGTGATAGGGGGTGTAGATTTTGGGACAACCGTGGTTTGGACGTAATGAGCACTTCCATTATTAGAAGGAAGTACCGGGTCCTTTGTCACCTTGGTTTCTCGTTTTCTTTCCTTCACCGGAGAAGGAAAAGAAATCGATGGTCCATCATGAGCTTTACCACTATGAGTGGTAATAGCTTTAAGTTCACCCTTTGGATTTGGAACAGTGTTACCTGGGAGAGTTCCCGAGGTAGATGGTGGATTTAGTTGTTTTACTAAACCAGCAAACATGTCCTTAATATCGTTCCTCAGCTCATTGTTGCTTTTTGCAATTGAAGAATTAAATTCATTCTTCAAATTGGAGATTTGGTTTTGCATTGCCCTCATGTTAGCATCATTAACCTTGATGTGGTTAGCGAGTTCATTGGAGGGAGATTCTTGATAAGGAACCATTTGATGAGCAGGAGCTGAATACCCAGGATTAGAAGTCCCCTTGTGGGGTGGGTATTGAAAAGGAACCATTTGATTGCTCGGGGCATGATATTGATTTTGTGTGTTTTGCCCTCGTTGTTGGTTAGGAATGAACCTATTAGCATTGTTTGGTTGGTATAATCCAGGCTGTCCTCCCTGGTTGTTAGCACGGTAGTTTGTTTCCACTTGAGGACGGAATGGAATTCCTCCTTGATTGGAACTGCCTGCTATAGCATTGACTTCAATTGCATTGCCAGCGGTGTGGGTACAATTGTAGTATGGATGAGGACCTCCACAAGTAACACAAACTTCTACCTTTTTAACTTCAGCAGTGTGAGAAGTTTGCGGAGCGGACTCTTTCTTTGAAACCAAAGCTTGAATAGCCTTTGTGAGTTCAGCAATCTGAGAATCAGTGCTAGAAGTCACGGGAGATGATGTAGAAGGACCAACACTAGCATGAGAATTATAAGTTCTATCTCTCGTAGTACGGACCTTAGACATGTTTTCAATGAGAGCAATGGCTTCCTTTGTGGATTTGCTTAGAAAATTACCTCCAGCTGAGGCGTTTAGAGAATTCTGATCAGATGGGTTTAACCCATTGTAAAAAGTGTCCATTTGCATTAATTCGGTGAAACCGTGATGTGGACATCTGCGGAGCAATTCTTTGAAACGATCCCATGCCTCTCCAAATGGTTCATCAAACCTTTGAGAGAACTTCATGATTTCATTCTTAAGAAATGTGGTTTTGGAAGGAGGAAAGAATTCATTAATGAATTTATGAACCAAATCTCCCCATGTTTCAATCGATTTAGGTGGCTGTTTATCAAGCCAAATCCTGGCATTGCCTTCGATGGAAAATGGGAAGAGAAGAAGTTTGATTGATTCCTCAGGGACATTTTTACATTTGATGGTACCAATGATTTGGTTAAACCATCTAATGTGATCATGAGGATTGTCCCTATCAAAACCATAGAATTGCTTCTGGGTTGCCAGATTAATCAACCCAGTCTTGAGCTCAAAATTCTCAGCCACGATGGCTGGAACAACAATAGCATCTCCGTAACCCTCGGTGGGTGCTTGGAGAAGCTCATTCATCGGACGATCTTCTGTCATTATGACAGGGGGTTTAGGAACAGTACGTATCTCGGGTACGACTGATGGAGCTGAACGTCCACGGATTCTTCGAGGTATGTCAGCAAGCTCACGGAAAGGGCTTGTAGACCTAGAAGAACGAGTGCGCATGCACTAAGACGCGTCTAAGGATCCTTGAAGAAAAGGAAACTCAGATAAGGGTGAGAAGAGTATTTTTAGGTTTTTATGTTATATATATAGAAAGAAAAAGAAAATATTTTTGGTGTTTTATATGTTTATGGAAGATGGAAATATGATATTATATAAGATATATGTACTATGGATAGGTATTCAACAAATCTGATACTTCAGAATCGTTCAACGCAGCGCATTCCCCGGCAGCGGCGCCAAAATTTGACTCAAGCTTTTCTAGTCAACTTTATTTAGTCAACCACTTGTGAATGGTCAACCAATAAAAATCAAACTAAAGAAACTTGAGTACAAGTATACCCAAGGAGTTTAGTGTCCCCGGGTCGTTTATGTCCCTTGGAAGTGCGATATCCTGAGTTAGAACGGATCTGTGATCGGGAATTATTGAACAGGAAAGGGTATGTGATTGTGATTACCCTAAGGATAAAATAAAATAGCTTAAATAAGCTATTTAAACAAAGACTTGAAATAAGAAAACTTAAAACGTAAAAGAAATTAAAAACGTACGTTTAGTTTAAATAAACGTAGACGTACTAAATAAAAAGTGAAATTAAAGAAATAAAAAGGCTATAAAGATGAAAATTATATTTTTACAAACCTAAGGACTTAAGAAAATTATTAGAAAAAGAAAAATATTTTTTAAACTTTTTAATTAATTATTATTAATTAATAACTATTTTTAACTATTTAATAATACACTAATAAATAAGAAAATGCAAAATAATTCTAGAAAAATAAAATTAAAACTTAGAAAAATCTAAAATATTATAAAACTTATTTTAAAACTAAAATTATATTTTTCACACTATTTATCTAATTATTATTAATTAATTACTATTTTATTAATTAAAATCTAGTTAACTAAATTAAATAAGGAAAATAGGAAATGAACAGTAATAATTAGGAAATTATTTTTTACAAATACCTAATGATCTATAAGACTTTTAAAAAATATAAAAAGATATTGTTATTAACTAAAAATTATTAAAACTATTTAATTACCTAATATTACTTAATTACTAAATAAACTAGGATTAATTATAATAAATACTGTTTGAACAGTAAAAAATACGAAAAAATTATGGAAAGTATATTTTATAATAAGTAAGCTAGTAAAAATAAAAAGAAGCCAACAGCTTATTCAAATAAGCAGTAATAAGCTAAAACAGCTTAAATAAGCTAAAAAAAGCTAAATAGTATATAAGTATTAGATTTTGCAAAGTATAAATGAAAAAGACCCTAGGGCGAATGGTATCCAGGTACACCCTTATCACTCTCAAAGGGGGAGGTCTCAGGTTCGACCCCTGCCTCACCCCTTTTTGCTAAACATTTTATTTTTCAAATTTTCTTTTTGCAAAACTATTTAATAACTAAAAATAAACAACTTTTAAAAAGACAAAAGTTTTACAAATGACAAATAAGCTGTTTTAGAGCTTAAAGTTCCAACAGTTAAGCTTATGCTTGACTGTTTAAGCTTTGGGCTTTCAAAAGCTTGTAAAAAGCTATAAGGTTGAAACAAAACCAAAAGGATTATAAAAACAGGTTAAACAAATATAACTTAAGCCAAAGAAAAGAGAAAAAGAAGGAAAATAAGCTGAAAAGCTATAATAAGCAAATCCTCAATACTGCAAACCAAGCACCCCTGCAGTCCAATTGAGGGCAATTTCCAGCTTATTAAATAAGCTGTAAAAGGCCTTCAAAGAGTTGAGACAGCAAGAAGAAGTGGTGGGCTTTCCAAAAAGCCAAAGCTTGGCCTGTGGGACCCACAGGCTAGCTTTTTATGAGCTTATGAAAAAGCTGAATACACTGAGTATGATGGGTACTCAGTATATGCTTTTGGAATGGGACAAAGTTGAAGATGGATGCAGCCCTAGCAAATAAGGTGAGAAATGGAAAATAAGCACTGAGGGGACAAGGGTGGTTGCTTGGCTTTCCAAAAAGCAAAGGAACACTCAGTGGGTCCCACAAATAAGCTCTACAGAAGCTAATGAATATAGACAGATAACACAAAGAACCCTTGGTACAGGTCAAGGTTTGAGCTAATTGCAAGCTTATCAAATAAGCTGCAAATTGAATAAACAGCCTTGAAACCTTGAGAATGTTAGCTTAGATTTATAAAGAGCTGAAAATTACAAGCTAAAGCTTACTTATGAGCTTATGATTGGCTTATAGAAATGACTCACTATACTGATTGATCAGTATATTGAGTAGTTTTTGTGAGAACAAAATAAGCAAATTAAGCAGTTTATATAAGCAGATAAGAAACAAATAAGCACACACACTAAAAACTAGCTAGATAAACTACACAAGTACCAAATAGCACAAGCTCAGTCCCAATATTAAAGCTTGTGCAAGCTTTTGAAAATGGAACTGAAGTTGTGATACAGAACAAGTTTACAGATAAACAGCCTAAAAGATAAGCAAATAAGCAGTTTAAACAAGCAGATAAAAAATTAACAAAAATACAAATAAGTAGATTAGCAACTATATTTTAATAACCTAAAAGGACTAAGCAAGAAACTAATTATACAATCCTACACAAAATTCTACTTTTAATTCAAAAACTGCAGGGTATGCAATTTTGACTTAAATAAAACTTATCTAGTTTGACCTAGATGAGATTTGATCCTAGATTACTTATTGAATATGATGTATTATACTAATTAAATACTAGATTAAGCAAGTTTAACAACTTATGAACACTTATACATGATTCAACACCAAGAGTTGTACACAGATAACAAGCAAGGTGAGCCAAAAGAATATTTTGACTTTTAATAAAGAAAGTACTAGGTTAAATTGTTTCTCTGAGTTACTTAGCACATAAGACCCTACATCAGAAAAGATCAAGGATCCTAGACCTATTAACACAGCTTAAACCTTTTATTCCAAACACCCTTTTAAATACTTAATTTGTTGATTTTCAAACCAACTGAATGATCTGGTCCAAAAACCTGTTTACAAACTTAATAACATCATCATGTATGATCTATTGAATAGTAATAAACAATGATAACAACACTGGAACACAGAATTCTAATTTACACTACTTGACTGATTTTTAGAAAACTTAACAACTTACAAAAACAATAAACAAGCAACTGATTTTATGAATCAGTTACACTAAGAAACACACAAGAAGTAATTAAGAACAAGATTAATAATAAGTTACACTAGTAAACAGTAGGGTACAAATTTAAATGGAAATGGCTTACAAAATGATTATTCAGCAAAATGACTAAGAACAAGACCCAAGTATCACACCTATGGGCTCTCCACAGAGCTTCTAACCCAAGGGCATTCCACAATTCCCCTGCTCCAAGCTTTCTTGCAAGTACACAAATTTTTTTATTTTTATTTTCTATTTTCTTTGATTTCTTTTTGTGTTTTTGAGATTTATGGATTATAACTATTTTCAAGGTTTCTAAAAGCCTTATAGCTTTGTCAAGAGCCTAAGTGATTATATCAAAACCTCTAATTAGTTATAAAAGACAGGTAAATTAAATGACAATTTTAAGTAAATGACATAAATTTAAATGACAAATATGTAAAGGTTATGAAACTACTGACTGTAAATAAAGATTTATTACAAAGTGTCAAGATGTAATAAAGCTTTGAAAGCTGTAAATGACAAGTATTAAAGATAAGCAGTAATTGTTTGATCACAAAAACTAATTCTATGATATCTCTTCACTTATGGTTTCTTTTCTTGATATAGATGACCCAAAAGCTTCCTCACAGCTTCCTTGCACTTTCCCAAGTCTCAATTTGACCATTGGATTGGTCAATCAAATCTTGGCCGTTTAAACCTTTTTGGCGCCAAAGTCATTGGAGTTGCTTGCAGCCTGATGTTTAGCAATTAAGGAACTTTGTTGGCTTGTGTGAGGTGTTTAGATAACCTTGGAAGATATTTTAGCAAGTTGGGGTACTATGGAAGAAAACAGGGGAAAGGTAAGGTTTTGGAGGGAAATTTGGGTGTGAAGTGCATTAAATGGGGTTTGGGTGTGACAGAGGTGGTGGGAGTAGGTTTAGTGAGGTGGAGGTGATGAGGTGGGAGTGCAAGGTGGCAAGAATACCACCTGGTATTGGTGACTAGGGTGGTTTGGGAGACGATGAACAGTAACTGGCGGGGTGGGGTGGTTTTTGACTTTGTTTGACCCCGTTTTTAATAGTTTAGGGGGTTGGGCTAAGGGTTGGACTGGGCCTAAGAATTGGATCAGGATGGGCTTGGTTTGTGTGTGGGTTTATTTTGGTTTGGGGTTTATAATAAAAAGGTCCGTTTGGTATTATTGTTACACAAGGACCAATTTTGTAAATCTGCCAAAGTGTAGGGACCTGATGTGTAAACTTTCCAATTTAGTTGAAGGGACCATTATTGCCATACTTGAAAACCCCAAGGACCTAAGATGATAATTACCCATATTAAATGCCCAGGGACCTTTTCTGTCAATACCTCAAACTCCAGGGACCATTCTTGTAATTTTCTGATAATTGAAGGGTTAAACCTGTAAATATCAAATGTTAACACAAAGGACCAATTTTGTCATTTATAAATAGTATAAGGTTTATTTTGAATATTTTCTTATTTTTAAACCTTAGGGACTAATTTTGACACTTTTCCAAAGTTAAGGGACCATAGTTGTAAATTTGTGAATTTTAACTTCAAAGGACTTTTCCTAACAACTTATGAATCCCAAGGACCTTTTATGATATTTTTACAAGTTTTGATTTACCAGGGACTAGTTTTGCCAATTTGTCAAAGTTTAGGGACTGAAACTGTAAATTATGTAAACTTTGTTGTTTTTCATCAGTTTTCATCATTTTTTTACTTGTAACACCTAAAAACACAATTTCATGATATTTCATATATTTAAAAGCATATCTGTATATTTTCAGATGTTTTGTAGCTTAAATGTGACAGAAATGATGAGTATTTAGACACTCATCACTAGTCAACTAACCCAATACTAAAGATGCAATCAAAATAAAATACTAGAAATGAAAATTAAACTAAATTAAACTAAGGTTGTGAGCAATATGTGGGAGAAATGTGTTTACTTAGATTTCACTACTCCCTAGATATCTTTTACACGTTAATTACTTGTTATAGTTGCGTGGATGACGGATTGTATTCCTTAATACCATTCATGAGGTGACGTACTTACTTCCCCAATCCTATGAGTGTCTACTTCACTCCTATGTCGAGCCGGCTAAGAAGCTCCTAACATGGGATCATTAGAATTTACTCATGCATTAAATACAACCAATAAAACCTAGTACACATCGGTTCATGTTTCCTAAGACGTTCAAGCATGTTACACAATAGAGATCTGCCAGTTTTCTTAAGCCTAACAATGAAATCATTCATCCAATACAACCATAAACAAGTAATCAACACATAACTAAGCAAACACAAGATAAATCTAGCCTAGCATGTTGAAATCAAGACAAGCACAAGATATAGACAACCAACACATAGACATATTGATTGAAATAAGAGAAGACTTATCTCAATAGCACATGAAAGGATTCAAGGGGTGAAAACCCTTGAATATACTGTAAAATACGAGCTAGGGTTCACAAAGTTCGGCCCTAGGGTTTCTCCACATAAGTTCCTCTTTAATGAATAAAAAATAGAAAACTATATATAGAGTTTAGAAGGTGACGGCGTCAAGAACAAATGTCTGACGCCGTCATCTCGCCGCCAAATAGTTCCTCGGACTGCCTAGATCTGGGTCTGACGCCGTCATGTAGTCTCCTTATGCAGGCCGTCATGATTTTAACTCTTGACGCCCTTGTTGTGACGCCGTCAGGTTTGTACTGGATCATCACCACTTTTACTCTTGACGCCGTCATGATTTTCTTCTTGACGCCGTCAGGTACTGTTCTCAGCTTCGAAAATTAAGTCTTTGGCGTTTTCTTCACTTTTATGCTCCAAAAACGTCCGAATTGCTTCCTTTTCCAGATTTCACTCCCAAAGTACCTAAAATCACAAAAGGAACGATTTAGGACAATATTTGATCAAATAAATTCCAATTCTGGCTTAAATGACCCCCTAAAAGTGGTTCATTTTTCGCCTCATCACATGATGAGTGAGAGAATAGGGGAACAGGTATAAACGTAGGCCGTCTTCGGTGACACCATTTTGTTTCATGCTCTGGGTGACGGTTAAAAATTTATCGAGATGCTTGTTAGCATCGTCACCCGGCAAACCGTGGAACTGACACGAATTCTGGACCTGTTGGATCATGTTGTATTTTAGTTCAAAATCCGTGGCTCCAATTGTGGGGTGCAATGGGTCCACCCCTCCCGTGCATGGTAGGTTGACATAGTTCCTCCATTGTTCGGGTGTCAGGAACTACATCCTCCTTGGGAGGGATTGGGGGATCGTCGTCCATTTTTAATGAGTGTTCTTCTTCAACAGTACGTAACTCGGGTACGTTTTTCTGATTTTTTCGCTTTGTTTGTGAACGAGTGCGCATGCACTAAAAATAATTTTCAAAACAAGATCGAGGCAAAACCACAGTGAACTTAAATCCAATAATCACAAGTGAATGGCTTCTTTGAAAAAGGTACACCACTCACAGGGATACAATGGCAAGTTTTTATCTTAAGTTTGGGAACTTATTATGTTCACACCCCAAGTTGGTAGGTGTTCTGCCTTGGTTTGCGGTGGTAAACTTTTATGTAATTATATTCATAGTAAAATGTTTTTGGCTTTTCGTGTATGGGTGAAAAAACTTGGACAATATTTTTGGAACTGATTCGTTAACTGAAATCGTTCATTTAAGATTACTCGCAGGCCAAAGACAAGCATGGAGGTCATACACTAGCACCTTACAAATAGTGTTTAGATACTCACATCTCTCGGGTGTAATAAAGTAATATCACATTATGGAAATGAAAACATCTCTCACTACCTGTCATAGCAAAATAGATTACCATAGGCTTGGGAAAGGATCAAACCTCCACCACATGGCGTAAGCACCTAGGATAAACTATCAAAGAGGTCTTTTAAAGAGTTGTAACGTTAGGTGAAGGGATATGAAATACACGGTTTTGTTGGATATAGGCAGTCTTTACTGGTGGCGAGTTAACAATCTTGGTTAATTACATGTACAATATGGCGTTGCTAAGCCAAGACTAGACTTGACTTAGGCTAATAAATGAAAAATAACAAAAACATAAAATGAACATAGAATGAAAAGGGATGGTAGTCCGTATGTTTTTTTTTTTTTTTTTTTTTTTTTTTTTTTTTTTTTTTTTTTTGCATACACTCTTACCCTACCATCCAAAATAATACATCAAAGGGAATGGAAGTTCCCATTACACTTGAATTTTTACATACTTTACAATGAACTAATCTAATGACTCAAATTAAGAAAATCAAAACACTTTGAGTACTTTTAAGATTAACGCATATATGGGGGTAATATATGATGTTCTTCCCCATTACTCCATAAAATAAGTACTTTACCCATGAGTCCCAATCGTCCCAAAACAATATGTACAATGATATGACTCGACTTAGCAACCATGTAATCAATTAGATAATTAACTTAGGGTTTAACACATAACAATAATGCACTAAAGATGAATGCATGCACGGAAGGCTAAGGCGATTTGGGTGTACATTTAAGTGGGGTGTAATAAATTCTTCCTTTAAGTAAGATGCTTAAAGTTAGAAACAAAAAGATAGGCTCGGAGGGGTGTACTAGGGGTTTCGTGTACTAAAAATGAGTACAACGCTAAGGTGTGGGAAAAATTAATTGACTTAATTAGCCAAGTAATATGACTTAAATGATCAAGTAATTATGATACGGGTTTAACACAAGGGTGATCCTAACGCCCTTATCATGTAGTAAATCCTACCACACGAATGTAGTCTCACTAGCGGTCTCGGGATGCATCACTAACGCAAGTTCTAGAATCTAAATGCTACCGGTACACTCATAAGCACTAATAGTAAATGCTTTTCCTATCAAATCTAAAGGCGAACCTTACATATTTGGGTGGAAAATTTTTCTGAATGATATGGTTATGTGTGCTAGTCATACAATCTCCTATCCATGAGACGCTTGCTATGGCTAAAGTTTCACTCCTAAATGTTGTAAAAAAATTTAAATTTGGCTCTAAAATTACACTAACAAGTATTTCTCATAGTTTTATTACACATCTACTATCAGACAAATAAACTCAAGCGAAAGTGTATTGTAAGGTATCATCATTTTACCCTCCCCTTACACTTAGGATGAACATTGTCCCCAATGTTCAAGTAAAGAATGTAAAAGTGAAATAAGTAAAACAAATGAAATCAAATACTCCCCTGATTCGCTCGGTATGGATAATAAGGTGGCCAGGTTAAATCTTCCTCCAAGAAAATGAACAATCAAAGCTTCCCTTCCAGAAAAATAAATCATCTTCTTGTCATACATAACCTGTAAATCCTGAGAAAACAGACAAGGCAACCTCGCATAAAATCGGCGGCAATCTACATATGTTACTAAATCCTAGAAAACAAAATAAGATATAATGCTTGTGGAATGATGTTTACAGATTTCCTGGAGATTATAAAACTAATAATTCAACAAAAACTTTAAGACTCCGTTAGAAAAACAAAACTGGTAAAATTTCAAGATTTTTACACGTGACGCCGTCAGAAGTGACCTGCAGAAATTCTTATGTTAAGTTTCCGAAAAATTTCTGGAAAAACTTGGTTCTACTTCCTGGAAAATCCTGCAAAACTTCATTATGACTCGATACAAGCATTTGACTCTAACAAATACGAATATACATGTTCACTTAATATTGTGGATAATCATGATCGGTTTTGTTTCTTAAAAACGTATTTGGGGTTTTCTGGAAAAATTTGTAGTTTAAAAACTACAAATTAAACTAAAAACTTGCAAAATTATTTTCTAAACCTCTAAATGAACTTGAAGAAATTATAAAAATTAAAAAAAAAAATGTTTTTTGTCTTTTTATGGGTTTTCTATTAATTAAATACTAATTATATCAATTAAACTATTTAAATTATTTTAAATTACTGATAATACTAAAATGACTTAGAAAATTATAGAAAAATTTATAAAACTAATTAACCATCACAGGAATCCTAAAATATTATAAAAAGTTTCTAAAAATTATATTTAGACTATTTTACTTATTATTTGCTTAATTATTAATTTAAATAAATTAATTAAGAAAATTAGAAAATGAATAGTAGAATTTAAGAAAATATTTTCTAAAAGTCTTAAATGATTTATGAAACCTAGAAAAAATATAAAAACCTACTGTTGTTAATTAAAAATTAAGAAAACTATTTAATTACTAAAATTACCTAATTAATTAATTAAACTATTTTTAATTCTAATAATTATTAAACTAAAAGAGAAAAATATGAGAAAATTATTGAAAATACCTTAAGGTGACAGGAAATTAAGAAAATTATAAAAATGATGAATTGCTTATTAATAAGCTAAAAAGAAAAATTAAAAAGATAAAATATCTTAAATAGAAGCTATCACTAATTTTATATTTGGTTTTTGTTGGTTTCTCTTTTTGACAGATTAAAATAAGCTAAAAACTAGAAACTTTTACAAAGACACTTTTACAATAACTTAAAAATAAGCTGTGTGCACCCCCTTTTCCTAAACAGTTGACATTTATAGCTTATTAGGACTTGTGCAATGTTAGAAAAAGCTAGGAAATGACAAACTAGGTGTACACAGATTATTATAAACTTGAAATAAGCAAAATGGAACAGATAAGCACTCAGGATAAGCTTTTTACCACAAATAAGCACTTATGCCTATGCAAGGCCTGAACAGGCCAAATCCAAAGATTTTGGATCTCTGTGGGGTCCACAGAAGTCAAGGTAAGTCCAAACTAAAACTTAAAACTTGAAAAGGGACAGAAGGGCTACCAAATAAGCCAATAAGCTAAGCTTATGGCTTATTAATGAACACTGGGTGATGCTTGGAAGTTAGGGTCACACACTGAGTACTCAGTGTAGGCTCAGGTATTGGTCAAACTTAATGAGGCTTGCAGCCCTATCAAGTAAGCTCCAAAGGGTGAAATAAGCCCTGAACCTTATCAATGGGCTTATTGGCTTTCCAAAAAGCCAAGGTACAGGGTGTAGGATCCACTGATGAACACAAGAGAGACCTTGGAAAATTGGTCAAAACCTGATGCACAAGGCATGCACTTGCCCTGCAGGTCTAAATAAGCTACTCCAAGGGCTTATATAAAAATCTAAAAAATAAGCTGTTGATGAAAACTTGTAGTCTAGCTGACAAAATTTAACTTCTGAAAAGATCAAGGCCAAAAGCTAATCACAAAAATCACAAATATTCTTCCAATATTTGAATTTCTGAAACAAAGGTGTATTTTGACTTTTTGAGTTTTTGCTAAAAGTTGACTTTGATGAGATTTGCTCTTGATTTATTGACTGATTTAAGTTACTTAAGCTATAAGGGGACTAAATAAAGCTAAAACTTGCACTTGTGAACCAAATTAAGGCTTATGCTACTTCAAAATCAACACATATATATGATTAGATCAAATGATTTGTGATTTTGACTTTTTTCTGAATAAGACCTGGTTTTTATGTTTGTTCTGAGCTAATACGGTCCTAAGTGACTTGTGTCAACAGAAAACAACAACACACATACACTACAACACCTAGGATTTCACTGATCCAAACACACCCTAAGATTTGATTGTTTATTGATTTATGAAGCAAATGGGGTTTAAGGCTTATGAAACTGATTCAAAATGTCTTATTATGATATATTAAACTTAAATAAGCACTTAAACACAAGGAACAACAACAACAATAGACCAAGATTAATAAGTATGCTAATTTAACTGCCAAATTGAGAAATTAAAGCAACTATGAATACCAATAAACAAGATACTGATTTTATGCAATAATATCACTAATTAATACTAAATAAGCATAGAAGCTGAATAAGCAATGAAATAAGCAATGATACAGTAGAACACAGAAATGAGTTTTAAAACCTTACAATGTGCAATCCTGCTTTGTATCAAGAACCAAGGACCATGAGATCAATCCTAACACTCCCCATGGAGTACTAACCCACAGCCATCCAGGATTCACTGTGCTCCAATTGCTATAACCATGAAACCTGCAAACTTTGACTAATGTTGACTTTTTGTGTTTTTGAATTTTTTATTACTAAGCAGTGTTTTATGGTTTCTAAAAGCTTTATTAAGCTTCCTTGGAGCTTAAATGAGCCTAAGAGTCCATGTATTCTAATTATAACAACAATATAGCTTAATAAGAAATTTGAAATAAACGTAAAAATTGCACAAACTCAATAAGATACTAAAACTTGAATTATATTACTTAAACAGTTGAGGTTACACTTGAATTGACTGGAACAATGCTTAAAACCTTTTGAATTAACTAAAATAACAAGCTACAATTTAAACGACTATATTTTAAGCTAATATGACTACTCTTCTTCATTGCTCCATCTCTTCCCTTTTATAGCAGAGGATTATCGTTTCTGAACCCTTTCTAAGTATTTCCCATCCAATCTTGGCCTTTGAATCACTCTGAATCTATCCTGGCCCTCGATTCCATTTTTGGCGGGAAAATTGGGTATATGGGTTTGGACTGTTATAGGTAAGGGGGTGGTGGCATTAATTGTGAGGTGATATAAGGTGCAGAGGGTGTGGGGAGGTGATGATGAGCCTAGCAAGTAGTGGTGGTGGGGTGAAAACCAGGTGGTATTGGTTACGGTGAGTGAGGGAGAGGGAAAGGGAGTGTTTGACCGGTTTTGACCCTGGTATAAATACCAGGGTGGGTTTGTTGTTTGGGCTTTGGAGTGGGCCTTGGGAGATATAAGGGTGGGCTGGATTTAAGTGTTGGGTTTGGATTTGGTGTTAATAATACAATAGGTCCGTTTGGTTTGTGTTAATATCAAAGACTAATTTTGCAATTATCCGATTTTTGAGGGGCTGGATTTGGCAAGTTTCCAAAGATATATAAGGGACTAATCTTGCCACATTTGAGTAACCAAAGGACCATAACTCCCATTTTCCACTTTTGACTTTTCCAGGGACTAAAACTGCCAATCTTGCAAACTTCAGGGACCAATTATGTCAATACACCAAACTTTCCAACCAAAGGACCATTCCTGCCATATATGAGAAGTACAAGGACAAAATTTGTTTTTCTCAAAGTTTTAATATCACAGGGACCATTTTTGTCAATTTTCAGAGTTCAAGGACTAAACTTGCAATTTTGTGAAACTTTGCACCAAAGGACTAAATATGTAACTTTGTGATTTAAAAGGACATTTGGTTACTTTTTCAAGTTTTTAGAATAACCAGGGACTAGATTTGACAACTTTTGAAAGTTGAGGGACTGAAACTGCCAATTATGCAAACTTTGTTCATTTTTCATCTGTTTTTTATTATTTTGCATCTGAAACATATAAAACATATTCCTGGGATATTTTCAGTATTATGATGCATATTTGAGTGTTTTTAGATATTTTGGCAGCTCAGATTAGGTAAAAATGATGGGTATTTACACACCCATCAGTTTTCAATTAATTATTTCATGTTTTTGATTGTTGATTTCATATGGGTTCGTTGTAATTGTAGCTATGATTTATGATCATGGTCAAAAGTTGTTTTTTATTATGATATACTTTGCTTTTATGATATATGTGTATTGAATCAAGATTGTTTTTTTGTTTCGGATTACAGGGAATTAGTGATTTGGGATTTATGGTTATGATTAGATTGAATTAAGGTTTGATTCTCCAAAAAGTAGTAGACAAGCAAAAGGCGAAAATAAATAAATAAATAAATAATAATACATAACAACAACGAACCCAATTCCGCCGGAGCAGGGTATGCGGAGGTAGAATGTAGACAGGTCCTACCCCTACCCCAGGATACACCCAGGAATAGAGAGACTGCTTCCAATGAGACCTCCGGCATGTGTAGGTGTGCGGGTGAAAGGGAAAAGCAAAAAGAGCAATAGGACAGTAAACAACAAGCAGAAGCAAGGCAAACAAAAACATGAAACACAAACAAAAACGCACGGGGCCTATAGCTACGGCAAAGCAAAAGCAAAACAAAGCAGGCAAACCTAGGGAGCAACAAAAAGCAAGGCAAAAGCAACGCATGGAGCCTAAAAAAAACAAATAATAATAATAATAATAATAATAATAATAATAATAATAATAATAATAATAATAATAATAATAATATGCATTTTATGTTCCCAAAAAATAGCAAATAATTTTTTTTTTTATCAATTTATAGTTTTTAAGGAATGATTTACGTGTAGTTAGTGTGTTGTTTTGATGCTTGGTTTGATGATGCTTTACTTATGTTTAGCCGCACTAACTAGCGCTTTCTTTTCGTATTCAATGTTACCTTATTATGTTTGCTTTTATGTATTTTTTTTCAGCTGATTCATGTGGATTTTACAGTGTCTGAAATCTATTCGTATCTTGCCGGCATAGCATGATAGAGATGGGTTAGGTATGCTGAGTTACAATATGCTGTTATGATGTTTGGTTTCATGATGGCGAGCTCAAATAGCAGCTTGTATTTCCTCACCCGAATCTAGAGAAGCTATCATCACATCAGACCCTTTTGCCCAGATTCAAAAGTTAGCTCTTCTCCGGATTTCTCATAGATTCAAACAAGTTTCGGGTGCGTGGTCTAGTTGGATAGGTGACCCAAGGTGTTGTTATATATAATTCCCTAGCGTTCTGTTTAGGGGCTTTTTTTTTTTATATTTATTATTATTATTTTTTTTAATCTCTGTCTTGGATATCTTGTTCTCTGTTTTCTTTGTTTTTCCTTTGCCACCTTATAAAATATTAGCCTTTCGAAAAAAAGTATTTTCTACATAAAAAAGGTAATGAACTTTATGAAATTTCTTAATTAAGGTAACACAATACTCATATTATAAAAATGGCACTCAAGTTTTAAATTTCGTGAAATAATAGTGACTGTTACATTTTAAAGGTTGATATGATGACACGTCTCGCTTTGTAATTTGACCATCTCAGAAAAGTTATAATTTTTGAAAGTTGAATCTCATTTTTGGTAATTTTGATATTGCGTTACCATATTAGAGAATTCGAATTCGTTATCTTGTTATGAAAAAAACTCCTTATAAGCCTAGGAGTAATGGTTATCAAACTCACTATCTCCACGTCAGTGACACATCGCCATTCACCACGCCACCAAACAGGTGTAATGGTCATCACCAAACCAAGCAAATAAAAATACTCAAGTTTATACAAACAGACCTACAGACACACACAAGCAATAAAAAGTTGGCAAACCGTTTGGTGGTCTGCACCACCAAACCAATGCACAAAACAAGGGACCGCACACGGTATGGGATGGAGGTATCGGGTATCACGCGGTGGTGGTTGTGGATCACCCACCAGGCCACCATTACTTCCAGCCTAACATATGACACATGGGTTTTCTAAATTATGTATCCTCATCTGACCTATTGATTCGAACATGTGTCCATGTTTCCTTGTTAGTCATACAATTAGACTTGCAAGTTTACGAGTTATTCGTGCATACTACTAAGTGTGGAAGGTGTCATTCAGCAAAAGCAAGCGGCAAACGATTCAAAATGATAAAATTCCACACCCAACATCAATATAAAAGAGGGGACCACCTTTGATTTATCCCGAGCAACTATCTAGTCCCGAAAGGACATCAAGAAAGAGATGAGGTTATATGAGAGAAAATGATATCTAATACTCCCTCCGTCCCAAAATTATAGTCCCCTATTGACTTTTTCGGTCTTTATTTTTCAACTTTGACCTTAAATATTTTTGTTTATATTACATAATACTTGATGCAAAATATATGAATAGATTGAGTTTTAAATGTATTTTTCATTGGTATAATTTTCATCAACTATTGTATAACACAAACAAAAATATTTAAAGTCAAAGTTGAGAAAGAAAGACCGAAAAAGTCAAAAAGGGACTATATTTTTGGGACGGATGTAGTAGTTTTTTGAGCGAGTATTTGTATAATGATTAAAAAAAAAGTAATGAAAAAGAAAGAAATACTGCTAGTTAAAAAAAAAAAAAAAAAAAAAAAAAAATGGCTTAAACTAGAAGTTTTACCAAAGCCCGTCATTGTTCACTAACCCCTTTTCCTCATAACTGTACTTTCAGCTTCTCTTCTACACTTCGTTCTCCCTTTTGTTCATATTAGAATCCCCCAAAATTCAAATTATTTCTTCAAAAAGAATAATACACCATGGATTCCATGGTGTTTTGTTCAAAACCCATTTGGTTTAATTCCCAAAGAAATCAATCCAAAACCCTGTTTACAAGTAGTAGGTCTATATCAATGTTTGCCGCCAAAAAAACCAGAGTTGTTTCACATCTTGAGTCTAGAGTTAATGGCTCTCTTTCCCCTTCTGACCCTGATTCTTTATTTGTTGACCGGGTAATTTTTACTATTTTAAATTTTGCTTGTTTTCTGATAAAATGATTCTTGTCTATTTGAAGTTGTGGATAATTACTTGTTAAAGTGTTTGGAAATGCTTAAAAGCTCATATATTTTTTGCCCGACTAATCCGCGGGGTTTAAACTCACCGCCACACAGACTTAAACTAGGTAAAGCCCTCCCTTTTCATGGGTGGCCACTTCAGGGTTGTTAGCACCTAACATGAATTGAACTTAAGACTCAAAACTTAGCATTTGCCGAACACTACACATTCAATGCTATGTTCAATAGTCTGTTCAATAGTCGAAGTTCTTAGGCAACCGTACATCCTTATGACATAAGAAAAAAGAAAATACAGTGAATGGAATGCTGCTTGTTTTAACGAGGGGTATAGATGTTCTTTTTTCAAGTCTTTATTGCAAGTTTAAAAATCGGTATCATCCAATCATTTGATTAAAGATAGTGATAGGATTTACGTTTTACATTTATATATGATAAAAGGTAGGGAAATTCTTGTAATTACACATTTATCATAATAGTTAAATAGTTTTTTTCTGCAGCAAACTCAAACTACTTTTTGAAATTGAACGTTTTGACCATGCTGCTATGTCCGCTTAGGTGTGTGCTATAGAGGCTTGTGGTGTATGGTGTAGACCTTTCTTCTCGTCCACCATTTTTTGTGGTGTGTAGGTGTTGCGTAATAGTTGCATACTTGCAGCCGTCTAAAACAAACTTGCAGTTTTACAGCATATCCAAACACACCCTACAATATGTTATGTTTTACAGCATATCCAAAAACTGTAGAACATGTTCTCTGTTCTACAGTTTTTTTTTTAGAGTAAAGTAAAGTAAAGTAATGCAATGTAAAGAAATAGGGAAGAGTGGAAGTAAAGTTTATAGATTTTTGCATGTTCTTGAGTTTATAGTAAAGTAAAGTAAATGAAAGTAGGTGATCCTATTTTATACTTTTTATATTTGTGGAATTACTATTATAACATTGCTCCATAATAAATGCACACTAAAGACAAAGGTTCTTTTTGTCATTTAACTCTTTTGATTTTTGTCTTATTCACTTTCATCCACTTTCACCCCAAATATGGGATGAAAGTTTTGTTAACAAAACAAGCACACTTCCTCCCCTTTTCATCCACTTTCACTTCCTTCCTCTCCTACTTTTTTTCTTGAGAACACAAAAATATTTCATTCCTTTCACTTTCACTCCCAAGAGAATCTTGAGAACATAGTGTTAAATATTTTTGAAATGAGGAGGGTGAGTGTGCCTAAAAGACTTCTATATCTGCTCCTATCTGTTGTTATGCTTAGTACACGAATCTTTATTAATTTAATTCGTTGAATCTTAGTATTCCACATATGTCAGTCTATATTATGATCTCTACCAATTTAGTCATCAAACTTCGTAAATATGTTCCGTCATGATCATGTTTATGATATAAAATAGCAACATATCCATACATAATGGGCACCTTTTGACCCATATCCTACTTTTCTCTTTAGCTAACCTTTTTCATGTTATCATTTTGACCCGTTGGAGAAAATAAATAACGTGAGTCAACTCATCCCTAAGTAAATACAACAGTAAATCTTTCACCTCTAATTTGAGCAGCTTTTACACGTGATGTCTTACAAGACAACTTCCACATTAAATAGTTTTAAGTAGCTATATTCTTGTTAGCTAAGATATATCTAGTTATCTACTGAGGTTCCTTTCAAGCCTACTAACAACTCAATGACACAAAATTGCCATGTTGCTATTGCAGCAAAAAGCATTGGAAGCTGCAATGAATGATATTAACAGCTCATTTGGAAAAGGGAGTGTGACGAGGCTTGGAAGTCTTGGTGGAGCTCTTGTGTATGTTCTATTCTCACCATTGCAGCTATTAAATTCACACTGTTATGGTTCCATTTTATATTTGACTACATTTTTTTTCTTCCGTTTAATCCCATGAGAAAACAAATTTTCTGTGCTTGTAACAAGCAGTCTATGCTAAAATTAGAGGAAGCAATATCAACCCATTTACCTTGTAATAGGTTGAATTGGGTTATCTTTTCTCTTAAATAAGTCATCATAAAGTTCAAATTTCTACAACCTCCTAACTCGGTTCATTCAAAAGTTTGGATCATTATAATAGCCTATAGTGATATTTGTTGGGATGATTCTCGCACACTCTTTGTTATGAGGCTATCAGGACTAACACACTAAGACTAATAATCTATAAGAAAAGTTTAATATGGACAAGAAAATGTGTGGGGGTCAACCCAGTCCGAGCCGCACATAAAACACATGCTGACTCATTCCTCAATCCATCCGATCCAGCCCGACTATCTTGCAACTTAATCTCGCCATTTACTCTAATTAGAACTATGGATCACTTTACACATGACTTTTTTTATGTTGCAGTGAAACATTCCCAAGTGGCTGCCTTCCCTTAGACCTTGCGTTAGGTGGTGGCCTTCCCAAGGGAAGAATCGTAGAGGTATTGGCTTCCATCTCTGCTCATGCAGTTTTCATTTAATATGTCATCATGTACAAGTGGCAATTTTTCTACCCCATCACTTATAAAAGACTCGATTCGAGTTATGCTTATTATAGGGGACAATTCGGGCTATGCGCTGGTCAAATCAGTAAACTTTATATATGTTTGTGTTTCTAATTACTTTAAGGAATTGATAATCTTATGTGATTTTTTTGTGGTTTTAGATTTATGGACCTGAAAGTAGCGGAAAGACCACTTTGGCACTACATGCCATTGCAGAAGTGCAGGTTGACTTCGACTTTTTGCTGCATGCTTTACCATGACACTTATATGAATTTGGATTTTTATGATTGGAAATGAGATCTCTTTACTTGTTTGTGAATCATGCAGAAACTAGGAGGCAATGCGATGCTTGTTGATGCAGAGCATGCTTTTGATCCATCATATTCTAAAGCATTAGGAGTGGATGTGGAAAATTTAATTGTTTGCCAACCAGACAATGGAGAGATGGCGCTTGAGAGTACTGATTAATTCTTTCTTCTGTATTTTCTGTGTATGATAAGTTATGAATTGCATCATGACAAAGTTAGTTTGTAAGGTATCAAGGTTACTCACATTATTTGATGTACTAATAAAACACTTTATTTTCTCCAGTTGCAGACCGTATGTGTAGATCTGGTGCGGTTGATCTCATTTGCATCGACTCTGTCTCTGCTCTTACTCCACGAGCTGAGATTGAAGTAAGTCATTAAGTCATACGATTAGCAGTAGATGCAATAAAATGTGTGAGCAGTTGACTTGGAGACTGGGTTTTTTATTTTATTTTATTTTACCAATAATTAATTAGTTAAAGATGATTACAAAACTATACAGTTACATTGGAAAATTACTAAGAAAGGTAGGTAAAAATACCAAATTTGCTAATGTGGGGTAATTGTGATATTCTTGCTCATCAAAAGGATTGCTAATGGGAAAATCTTCTTAAACTGAACGATTTTGAGTATGTTTGGTTCCTTAAATTTGTAACAAATATGGACTTTCACTCCTTTATTTGTCATAATATGAATTAAAAAACAACCTTAATATTAAATTTGTTATACAGGGGGAAATTGGAATGCAGCAAATGGGTTTGCAAGCACGTCTTATGAGTCAAGCATTACGTAAGATGTCAGGAAATGCATCTAAAGCTGGATGCACACTTATCTTTCTTAACCAAATAAGATACAAGGTGACCATTTTTCTTTCATTTTTTTGAGACAATAAAGACCAATGTTTTGTATGCTATTTCTTTGATGCCATTATAAAACATTTTTTCAAATGTTTTTTATTTTGGAGTGGAAATCAGATTGGAGTTTATTATGGAAATCCAGAAGTTACAAGTGGAGGTATCGCCTTAAAGTTTTTTGCATCTGTTCGACTTGAAATACGGCCTATAGGGAAGATAAAGTTTGTAAGCACACAAACAATTCCAACGTCCCTCTTGACTATTTGTTCTTGAATAAGTTTATGAAGTGGATATTTGTTGGTTGTGTCATAGGTCAAAGGTGATGAGGACATCGGGCTTAAGGTCCGCGTAAGAGTTCAAAAGAGTAAGGTGAATACCAGTTTTTCTTTTACAATTTGTATATCCCACCAAAAAGAAATTGATTTTAACGTAACCTAATAATTTTCTACTATTTGTCGTAATTTATTGCCAAAAAAAGTTATAGTTGAATGTACACCACATTTTGCTAACTATATATGCTTTAGGAGCCAATAATTCATTGATCTAATATATTGTAGGTTTCAAGACCATACAAGCAAGCGGAGTTTGAAATTATATTTGGAGAGGGAGCAAGCAAAACGGTTTGTTTCTTAACCATTTATTTCATAATATGATTTTGATAATAACCTAGTTTTTTTGTTGCCAAAATATTACATGGGTGGAAACTGTTGGGGCTGACATGAAAAATTTTTAAATCCAAATATTTGATTATTTTTTATTTTTTATTTTATTTTATTTATTTATTTATTTTTTAATAAATTATCAGTATTTCAAATACGATCACAAAAGCTATATGATCTCAGTAAATATAGTTTTCTATAAAATGATTTCAGAGGTTTTATGTGTAATAAAAAAAACACAGCCTTTGCGACTTTCAACCTGTTTGATGTTTAGCAATTTTTTGAAAACTTTTGTATGACGATATTAAGCATAACCTGGATTTACCCTCCATAAGGAAATGGGTCAAATTGCCACCTCTACTAGTTTGCATGGCTTGATTTAATTTATATACAGGGATGTATACTGGACTGTGCGGAAATGATGGATATTGTTTTGAAAAAAGGCTCGTGGTATAGCTACCGAGATCAAAGGTTTGCCCCCCACTCTTCGCCTAAATCATGTAACTAGCGTACCAAATAAGTTTACACTTTTTTTCGTTATCTCTGTGATAATCAATTTTTTATAATACAAATGATAAGGAAGTTTTATGCATTCGGGTGACATTTTACTTGTTTGAACCATATGAACCCCATTTCTTTCATTATTTTCAATACATTTTTACCTCTTAGAGTAAACGTCACCCAAATCAACATATTTTAGAAAAGAACTCATGAATCGTGATAACTTACACTTGGAGGTCATTAATTGATGTATATTAATGCTATATGTGTCTATAACTCTATGCTCTTTTCATACTCGTTTGATTATCATGAAGGTTGGGGCAAGGCAGAGACAGGGCGTTGCAGTACCTGCGAGAAAACCTTCCCCTTTGCGATGAAATAGAAAAGGTACCTTATCTTATTTTGTAATTATGTTTTAGATAGCAACATTTACACTCTTCCATAATATTCATGTCTTGCTTCTCATAGATTATATATTCATTGGTTGATACATGAAAATGAATAGTCAATGCTTAATATCCCATTAAAAGAATGTTCTTATTCCTTGTCTGGTATTTGATAAACAGTTGTTAAAAAAAGTAGCTAATTGACCCTAAAAGTTATTCTGTATGTTGGAATTTATTTCCAAGTATCAAGACCAGCTCCTTGGCATCTTATAACACGGTCAAAATTCCCACTTTCTTTGCATATGCAGCTTGTGAGGTCAGCAATGGTAGATGGAACTGGGCAAGCAATTACGTCCTACGCTCGACAGTCTACACCACTCATTGAAGAGGATGAATTGCTAGAAGAACTACAGTGACATGTTAACGGAATATTTGCCTCTTGGTTTTCCTTCACACAGGTTTGAACCTCCGTTTCACTATCTGCACAGTGATATTTTCCTAAGGTTTTCAAATTTGTTGGAAGACCAATCGTAAAAAAAGAAGAAAGGAAATGTAGAAATTCGTAAGGCATTTTGTAACCCTTTATCTTAATTCAGTTTTTACGTGTTGTAAACCTATTAGATACCATGTTGCAGACCCGGTATTTCTAATTTATTGAGTATATGATGGGTACAAATTCTAAGTTGACGTTTTAAATGCCACTTGCTTGCTTATATTCATTGAATTTTTCATGCTTGTGACATATGAAGCTTAAATAGTCTTTTGACGAATTATAACTTCTCTATTTGTAGGTGTCCTAATCTTTTACCCATATTTGTTGCTTTCATTGTATATATAGTTTACTCAAGTAGCTGACTTTTGATTTTTGAATTGAAACATTTATTGTAATGTCTTCGTTACTGTGTATCTGTTAGGTTTTTTCAACCTGCTTTTATTAGAAGACTAGGTAAACCAAACCTGAAGGATGAAACATTCCTCCACACGTGTTGCTGACCTTGGATTATATTTTTATTGTAATAGGTCAAATGTAGAAAATTTTCTAAAAAGAAAAAGGCTTCTGTATTCATATTACAAAAACTTTTTTTAAAGAAAGTGTATATAGTTATTTCTCATTAAACCAATTTTGACTTGTTATCATTAGCTTTGGGTGTGGAAACATGACAAGCAATAACAAGATCTTATGTTTGTATAAATTTTTACATGTTGAAGAGTTCCATAAAATGGATAAAAATACATCATAAAAAAAAACATTTAATGTTTCTATTGTGCCAAAGCACTTGTGCTGTAAACTAGAAGAGCACCACCTCCTAGAATTCCAGCCAATGTAACAGCCCAAATCAACAAACCTGTTGTCCCTGCATTCATATACAAAATTTCCAGAATTCAAACCTCAAAATCAAGATGATACCTACAAATTGAAACAATAGTTTTGTGGTGTGACTAGCTCGATACAGGGGGTTGATTTGAGTTGTAGCGCGTCTCAAACTGGCCCGTCGTTGTAAAAGTATTATTGTTATAAAATGTTTTTTGATTCATTTTAAACGCCTTTTTTTTTTTTTTTTTTCTTTTTTCTTTTTTTTTTTCCTTCCTTCTAATATTTCTTAGATGGTGCGAGGCTCATCATACCAAATTGCTTTGCCTTGTTACTCAACAATCAAAATATCCGACCCATCAATTTTTCCACCTCTACTACATATATGGATTATGGATTATCATTTGCAATGCGCTAGGTACAAAAACTTGGGCGCATCATAGTTTTTCGGGGCAATTGCGTATATACCCACTAAAACTTGCATATTTGCATATATACCCAAAACATGCTTAACTTGAATTGTACATCATGCATTGAAAACTTGTATTTTGGGGAAATATGCAAGTTTTTGAGTTTTAGTGGGTATATATGCAATTCTCCCTAGTTTCTTTAGCAACTTGCACCGCGTGCTACGATACATTAAGTGATAATGATAGGATACTTACCACCAACATAAACATCACCACTTGGGGACCATTCTGCTTCATTGTAGATGGGGCTGTGTACATTGCAATCATTAAATCTTATTGACTTGGTACCACATGAAAGTATGGAATACACCAATAAAAGAAATATTAGCAACATTTATACCTGTATCCATCAACATTAGCACTATACTTGTCAACAAACTCCCTGATTCAAGTCAAAACCACACTTTTAGTACAAATAGTAAGTAAGAAGATTCACTATGGTAAACCTTTTTTAAAAGATTTACAAAATGCCACATCAAATATTTTTAAACCTTTTATATTATAAACCTATATTCACTTCATAAAATGTGTGATACAACACATGCATTAAATATTAACATTATAAAGAAGTTCAAAAATTAAGACATTTTCATGTCACATAGACATGATCGAAATGAATGCCCACTATGGTTGAAATGAAATATAAAACTTTTCATCATTTTTAAACATTTTCACAAACTCATCATAGTGGATGCCCTAACAAGCAAATATAAAAATCACAACAATAAGCCATTATTTCATTTGAAGAAATTAATAAATCATTCTTGTTTGGTAAAAATAACAACCATCGTGGCTCCTTGATAGTATTTGCGTAATGTCTCTATTACGTAGTTTTCAGATTATGGGTCACCTTATTCCCAAGACTACAGTTAAAGAGATTGATAAGGTGCTGAAAGGTTTCTTATGGAGTCAAGGGAACTTGAAGAAAGGAGCTGCAAAGGTTGCTTGGAAGGTTATATGTTCTCCTAAAAGTCAAGGTGGATTGGGGTTGAAGAAACTTGGTCCGTGGAATGAAGCTTTATTGTGTAAGCATTTGTGGAATATAGTAAGTCAAAAAGAAAGTCATTGGGTGAAATGGGTAAATTTAGTTAAGCTAAAAGGGAAAAACATATGGGAGGTGAATATAGAAGATTCTCATAGTGGTACTTGGAAGGCTATAAGAGCACAAGGTGCAAATGGCGAATGGAGCCTCGCCGTCCGAGGTGGCAGTGCCAACGGTGAGCCGTTGCTCGCCGCCACACCAAGCACCCCTCGCCGTTCTTCGCCATAAGCAATCTCCCCGTTGGGACGGCGAGATGAAACTCTGACAAAGTTTCTGTTTCGTTTCCTTTTTTTTTTTTTTTTTTTTTTTTTTTTTTGAACTTTGAATAGTGATGTAAAATGTAGGTGTATATGTATGATTTTATTTGTAAAATGTATATGTATATGTATATGTAAAATGTATATGATGTAAAATACGATAACAACATTAAACTTAAAAACGAAAATTAAAAACCATAAACTACCATACGATAATAAAAACTATGATTCAATAAAATTTTGAAATTATCCCGTTTTGTATTTGAATTCAAATATTGAAATTATCCCGCTTTCAATTTGAATTCAAATGTTAAACGTTTACCCGCCCATTTATTTGAATTTGAATTCAACAAGTTTGAATATTTTGAAATTTGAATATTATCCCGCTCAGGTTTTGAATCTTAAATGTTTTTAGACTCCTATATAAACCATACATTATCATACAACTTTGCACACACTTCACTTTCACAATGGCAACTCGTTGGTCTATTGATGAAGAATGCTGGCTAGCCGAGATGTGGCAAAACGTTCACGAATTCCATACCAACGAAGGACCTTTCTGGCAAGTTGTAACAGAAAAGTTCAATGAACAATCTGACGGTCCAACTCGTAGCAAAAGCCAGCTAATGGGTAAGTGGGCAAGAATGAACTCAGATTGCCAAAAGTTTCATGAAATTTACTTGAATTTGCAACCGACACGTGAGCCAGATGATCGTGTTGAAGATGTGTTGAATGTTTACAAAGAACGCCATGATGGGAGAGATTTCAAATATTTTCAAGTTTGGTTGATTTTGAAGAGCAACACCATCTGGAACCGATTTATCAATTAATCGCATTTGTATTATTGTATCGTTTGTTGGTTTATGTTAAGTATTTCCGTTTCGTTTGTGATGTTATGTCAGTGTACGTTTCAGTTTGATTAAAATGCTTAACGGCTAGTTTCTCCAATAAAAATATCTAACGGCTACTTTCAGTGTAAATACCAGCTTTACTCAACTTCTTATTATCAAACAACTGAAACTAAATTCCACACATACACTATGGCTAACCAACCATCTGAGGTGCAAAGAAGAATACTTACCCGATTACGCAATGAACAAGAAAATGAACTTAAGTTGATTAACAACTTGTTGGGTGAGATAGCTCGAATTATTCGACAGAGGGAGTCTCGTGCTCCAGAGGTCGAAAGGTTACGTGAGCTACCTCAAGACCATCCAATAGTCATGGTCGGTGTACAAACCCTTTTAAGAAATGATGAAACAGATTTGAAACTTCAAGTCGCTTTGAGAATGGTCAGGGAACAAGTATTGCAAGTTTGGGAAGAAAAGTCAGCACTCATCGATAATTATAAGGCTTTATAAATTATTGATGATGTTGCATATCGTATTTATCGGTTTATTTATTTTCGTGTCGTATCGTATGTTTTTTTTTTTGCAAATCGTATGTTTTTTTTTCCCGTATTGTAACTTTTTTTATTTGATGAAATAAAATTAGTATGTTTTGTTATTTTTTATTATTTGTGAAATGAATTTAATTTATTTAATGAAATGAATAAAAAAATAAATGTGTAAGATGTGGGGCCCTAATGGGGAAGTTGAGGTTTGTTGTTTGGTGAGGGGGGTTTGTTGTGGTTAGTTGAAGTTGAGGTGTTTTGGTGATGTGGCATGGTGGGGCCCGAATGGGGAGCCAAGGGCTCATCTTTGCACCTTGTGCTCTAATGGAGTTAAGAAGTAAAATTAGAAACAATGTTTGGTATGAAATTGGTGATGGGAAAAGGATAAATGTATGGCATGATAGGTGGGATATTAATGGACCTTTGGATGAGTTTATTTCATTTAAAGATAGATATGAGGCTAGATTCAGTGAACAAATGACTATTGAAGAAGCTGTGTTTGATAATAACTGGATTTGGCCTGTGAGCTGGAGGCAAAAATATAGCAGTCTTGTTGATATTGAGGTCCCTAGACTTACTAATGGTAAAGCTGATGCTCTGTTATGGTTGAGTAATAATGGTAAAAAGGGTAAATTTGCTCTAAGGAGTGTTTGGGAGAACTTTATAGAGGGCAAAGATGAAGTTAACTGGCATAAGGTTGTTTGGTTTTCACAATGTAATCCAAGACATGCCTATATACTGTGGCTATCACTTCATGAAAGGCTAGCTACTCAAGATAGGATTATGAAGTGGAATAAGCAAGCTAATCTTAAATGTCCTCTATGCTCAAAAGTAAATGATTCTCATGTCCACTTGTTCTTTAACTGCTCTTTTTCTAAAGATGTTTGGAATGAAGTCAAATTGAAGGCAAAGATGATGCATGGTGATATGGGTTGGAGGAATATAGTAACTGAAATTGCTAAAAGCATATGCATGAATACAATTTATGATGTACTTCAAAGACTTAAACTTGCTACTTCTATGTACTTCATCTGCTGTGAAAGGAATGGGAGACTGTTCAAGTAAATTCAAAGCAGCAAGCAATGTTTGATAAAAGAGATTTTGGAAAGTCTAAAGCTGCAACTTCTAAGCCTTAAAGTGAAAAAATCTGTGGCTGTGACACAAGTAAATAAAGAGTGGGAAATTCAGATGAATATTGTTTGATAACAGAGATAAAAGGGGTGTTTGGCTGTTGACTGTTTTCAGGCTGTTTTCAAGATTTTGACTTTGGTATTCTTTATAGTCAAAAGATCTTTTTTTGCAAACCATAACAGCGGTATTGTTCTAGTGCTTGGAGTTCTAATGTTATGAGTGTACTTTTTTGCTTCCCAATATTCTTTAAACAGGTTGGCTTTGGGAGGGACCTTTTTAGTTATTGCTGAACAAATGAGAGGTCTACACCATATGAATGTACCATAATATAGACTATACACTGTGAAGGGTATATGGTTTGGGTGGGCAGTGTATGATGGGTGGAATAGCGAGGAGTGAAAGATGAACCTGCTTGGTCCTCCCAATACACTGCCAAAGGAGGTAATGGTTGGTCATCATGGAGGGTGAGTGTTTCCAAGCAACTGAAGCCTTTCTTTGAGAGGGAAATGTAGGTTGCTTGGAAGACCCCCCCCCCCCCCCCCCCATGGATGGGTTATGGGTGCCTAGTGATGCCTTTCTTCTTAACTCTTTGATCACTGTGGATGTTGGTTGAGTGGTTTTGGAGGGGAGAAGAAAGGAAATGTAGCTAGATGGTTTATGGTGCATAAAGCTAATGCTAAAAATTGAGGACAGTGCTGGTGTTGCAGAGGGTTTATTTCTATGTTCTGTTTCATAATCAGAGTGTTGTCTGATATATGGTTGTGTTTCTTATTAGATATCGGGTACTGAATTAGTTTGGCTTGTATTGCTTGTTGTTCCTGATTTAGGGTATGCCCTTATCAGATGTTAGTTTATATTTTACCTTTGGTTGAGAAGTAATATAAATTTACCTTTTGCAACAAAAAAAAAAAAAAAAAAAAAAAAAAAAAAAAAAAAAAAAATTATAGGTCACCTTTCTATTTTTGGTTGTCCTTAATTAACGATTTTCAAATTAATTATCCAAGTTTCTCTTCATAACCATAAATTATACTTGTTACAAAACTGCCTTAGTTGTGCATTCCATTATGTTTAGGTATTAGCTTAGTAGAACTAAATATAACATATCGTTGGCTTTCGTCCTGAGGCATCTTTACCATCTCTCAATGCCATGCCACCTCCAATACCTAGTAAGACAATACCACTTTTTCTAGCATTAGTAAATTTGTATGTATAGAAGTATGCATTAAAAATGTATTTATAGTAAGAAAATAACCAAAAGGCTTGTCGGTTTTAATCTTCTTGACACCACTAGCTTGAACAGTAAACGAGGTTTTGGCTAGTGAAAGAAGGCCTTTGGCTGCTTGTTTCTCAAATCTCAATAGTGAATGTAGAAGGCTTTAGGGATAGTGAGGTGGACATCACATGATTGTGGCAGCCATATATGTTTTCTTTCTTAAGTTGCTAGAAAATTTCTTGATAGATTATAGACTATGATGGTAGTCACTAAATTAAAAGAGGTAAACTATATAAGCCATACATAGGTGATTCCCATTTTTACAGATGTCATTGTGTATCTTTTTTGTGGTATGCTACTAGGCTAGTGGATGTGATTTTTAGCAGCATTATCACCTATTCACCTTTCCCTCAATTTTGGTACCTGAAAAAGAATGACCACATACCAAAGTTTTGTTTTGGTGGTTACAAAGAGTGATACAATTGGTACCTCGTGTTGGAAAAATACCTCGACAACAAACCCGAAGTAGCAAACACGAGAGTTGTATCGAGCACAAGTAGCAAACACGAGAGACAACAAAGAACCAACAAGAATATGCACACGATATACCCTCAATGAACCCTTTATTAATACGAATAAAACTTTAACAATTAAGGAAGAAGAATAATAAAACTAGCATCCCCCTCATCTCTATTTATAGAGATGAGGAGGTGGAAACCTAGCTTGCCTTGCACTCCAAGCTACCTAATCATAGTTTATGCCTAACACCTAATCTAATTACAAAGTACACTTAAGCCCCTAAACTATGTTTAAGTTTACTACTAATATTCTAACAATTTCCACCTTAGGAGTAACACTTAAACATAACTGATACTCATCATCTTTTCCTCGTACTGGAACCTCGGACTGGGGACCACCTTGTCGACCAGGCATTGTACTTTAGTAATTTTCCAAGATTAGCTTCCGTAGACTCCTTCACTTTCTTCTTTTTAGCAACATTACCCTCTGCACCCTCTTGACTAGGTACTCCGGTTTCCGTAATGTCCCCCCCCCCCCCACCTTTATACCAAGGTGTATCTTTTCCTGCTTATTTACCAAGCAGCCCGTGTTTGTCTTTTCTTCAAGTTTCTTGTTCTCCAACTTTTTTTGAGCCACTGCAGCATTATCGTTACTAACCTTAACATCCTCAGCTTCATGATTCCCTTGAGCTCCCTGCAGTTCCACCTCAAACCAAACACGTTCATCAACCTGTACTCCGTGGACTCCTGTTTTAACACCAGGACCAAGTTGTTTGAACCCAACTTGTTTATGACCAAGTTGTTTGAACCCAACTTGTTTATGACCAAGTTGCTAGAATCCAACTTGTTTTGAACTTCCATGCTTTTGTACACTAAAAGTCATTACTTTTCCTTCAAGAGTATACACACAGTTCTCTTTCTTGATCCCGATCATCATAACCCGACAACCTTTGATCACCTTGACTCTACCCATCTGCATCTTCACAGTATAACCCTCTTTTTCAAGAGTACCCAATGAAATCAAGCTTTTTCTTAACCCTGGAACATACCTGACATCTTCCAGTATAAAGCTTGAATCATCATTCAACTGTACCTTCACTTTTCCTGTCCCTCTGATAGTGCATGTCCTGTTATCACCTAACTGAACCGAACCACCATCAACATCCTTGAAGTCATGTGTCATATGATAAGACCCACCTGAATCCATTACCAGTTCAGTCATCTCATCATTCCCGACTACCACCAAGGCTTTTCCAAAGTAGGCGTTACCATCGTCATCCGAAGAATCAGAATCCTGATCATGCTTACCCTTCTTGATGAACTCATTTGACTTCTTCTTTGGACAGTCTCTCTTCAGATGACCCTTTGAATGACATATGAAGCACTTGAGTTTACCAGTTCCACCCATTGACTTGAACCGCGAACTTCCACCAGAATGAGCTTTCCTTGAATGATCTGACCCTCCCTTTACATATAACCCGTCACCAGTTTCTTCCTTTGTGCCTTCAGTTCTTTTCTTCAACTCCCTTGAATTCAGAGTCGCCAGCACATCCTCCATTGTCAAGGATTACCTCCCGTACAACAATGTCTCCACAAAGTTTTCATAAGACGATGGCAACGACGTAAGTAACATAAGTGCCTGATCTTCATCCTCAATCTCGATATCAATATTCGCCAAATCAAGTATCAACTTATTAAACTCATCTATATTATCACCCAGTTTCGTATCTGGACTCATATAGTACATGTATAGCTTCTTCTTCTTCAGATACAGTCTATTTGCTAAGGACATAGTCATATAAAAACTAGTCAACTTCGTTTGCAACAGTTGTTTTCTTGGTAACTTCCCGTAAAACCCGGTCTCCCAAGCAAAGAATCAAGGTACCGTATGCCTTCTTCATCAAAGCAGCCTTTTCTCTTGCTTCCATTTCCACGGGTAATGTCTCTAATATAGCATCACATACTAGTTGTACCATTAAAGCACACATCTTTATTTGCCATAACCCGAAGTCATTCTTCTCATCGATTTTTTTGATGTCAAACCTAGTTATAGAACTAGTCATTCTTCTTATATCTTGCTAAAAACCTTGTCAAGTTGTTTTTTAACCAACTTTACCGACAAGCCTCACAAGCCGTGTGCAATATTCCCCTTGTTGCTATAAACCCTTCTTGCAAATCGAATTAATTGGAATTACTCTAAACCCTCGATTTTGAACAAGCGAACCTAATCGTATACTTAAAATCCAAAGCAAACCACGATCGAAACTTTAACCACAAAAAAAATCCGCAACAATAAAATCTTCTATTTAATCGTCTTTAAAGAAAGAACCCTCAAAAATCCAATTAAACGAAGTCGAAATTTAATTATTAAAAGTCGAATCCTTGGGTAAAAACTATTCTTTTCTTTTCAAATTTGTAGTTTACTTAGAGGATACTTCACGTGGGCTGTATTAGGGGTGAGCAGAAACCACACCACAAACCGCAAAACTGCAAAAAACCAAACCACAAAAACCGCACCACGGCAAAAACCGGTGGATCGGTTTTAAGAAAAAATAAAAACCGCAAAATGCGGTGCGGTTGCGGTTTTAGTCAAAACCCGCACCAACCCGCACCATGCTCACCTCTAGGCTGTATGTCACCCTTTGTTTTTTTTTTTTTTTTTTGTTTTTTTTTTTGTTTTTTTTTAAAACTCACGTCAACTTAGTATCTTCTACGTCACCTGTAACAACTTCAACGGACCGATTCGAACCTCGAATAAACTCGAAACCTCGATCTAACACTCGAACTTCAATGACCACAATAATCGTGGCTCTTGATATCACTTGTTTGAAAAATACCTCAACAACAAACCCGAAGTTCGATTCGAACCTCGAATAAACTCGGAACCTCGATCTAACACTCGAACTTCAATGACCACAATAATCGTGGCTCTTGATACCACTTGTTGGAAAAATACCTCGACAACAAACCCGAAGTTCGATTGCGGAAAAGCTAGATCGCGAGTTGCATCGAGTACAAGTAGCAAACACGAGAGATTACAAAGAACCAACAAAAATATGCACACGATATACCCTCAATGAACCCTTTATTAATACAAATAAAGGTTTTACAATTAAGGAAGAAGAATAATAAAACTAGCATCCCCCTCATCTCTATTTATAGAGATGAGAAGGTGAAAACCTAGCTTGCCTTGCACTCCAAGCTACCTAATCATAGTTCATGTCTAACACCTAATCTAATTACAAAGTACACTTAAGCCCCTAAACTACGTTTAAGTTAACTACTACTCTCTTGGTCCCATTATAAATGTCCACTTTGACTTTTTTGAGTCTTTCTTGTTCAACTTTGATCATTAATATTTTTATTTGTGTTATATAATACTTGATGAAAATTATACCAATAGAAAAGGCATTTAAAACTTAATCCATTCATATATTTTTCATCAAGTATTATATAACATCAATAAAAATATTTATGGTCAAAGTTGAATAAGAAAGTCTAAAAAAAGTCAAAGTAGACACTTATAATGGGACGGATGTAGTAATATTCTAACACATCGTACAATCATCTGGTGGCATGTAGAAGAACATTATCGGTTCTAGTCTAGTGGTTCATTTAACAAAAATAGAAAAAAAAAAAAAAAAAAGAACTATGGCTAAAGGATATCGAGGTGTCCTCTTTAGGCGCGATGCGTAATCATATCCGCACCGTTTAACAATAATGTGAAGAAGTTCGCACCATTTAACGTTTATTATTATTTTTACACCATTAACAATAATATGAAAAAGTGGGAATTTATTAATAATCAATTACGAACTAACTTTATTAAATCTTCAACAATATCATCAAGATACGCACAAAAAAAAAAAAAAAAAAAAAAAAAAAAAAAAAAAAAAAAAAAAAAATACGTACAGCAAGACGAGTGAATGTGCATATCAATATTGACATATCCAAGTCACGAAGAATTCGTCATTGTGTTTACGTGTTACGTTCATAAAGGGTTTTATAGAAAAATAATCTCCCATCTGGCTAGCCAAACTAAATGTAACAAGACCACATTTGATTAGATCTACCAAACACAAAAATGGCAACTTAAGTATTTTTAATATTGACACTAGAAATTTACACTAAAATAGTGCAAAAATTGTATAATATTAGAATATGCTTGTACCAAATAAAATGTGTTCCGTGTAAAGACTATAAATTTGCATTAATTGTACTTTAAAATCTATAAAATATATTAGTAATTAGAAAAATAAATTAAGTACTACTCATATATCAATATTAAGCTTATTTTGATAATATTATTAAAAAACTTACAAAAATATTTTTTATAGACTAGTTTTTATGTTTTGTATTAGATATCAAAAGATTAGTAAAAATTAGAGGTTTTAAAAATGAATATGGTTAGCACAATTAATAGTAATGGAGTATATTTAGTCCATTTTGTATTTTGTGTGTCTATTATTCATTACACTAAAATAATGTGATATGTAGTGTTAGCATTGCATTACTTTAGTGTACAAAGTACACTTGGTACTAACATTTAAGATGTTTTTAGATGTTCTTACGGTCACGTCCTACAATTTTGAGTTGATGAAAGTATGTATGTGTTAACATAACGAGAATTTGTTTGTAATGAAAAGATAAGAACAGTGGGTATGGCAACGAGGGTGAAGTGCTCATTTGGAGCTCATCGGTGCCACCTCACCTTAATATCTCTTCATAACTAACCCCCTTCCCACTCACAACTAACCTCAACTTACTCATTTTGGGTCCACCTCTTACACATTTATTTTTTTATTCACTCACAATCAACCCCAACCTTCACAACAAAAACAATAAAAAAGAGAGAAAGCTGTGAATGTCAGTGGATCTATGCTCGTCGTCTGCACGAGGAGCCCTCCAACGACGAGCTACAACGAGGGTAGCATGGTGTCGTGGCTAGGCATGAGGAGCAAAATCGTTTGCCACGTAAGAACGGTGAGCTAACTTGAGGAGCCACACCCACTCCTCTAATAACTAATGATAATCTTTTGAGCATGCTTGGTAAGGGGTTACAGCCTTACAGGGGTGAGGAATGAGAAAGATAATAAAAAAAATGCTGGGTACAATATAATGGAATGACCCATGACCCAATAATGGGTAATGTGCCATTATCCAATAAATTGTGAGAATGTTTTTTCTTTCTCTTTCTTTTTTCTCATTATTATCATTGTCTTTTCTTTTCCTATTCCCGAATTTGAATCAAGCACACCTATAGTGAACTATACCTTTACGCTGCGTTCTCGAGTTTTTCTAGGTGTGAATAGAAATGATGTGAAAAGAAGAGAAAAGAAATGAAAAGGAAAGGAAAGAAAGTTGATTTTATATTTCGTGTTCTTGAGTTGAAATGAAAGGAAAGGAAATGAAATAATGTTGTGTTCTCGAGTTGGGAAGAAAAGAAAGAAAAAGAGACATAATTACATTTATGCACTTTTAGATATGTTCATTTTATCATAAGAGTCGAATATGAGTAAATATTGAAAGTTATATTGGTCATTATATACTAAATAGTGCGAGTGTAAAATACTTTCCGTCCAAATCCGCCCATATTTGGGCGGAAAATTCTTATAGGAAAATCACTAGAATTTTCCTATCATTTCCTTCCTGTTTCCTTTCCTTTCTGTCCAAAAAAAACTCGAGAACACAATAAAATTTCAATTTCCTATCATTTCCTTTCCTTTCCTTTTAAAAAATAACTCAAGAACGGAGCGTATAATGTCAATCAGAAAATTCAAATTCTAATTTTTACGTTACGTCTACTTCTTAAAGTCTTAATGATGGCTCGCGAATTTAATACTCGTAGTAGATAGTTGATTAGTAATGTTATTAAAATAGCGAAACTTTGGCCCACTTTTTATTTTTTTAAGTATCATCACATGATGAAATTGTTTGTTTACGGTATAATAAGAACAAATTAGGATTAGCCGATAACTACCAACAATCATCACATGGCGGGCTGGTCTGGCTGGATGCTATCTAGCAAACTTATGAATAATGTTTAGAATATGTTCAAACTTCAAACAAATCTTATCGACAACACATTGACATTTCTGAATTTGATTTTCAAAATCGTGGAATTTGATGATCTACTTTAATTAGATCATTGGTTTTATATAAAACATTAATTGCAAAATTTCAAAAATTTTTTTAGTCTATGTTAACAGCATTCACAATGCATCAAGTTTTTAAAAACTTATTTCATTTAGCGCATTTAATGCATAAGTATGTTTGGCAAAACTAACTGTAAGTTGTATTATTTAAGCTGTAAACTGTAAATATGTTAACATAAGCTACATGTTGTATCTTTTTTTTTTTTTTTTTTTTTTTTTTTTTTTTTTAATAAAAATGTTTGGCAATTTAGTTGTTAAATTTAATTATATGATGTAAAATGACATAAAATGATATATTTATAATTGCAAACAAATGTTTGGAAGGTATTCAGTAATTTAAAGTTTTAACAGCTCCAAGATATTTAAAAAGCTTCATGAATCATCTTTTTTCATTTAGGAGCTATTTGTTTAAAATAAAAGCTTTAAGTTGATCTATCAAAACGGAGCTAATTATTTTAGAAATATTATTTTTATAACAAAAAGCTAACAGCTCCTCCAAAAAGTTTTTGCCAAACAATCCCTTAATCACTAATGTTTATTAAGAATACTTGAGTTTTACCAAGTGGTTGTAAAAAGCTTTCCAAAAAGTCTTTAATATAACAAAAACCTACTCTAAGTTAAAATAAATAAATAAATAAACTACACAAAAAGCTATTTTGAATAGTGAAAAGATTTTCATCATTTGACCTATTATGTATTATGGATGCTTTTAGTTCAAATAAAAAACTAGGAAAGGAAAATGCAGTAGGTATACGAAATATAAGGCTACTAGCAGTGGTGACCTATATTACATCATCTTTCCGGCTGTCACCATAGCATTATCTCTCCTCAACTCATATTCACATATCTCATCACAGTGGCAACCCATATTGCATCATTTTTTTTAAAACATTTTTTAACACAAACACAAATTTTATTAATAAAACGTAAATATTACATAAACGAAATGATACGAAATGAAAACCATTACAACTAAATAAAAAACTTAAACAACTAAAAATTAAACACGACAACACTTATTTAAAAACTAATAATTTAGCTTGTGGCGTTCCTTTGATTGACTTGTGGTAATTGTGTTGGATATTCAAAAGATTGTGGACGAAATATGTTCCCTTGTTGAGGTGGTGTTATGCCGGTTAGTGATGAGGCGAAAAGTGTACCGCTTTTAAGGGGCCATTTAAGCTCGAATTCGTGATTATTTAATCAATTACTGTCCTAAATCGTTCCTTTTGTCATTTTAGGTACTTTTGAGGAGAAATCTGAAAAAGAAAGCATTTTGTACGTTTTTGGAGCATAAAAGTGAAGAAAACGGCAAAGTCTCAAAATCCTTGCTGGGAACAGTACCTGACGACGTCAAGACTACATACATGACGACGTCAAGCTTAGAAAAAGAGGTGGAAGTGGAAAATATAACGTGACGGCCCAGAACATTTTCAGTGTTATTGACCTGACGGCGTCACCAAGGCCGTCAGGGTCAAAATGCAAGTGACGGCCTAGAGCATTATTTCTACATAACAGCGTCAAGACTGGATCTAGGCAATACGACTCTTAACTTGGCGGTGAGTTGACGACGTCAGAAGCTACCACATGACGCCGTCAGGATATTTATCTATATATATATTTCCAATTTTTCATTGTAAAAGTGTGGAACATTAGGAGGAACTTTACCACAAACCCTAGGTCGAATTTTCATCATATTGTAGGGGTTTCAAACAATTCTTTCATCCATTTTTGAATAAAGATAAGTCTTCCAATAATCATTCAATATGTCTATGTGTTGTTTGATTCTATCTTATGCTTGTCTTTCTTTTAACATGCTAGGCTAGGTTTTTATTGTGTTTGCTTAGATGTAGTGAAACCTAGATGTTGATTATTGGTTGATTGTTTGCTTATAATTGTTGTAGATGATTGTATTCGATGTTAGGCTTAAGAAAACTGGCAGACTTCCATTGGTAACTTGCTTGAACGTCTTAAGAAACATGATCGGAGGTGTACTACGATTTTTGGTTGTATTTAATGCATAAATGAATTCTAATGATCCCATGTTAGGAGCTGTTAGGAGCTTTTAGCCGGCTGCGACCCGACACCATCCGGTTGGGGCAAAGCGGATGTGTGATGCGTAGGGATTGCACCAGGCTTTACCTCTCAAGGGATCTTGAGAAGCTTACAACCCCCACCAGGCAGTGTACCTGATCGATGTAGTATAGTATAATGACAAGTACCGGGGGATTGATCGTTCAGCTAGGAATAGTGTTGCTAGGATTATAAAACCTAAAGACTAGGTCTAGAGATGAGGGATGATTCTTTTTGTATTTTTATATTTTATGAAAAGCAAGTAAAAATCTCGGTTTTGAAGGAGTTGGGCGGAATTAGTTGCTAGTCAACTAACCCAATACTAAAAATGTAATCAAAATAAAAAACTAAAAATGAAAATAAAACTAAATTATACTAGAGTTGTGATCAATATATGGGAGAATTGTGTTTACTTAGATTTCACTACTCCCTAGATATCTTTTACACGTTAATTACTTGTTATAGTTGCGTGGATGACAGATTGTATTCCTTAATACCATTCATGGGGTGGCGTACTTACTTTCCCAATCCTATGAGCGCCTACTTCACTCCTATGTCAAGCCGGCTAAGAAGCTCCTAACATGGGATCACTAGAATTTGCTCATGCATTAAATACAACCAATAAAACCTAGTACACATCGGTTCATGTTTCCTAAGACGTTCAAGCATGTTACACAATGGAGATCTGCCAGTTTTCTTAAGCCTAACATTGAAATCATTCATCCAATACAACCATAAACAAGTAATCAACACATAATTAACATCTAGGTTTCATTATATCTAAGTAAATACAAGATAGATCTAGCCTAGCATGTTGAAATCAAGACAAGCATAAGATATATTCAAACAACACATAGATATATTGATTGAATTGAAAGAAGAGTTATCTCAATTGAACATGAAAGGATTCAAGGGGTGAAAACCCTTGAAAGTACTGAAAAATATGACCTAGGGTTTTCAAAGTTCGTCCCTAGTTTTCTCCACACAAGTTCCTCTCTAATGAATGAAAAACAGAAAACTATATATAGATTTTGATAGGTGATTGCGTCAAGAACAAAAGTCTGACGCCGTCATCTCGCCGCCAAATAGTTTCTCGGACTGCCTAGATCTGGGTCTGACGCCGTCATGTGTATCCCTTATGCAGGCCGTCACCAAAAATTGTCTTGACGCCCTTGTTGTGACGCCTTCAGGTTTTCACTGGGTCGTCATGGTTTTTACTCTTGACGCCATCAGGTACTGTTCTCAGCATGGAAAATTAAGTCTTTGCCGTTTTCTTCACTTTTATGCTCCAAAAACTTCCAAAATGCCTTTTTTTCCAGAATTCACTCTCAAAGTACCTAAAATCACAAAAGGAACGATTTAGGGCAATATTTGATCAAATAAATTCAATTCCTGGCTTAAATGACCCCCTAAAAGTGGTTCATTTTTTGCCTCATCATATAACCTTACACTTGAGATTTGCTTGTCCTCAAGCAAATGCGCTTTTATTCTAGTCAAAATACAAGTTAGGGGTCATTTAACACTAATATAAAAGTAATTACAGCAAATAATCGTTCCACTAAAGACCAAAGACAAGCACGGAGGTCATATACTAGCACCTCACAAATAGTGTTTAGATAATCTCTCGGGTGTCATAAAGTAATATCACAATATGGAAATGGAAAACATCTCTCACTACCTGTCATAGCAAAATAGATTACCATAGGCTTGGAAAAGGATCAAACCTCCACTACATGGCGTAAGCACCTAGGATAAACTATCAAAGAGGTCTTTTTAAAGGGTTGTAACGTTAGGTGTAGGGATATGGAATACACGGTTTTGTTGGATATAGGCAGTCTTTACTGGTGGCGAGTTAAAAATCTTGGTTAATTACATGTACAATATGGCGTTGCTAAGCCAAGACTAGACTCGACTTAAGCTAAATAATGAAAAATAACAAAATCATAAAACAAACATAGAATGAAAAGGGATGGTAGTCCGTATGTTTTTCTCTTTTTCTTTTTCTTGATTTTTTCGATTTTTTTTTCCTCTTTTGCATACACTCTTACCCTACCATCCAAAATAATACATCATAGGGAATGAAAATTCCCCTTACACTTGAATTTTTACATACTTTACAATAAACTAATCTAATGACTCGAATTAAGAAAATCAAAACACTTGGAGTACTTTTAAGATTAATGCACATATGGGGGTAATATATGATGTTCTTCCCCATTATTCCATAATATAAGTACTTTACCCATGAGTCATAATCGTCCCAAAACAGTATATACAAGGATATAACTCGACTTAGCAACCATGTAATCAATTAGATAATTAACTAAGGGTTTAAACAAATAACAATAATGCACTAAAGATGAGTGCATACACGGAAGGCTAAGGCGATTTGGGTGTACATTTAAGTGGGGTGTAACAAATTCTTCCATTAAGTAAGATGCTTAAAGTTAGAAACGAAAAGATAGGCTCGGAGGGGTGTACTAGGGGTTTCGTGTACTAAAAATGAGTACAACGCTAAGGGTGTGGGAAAAATTAATTGACTTAACTAGCCAAATAATATGACTTAAATGGTCAAGTAATTATAATACGGGTTTAACACAAGGGTGATCCTAATGCCTCTTATCATGTAGTAAATCCTACTACACGAATGTAGTCTCACTAGCGGTCTCGGGATGCATCACTAACGCAAGTTCTAGAATCTTAATGCTACCGGTACACTTATAAGCACTAATAGTAAATGCTTTTCCTATCAAATCTAAAGGCGAACCTCACATATTTGGGTGGAAATTTTTTTTGAATGATACGGTTTTGTGTTAGTCATACAATCTCCTATCCATGAGACGCTTGCTATGGCTAAAGTTTCACTCCTAAATGTTGTAAAAAAATTTAAATTTGGCGCTAAAATTGCACTAACAAGTATTTCTCATAGTTTTATTACACATCTACCATCAAACAAACAAACTCAAGCGAAAGTGTATCTGTAAGGTATCATCATTTTACCTTCCCCTTACATTTAGGATGAACATTGTCCCCGATGTTCAAGTAAAGAATGTAAAAGTGAAATAAGTAAAAAGAATGAAATCAAATACTCCCCTGATTCGCTCGGTATGGATAATAAGGTGGCCAGGTTAGATCTTCCTCCAAGAAAATGAACAATCAAAGCTTCCCTTCCAGAATATAAATCATCTTCTTGTCATACATAACCTGTAAAACCTGAGAAAACAGACAAGGCAACCTCGCATAAAATCGGCGGCAATCTACATATGCTAATAAATCCTAGAAAACAAAAATAAGATATAATGATTGTGGAATGATGTTTGCATATTCCCTGGAGATTATAAAACTAATAATTCAACAAAAACTTTAAGACTCCGTTAGAAAAACAAAAGAGGTAAAATTTCCAGATTTTTACACGTGACGCCGTCAAGAGTAAACTCGTGACGCGTTCAGAAGTGACCTGCAGAAATTCTTATGTTTAGTTTCCGGAAAATTTCTTGAAAAACTTATGTCCTACTTCCTGGAAAATCCTGCAAAACATCATTATGACTCGATACAAGAATTTGACTCTAACGAATACTAATACATATGTTCATTTAATATTGTTGTGGTTCATGCTCAATTTCGTTTTTATAAAAAAATTTAGATCTCCCTTACACTTATCTTTTGCAAAATACCTTTATATGTAATTAAGACGAAGTTAAAAACAAAATAAAGCATTTTCACAATTTACTTTGAAACATGAACACAAACAATAAAAATAAAGCATGCATACGGAAACAAATAAATAAATAAAGCTTGGGTTGCCTCCCAATAAGCGCTTGTTTTTGTTCGAGTCACGAGCCTGACTCTACCCTTATTTAACGGAAATAAGAGAAGTTTTCCCTACACTTAAGATTAAGTGCGGGTGATAGTAGCGATACACACCTTCTCGGTGAAAGTATGCCACGTGAGGAAAGAGTGGTGGATGAATTATATGCTCAAAGGGTTGTGCTCCTTTCATCATAACCTTACCTAATTCAATCGGGTTAATGGGTGGATTAAGATTTTCTCCTAGAAAGGGATCATTTTCTATCAACTTCGAAAGACTCCTAGTTGGGGATCCATCTTGACCTAATAAACCCGGTTTAAACCCATAATGTTTCTTGTGATCAATCATAAATGGGTGATGTAAGTATGTAAGGTCATTTTCCACTCCTATATTGTCTTCCTCTCTACAAGGCTTAGAGTCCATTACCTTTGTCCTAAGACTACCCGGACTATATGGTTTGATGGGTGGATCGGGACCTATTTCAATTCCTAAATTTTCATCCAAGGATAGAAGATTAGGTAACAGTTTCGGTTGAGGCTCCGGTTCATCAAAACTAGGAACTTCCCTATAACTAAGAGTAAGGTTATCATTATAAGTATTCAAACCTATATCCTTTAGTTGTGTTTGGTTCAAAGGTTCTACCTCAATTGGGATTCCTAAAGTTTCATCTACTTCATCCGAATAAGTTACGGGCGGTGTGTATGCCTCAAATGATGGTAGGACTTCTGGGGTACTTGGTGGGCTTAGATTTTCAACTCTATCCTCCATCTTATCAAGATTACCAATGTGTTCAGCTTGTATTGTGGTGAAATCAAACCACTTCGTGCACCCAGTTATCTCATCTATACGCTTATCCCCAAACAATCTTCTTGCTTTTTCCCTTAAACTTGCTATCAATTGATCCGTAACAACGTTTGTTGGGTTGTCCATTTTTTTGGCAAGTATGGCACAATTCTCTATGGTTTCCCATGCTTCATTAACACTTAATCCCCAAAGGTCCCCATCTGCGGCATGGTCAATGTCCATTTTGGTATAGTGGTCGACACGATGGTAAAATATTTCAATCTGGGACCACAAATCGAAATTATGATGAGGGACTTTTCGGAGTAAATATTTAAAATGAGCCCATGCATCATAGATAGGTTCATCTTCATGTTGTTTAAACATCAAGATGTCATTTGGAGTGGGTGAATTTAGTGGTCGGTAGTATGGTGGATTCGCGTTCTCCATAATGATGAACGGAATAGTCAATGATACGAACAAACACACAAAGAAAAATATAGACTAAAGAAAACCTAAAAATTAAAATAAAATCTTACTAGAAAGGAATCTAGCAAGTAGACCTAATTAAAAGAAATTCTAACCTAGACAATAACTATTCCCCGAGCAGCGGCGCCAAAAACTTTATGCGTAGGGATTGCACCATGCTTTACCTCTCAAGGGATCTTGAGAAGCTTACAACCCCCACCAAGCAGTGTACCTGATCGATGTAGTATAGTATAATGACAAGTACTAGGGGATTGATCGTTCAGCTAGAAATAGTGTCGCTAGGATTATAAAACCTAAAGACTAGGTCTAGAGATGAGGGATGTTTCTTTTTGTATTTTTATATTTTATGAAAAGCAAGTAAAAATCTCGGTTTTGAAGGAGTTGGGCAGAATTAGTTGCTAGTCAACTAACCCAATACTAAAAATGCAATCAAAATAAAATACTAAAAATGAAAATAAAACTAAATTATACTAGAGTTGTGAGCAATATATGGGAGAATTGTGTTTACTTAGATTTCACTACTCCCTAGATATCTTTTACACGTTAATTACTTGTTATAGTTGCGTGGATGATGGATTGTATTCCTTAATACCATTCATGGGGTGGCGTACTTACTTCCCCAATCCTATGAGCACCTACTTCACTCCTATGTCGAGCCGGCTAAGAAGCTCCTAACATAGGATCACTAGAATTTGCTCATGCATTAAATACAACCAATAAAACCTAGTACACATCGGTTCATGTTTCCTAAGACGTTCAAGCATGTTACACAATGGAGATCTGCCAGTTTTCTTAAGCCTAACATTGAAATCATTCATCCAATACAACCATAAACAAGTAATCAACACATAATTAACATCTAGGTTTCATTACATCTAAGCAAACACAAGATAGATCTAGCCTAGCATGTTGAAATCAAGACAAGCATAAGATATATTCAAACAACACATAGACATATTGATTGAATTGAAAGAAGACTTATCTCAATTGAACATGAAAGGATTCAAGGGGTGAAAACCCTTGAAAGTACTGTAAAATATGACCTAGGGTTTACAAAGTTCGGCCCTAGTTTTCTCCACACAAGTTCCTCTCTAATGAATGAAAAATAGAAAACTATATATAGATTTTGATAGGTGACGGCGTCAAGAACAAAAGTCTGACGCCGTCATCTCGCCGCCAAATAGTTTCTCGGACTGCCTAGATCTGGGTCTGACACCGTCATATGTATCCCTTATGCAGGCCGTCACCAAAAATTGTCTTGACGCCCTTGTTGTGACGCCTTCAGGTTTTCACTGGGTCATCATGGTTTTTACTCTTGACGCCGTCAGGTACTGTTCTCAACATGGAAAATTAAGTCTTTGCCGTTTTCTTCACTTTTATGCTCAAAAAATGTCCAAAATGCCTTTTTTTTTTCTTTCCAGAATTCACTCCCAAAGTACCTAAAATCACAAAAGGAACGATTTAGGGCAATATTTGATCAAATAAATTCAATTCCGGGCATAAATGACCCCCTAAAAGTGGTTCATTTTTCGCCTCATCAATGTGCATTCCATGGACTTCGTTCCAAAGATCCTAATCAACATCTCAAGGATTTTCTAAAAATCGTAGATTCCATAGACCTTGATGTTGCAACTAGAGAGACGACCCGATTACGTCTATTCCAATTCTCTCTACGTGACCAAGCTAGTCAATGGCTTGAACATTTTACCGCGAGATCCATCACCTCTTGGGATGATCTCACTTCTCGTTTGCTTGCTCAATTTTTCCTACCGGGGAGAACTACCAAGTTTAGAAATGACATCTTGATGTTCCAACAACGTCAAGATGAAACTTTCTATGAAGCATTGACTCGTTTCAAGGACTTACTACAAAAAGTCCCTCATCATGGCATAGAACCTTGGTTCCAATTAAACAACTCCTTCCCCTACCCACTAATTACTAATACAAAGATTACGACCTAAGTTGGATTGTGACCAGCCCTATTCGTAACCACACCTCACTTTGTGACAGTAACAAAACGTTTAACCCTGGTGGACTCCACTAATGGGAATGGCTATTCAGAGTTTATACCCTTAATTAGCTATTAACAAAATTGCAGGGACTAAACTTGAAATTGTCACAAAGTAACCCTTATCCGGGTATCTGACGGCATCAGAATTAACTCTTGACACCGTCACCTCGCATTCTCAGCAATATTAACCTCATATCCATCATTTTCAACACATAACCCACAAACCATATCCAATTGATACTTCACCACCGAGCTTTCAAGATCAAATCCAACATCTTCCGTAGCCGATTTCCACGTGGTAAGTTGATGTACGTGGGAATTGCGCCCTCGCAACAGGTTTTACCTCTCAAGGGATCTCGAGAAGCTTACAACCCTCACCAGGCAGTGTACCTGATCGTTGTAGTATAGTATAGTGACAAGTACCGGGGGACTGATCGTTCAACTCAGGAATAGTGTCGCTAGGATTAGAAAGCCTACTAAACTGGGTCTAGAGGTGATGGATGATTCTTTTTGTATTTTTATATTTTATGGAAAGTAAGTAAAATCTCAGGTTTTGAAAGAGTGGGCAGAATTAGTTGCTAGCCAACTAACCCAATAAACTACAAATGCAATTAAAATAAAATAAAATAAATGAAAATTAAACTATTATACTAATGTGGTGGAAACAATAATGAGATAAGTTGTGTTTACTTAGGTTTCATTACTCCCTAGATATCTTTTACAGGTTGATTAGCTTGTTACAATTGCATGGATGACGGGTTATATACCTTAATACCAGTCGTAGGGCTGTGTACAATATTCCCTAACTCTATAAGATCCTACTTCACTCCTATGTCGAGCCGTTAGAAGCACCTAACATGGGATCATTAGAATTCTCTTACGCATTAAATACTACCAAAAATCATAGTACACCTCCGATCATGTTTCTTAAGACGTTCAAGCAAGTTACCAATGGAAGTCTGCCAGTTTTCTTAAGCCTAACATCGAATACAATCATCCGTAACAATTATAAACAAACAATCAACCCATAATCAACATCTAGGTTTCACTACATCTAAGCAAACACAATATAAATCTAGCCTAGCATGTTAAAGAGAAGACAAGCGTAAGATATAATCACACAACACATAGACATATTGAATGATTTGAATAAGTACTTATCTTTAATTGAACATGGAAGAATTAAAGGGGTTGAAACCCTTGAAAAAGCTGTAAAATTCGTCTTAGGGTTTATGCCCTAATATCCCACACAAAGTTCCACTCTTACAATGAAAAATTGGAAAAATATATATAGACTTTGCATCCTGACGGCGTCATGTATTAGCCTTTGACGCTGTCAACTCGCCGCCATGATGAAATTCGTATTGCCTATATCCAATTCTGACGCTGTCATGTAGGAATGAGCTCTGGGCCGTCACGTGTATTTGGACTCTAACGGCCTTGGTGACGCCGTCAGGCCAATAAGCCTAAAAACTTTCTGGATCGACACGTTATAATTTTCATATCCACCTATTTTATCACTCTTGACGTCGTCAGGTACTGTTCCAGCAAGGAAATTTGAGACTTTGCCGTTTTCTTCACTTTTATGCTCCAAAAATGTCCAAAATGCTTCCGTTTCCAGATTTCTCCTCAAAAGTACCTAAAATGACAAAAGGAAGGATTTAGGGCAATAATTGATCAAATAATCTCGAATTTGGGCTTAAATGAACCCTTAAAAGCGGTACACTTTTCGCCTCATCAAATACCCTTACACTTGAGATTTGCTTGTCCTCAAGCAAATGCGCTTTTATTCTAATCAAAATACAAGTTAGGGGTCATTTAACACTAATATAAAAGTAATTACAACAAATAATCGTTCCAATAAAAACCAAAAACAAGCACGGAGGTCATACACTAGCACCTCACAAATAGTGTTTAGATACTCACATCTCTCGGGTGTAATAAAGTATACATCACAATATGAAAATAGAAAACATCTCTCACTACCTGTCATAGTAAATAGATTACCATAGGCTTGGGAAATGATCAAACCTCCACCACTTGGCGTAAGCACCTAGGATAAACTATCAAAGAGGTCTTTTAAAGGGTTATAATGTTAGGTGTAGGGATATGGAAAACACGGTTTTGTTGGATAAAAGCAATATTTACTGGTGGCGAGTTAATCATCTTGGTTAATTAGATGTACAATATGGCATTGCTAAGCCAAGACTCGACTCGACTTAAGCTAATAAATCAAAAATATAAAACAAACATAGAATGAAACGGGATGGTAGTCCGTATGTTTTTCTCTTTTTCTAATTTTTTTTTTCTTAATTTTTCGTTTTTTTTATTTTTTATTTTTTTTGCATACACTCTTACCTTGCCATCCAAAATAATACATCATAGGGAATGTACATTCCCCTTACACTTGACTTTTTACATACTTTACAATGAACTAATCTAATGACTCGAATCAAGGTAATCAAAACACTCGGAGTACTTTAGATTTACGCACATATGGGGGTAATATATGATGTTCTTCCCCATTACTTCATAACACAAGTACTTTACCCATGAGTCTCAATTGTCCCAAAACAATATGTACAAGATATGACTCGACTTAGCAACCATGTAATCAATTAGATAATTAACTAAGGGTTTAAACAATTAACAACAATGCACTAAAGATGAGTGCATACACGGAAGGCTAAGGCGATTTGGTTGCACATTTGGGTGGGTTGTAACAAATTCTTCCTTTAAGTAAAATTCTTAAAGTTAGAAATGAAAAGAAAGGCTCGGAGGGGTGTACTAGGTGTTTCGTGTACTAAAAATGAGTACAACGCTAAGGTGTGGGGAAAATTACTTGACTTTACTAGTCAAGTAATATGACTTAAATGGTCAAGTAATTATGATACGGGTTTAAACACAAGGGTGATCATAATGCCTCTTATCATGTAGTAAATCCTACTACACGATTTTAGTCTCACTATCGGTCTTGTGATGCATCACTAACGCAAGTTCTAGAATTTAAATGCTACCGGTACACTCATAAGCACTAATAATAAATACTTTTCCTATCAAATCTAAAGGCGAACCTCACATATTTGGGTGGAAAATTTTTCTGAATGGTACGGTTTTGTGCTAGTCATACAACTCCTATCCATGAGACGCTTGTTAAGGCTAAAGTTTCACTCCTAAATGTTGTAAAAAAATTTAAATTTGGCGCTAAAATTACACTAACAAGTATTTCTCTTAGTTTTATTACACACCTACTATCGAACAAACAAACTCAAGTGCAATTGTATCTTATAAGGTATCATTATATACCCTCCCCTTACACTTAGAATGAACATTGTCCCCAATGTTCAATTAAAGAATGTAAAAGTAAAACAGGTAAAAGAATGAAAACAAATACTCCCCTGATTCGTTCGGTGTGGATAGTGTGTCAACAAGGTTAGATCTTCCTCCAAGAAAATGAACGTCCAAAGCTTCCCTTCCAGAAATATAAATCATCTTCTTGTCATATATAACCTGTTAAACCTGAGAAAACAGTCAAGGCAACCTCGCGTAAAATCGGCGGCAATCTATATATACTAACAAATCCTAGAAAACACTTTAAGATATAATGCTTGTGGAATGAATGTTTGCAGATTTCCTGGAGTTTATAAAACTAAAGAATCGACAAAAACTTTTAAGACTCCGTTAGAAAAAACAAAACTCGCAAAATTTCCAAAATTTTACACGTGACGTCGTCTTGTGTTAAACCCTGACGCCATCAGAAGTGACCTGCAGAAATCTTCATGTTAAGTTTCCGGAAAATTTCTGGAAAAACTTATGTCCTATTTCCTGGAAAATCCTGCAAAACATCATTATGACTCGATACAAGCATTTGACTCTAACAAATACTAATAAACATGTTCATTTAATATTGTGGCGAATCATGATCATTTTCGTTCTTATAAACAAATTTGGGGTTTCCCCTTACACTTAGCTTTTGCAAAATACCTTTATATGAAGTTAAGACGAAGTTAAACAACAAAATAAAACATTTTCACAATTTAGTTTGAAACATGATCTACCAACAATTAAAATAAGATATGCATACGGAAACAAATAACATCAAACAAATAAAAATCAAACAAAACATGGGTTGCCTCCCAAGAAGCGCTTTTCTTTATTTACGGGTCTCGTAGCTAGACTCAAGGTCATGGGCTATTACGTGACCTCGGCATTGGTTTCATTCTCTAGGTCATCTCCAATCTTAGTTTTGTATTCCGGACCTAGTTGCAAACACTCCTTGTAGAAACTGAGTATTCTATTCATGACATAATCTACTCCTCTACGTCTATCCTCATCATTCCTATAGTAAACCGCTTGCTTGTGTTCCTTTTCAAGGTTCGATAGAAGACGGTATTGTTCAATCTTATAGGGCATTTGGTAAGCAATCTCATCGTTCTCATCCTTGAATCAAACTATCCCTAGGGACGGGTCATAATTCATCTTAGAGGCTCAACAAACGGTCTTCCGAATACTACTTGACTTAAGCAACAATCTATTACCGGACGAATATCCTCTACAATCACAAAGTTGGTAATATAAGTGAAGTTTCCTACAAAGACATGTAATCCTTTCACTCTTCCTATAAAGTTGCTCATCCCATTCGTGTTAGGCATCATCCTATATCCAAGTTGCTTCTTCATTACCCAATTATAATAGGTCCTAGTCATAATGTTTATAGGAGACCTAAGATCAATGTAAGCTTTGCACACATGCATATGCCCAATTTTGCATGGTATGTTGATGTTAGAGGGATCTCCTGCTTTGATAAGTGGTGAACCAAGGACATATGGTGTCTCAGGGTCATTGAATAGATCCTTATGATATTCCTGTTCTTCCTTTGTGGGTAACTTATCAAAGTATTCCTCTACGTTTTCTAATTCCTCTAACTTTTCTTCCTTAACATCCTCAACTTCCTTAACCTAATCCTTAGTTCCGGTTTCTATTCAAACTTTATCCTTGTCAGTTTCTTCTATATTCTTATCTATTGGCTTAATGGTAACAACATTGACAAAGTGGACGTGTTTGGATGATGAGGGTCCTTAGTTTTGATTCCACTACTAGTGTCCCTAGTGTCCTTCCTAGGTGTAGTTAGTACTTGGTTGTTGAGGGCTTTCAACAAATTGCCAATCTTATTGGTCATCTCCGTTTGTTGTTGGTTGAATTCGGTTTCAAACTTAGCTATGCAGGCTTCTTGAGATGCCATAAACTTGGAAATCAATCCTTCAAGATTATTGGTACTACCATAGTTATTGGAAGGACTGTTGTTGAAAGTACGGTTAGAGGGTGGACCGTTTGGTTGGTAACGATTAGATGGATTGGAAGAATTGTTTTGGGGCATGTTTTGGTTTTGTTTCAACCTAAGGTTCGGGTGATTTTTCCAAGAAAGGTTGTAGGAATCACCGTAAGGATTTGGCTCGGGTTTGAAAGTGTACCACTTGTCTCCCGCTTCGTCAGTACGCGAGGATGCATAATCCGCAAAAGCTTTTCCGGGGAGTTCCACGCAATCACGAGTGTCATGGGGACCACTACATAATTCGCATGAAGAAGTGATTTTGTTCACTTGGCTTGAAAGCTTAGGAGCTTCGTAGGATTTCATGAGAAACTTGACTTGGTCCTCAAGTTCCATGATCCTACGGTCGGGAGTGCTAGAATTGTTCGAAGGCAAAGATATTGCCTTGACCGTTTTGTTCAAATCACGGGGATCATTCCAACTTTCGTTGTCATAGAGAGCAAGATCTTCTATGAGTTCCCATGATTCTTCCGCACTTAGATCACGTAGCTTGCCACCGATCGATTCGTCAATGGTTCGCCTTGTGGAGATATCGATATGGTTAAAGAAGATTTGGACTTGGAGCCAAAGATCTATGCCATGATGAGGGACTTTTTGGAGTAAGTCCTTGAAATGAGTCCATGCTTCATATAGAGTTTCACCTTGACGTTGTTGGAACATCAAGATATCATTTCTAAGCTTGGTAGTTCTCCCCGGTGGGAAAAATTGAGCAAGGAAACGAGTGGTGAGATCATCCCAAGAGGTGATGGATCCCGCGGTAAACGTTCAAGCCATTGACTAGCTTGATAACGTAGAGAGAATTGGAATAAACGCAATCGGGTCAACTCTCTAGTTGCAACATCAAGGTCTATGGAATCTACGATTTTTAGGAAATCTTTGAGATGTTGATTAGGATCTTCGGAACGAAGTCCATGGAATGCACATCCGCTTTGCACCAACCGTATGGTGTCGGATCGCAAGGGGGACACATTGGCTCCTTGGGTGAGCTCAACGGTGTTTCGATAGCCTTGGTGGCTAGGACGGGAATACTCTCCTAAAGTTCGGGGTCTAGGAGGTTGGTTTGCTAATGGTGGGTTTTGTGGGAGGTTTTGTTGTGGTGGGTTGATAGGATCAAAGATATTACCACCTTCCATGATGTCGGATGGTAAGGGTTATGAACAACGAAATGAAGAAATGAGATAGACTAAAGAAAACCTAAAAATAAAAATAAAACCTTCCTAGAAAGGAATCTAGCAAGTAGACCTAATAGAAAGAAATCCTAACCTAGAAAATAACTATTCCCCGGGCTGCGGCGCCAAAAACTTGATGTACGTGGGAATTGCGCCCTCACAACAGGTTTTACCTCTCAAGGGATCTCGAGAAGCTTACAACCCCCACCAGGCAGTGTACCTGATCGTTGTAGTATAGTATAGTGACAAGTACCGGGGGATTGATCGTTTAACTCAGGAATAGTGTCGCTAGGATTAGAAAGCCTACTAAACTAGGTCTAGAGGTGAGGGATGATTCTTTTTGTATTTTTATATTTTATGGAAAACAAGTAAAATCTCAGGTTTTGAAAGAGTGGGCGGAATTAGTTGCTAGCCAACTAACCCAATAAACTACCAATGTAATTAAAATAAAATAAAAGAAATGAAAATTAAACTATTATACTAATGTGGTTGAAACAATAATGAGAGAAGTTGTGTTTACTTAGGTTTCATTAATCACTAGATATCTTTTACAGGTTGATTAGCTTGTTACAATTGCATGGATGACGGGTTATATTTCTTAATACCAGTCGTAGGGCTGTGTACAATATTCCCTAACTCTATAAGATCCTACTTCACTCCTATGTCGAGCCGTTAGAAGCTCCTAACATGAGATCATTAGAATTCTCTTACGCATTAAATACAACCAAAAATCGTTGTACACCTCCGATCATGTTTCTTAAGACATTCAAGCAAGTTACCAATGGAAGTCTGCCAGTTTTCTTAAGCCTAACATCGAATACAATCATCCGTAACAATTATAAACAAACAATAAACCCATAATCAACATCTAGGTTTCACTACATCTAAGCAACACAATAAAAATCTAGCCTAGCATGTTAAAAAGAAGACAAGTGTAAGATATAATCACACAACACATAGAGATATTGAATGATTTGAGTTAGTACTTATCTTCAATTGAACATGGAAGAATAAAGGGGTTGAAACCCTTGAAAAAGCTATAAAATTCGTCTTAGGGTTTATGCCCTAATATCCCACACAAAGTTCCACTCTTACAATGAAAAATTGGAAAAATATATATAGACTTTGCATCCTGACGACGTCATGTATTAGCCTCTAACGCCGTCAACTCGCCACCATGATGAAATTCGTATTGCCTAGATCCAATTCTGACGCTGTCATGTAGGAATGAGCTTTGGGCCGTCACGTGTCTTTGGACCCTGACGGCCTTGGTGATGCCGTCAGGCCAATAAGCCTAAAAACTTTCTGGATCGTCACGTTATAATTTTCACATCCACCTCTTTTATCACTCTTGACGCCGTCACTAGTAAACTCTTGACGTCGTCAGGTACTGTTCCAGCAAGGAAATTTGAGACTTTGCCGTTTTCTTCACTTTTATGCTCCAAAAACGTCCAAAATGCTTCTTTTTCCAGATTTCTCCTCAAAAGTACCTGAAATGACAAAAGGAACGATTTAGGGCAATAATTGATCAAATAATCTCGAATTCGGGGCTTAAATGACCCCTTAAAAGCTACTTTTCGCCTCATCATAACTAACTTTTCTTCATCCTTATTCGTTCAGTTATCCTTAGGACCCACCAATTTCGAAAACCCCCATCATCTAAAACCCTAACATTGATTCAGTCTTAGAACTCGTAATGCCCTTCTATAGGTATTGTGTAACCATAATTAAGGCATTGGGTAGTAGTGATTGATAGGGTTCATGAGTCAATTGCGAAAAAAAATTTTCACACCACGAATTTTTTGATTCCCCACCCATGTTTTCTGTAAAAAGGGGTGTTTGGCTCATGGATTTAGAGTTTGAAAATTGATTTTTCCCTCGTAATTGCATGGCTCAACATCTGCTGGGTCTGATGGCGTCTGTCTTTATGGTCTGACGGCGTCAGAAGGGTCTGACAGCTTGACTCCATTGAACTCTTATTCTAATCACTTCCATTCCATTCTATCTTTTTCTAGGAAAATGAGCAAGCGCACCTGACAACACCGAGGGAGTTCTTCAAGATCTCAACGCGTGAACTTGGGTGACACGGTTCATAGTTGGGGTGTATTTGAGGATAATGCCTCTACGACCAAATATGTTAAATTGCTCTATCACCAGATTGACAGGGGGCAGTGATTGATTGGGACTTCTTGAGGGCCCAGGGCCTCGAGAATGCTTTTCTTGAAAGGTTCCAAACTGATGCATTTACCGGTCCTCAATGGGAAAGGTTGTTTAGGATGAGGGAACCAGTTTATAGTGAGTTGGTGCGAGAATTCTTTTCTACTTTTCATTTTGATTTGGCTGAGGCTAGAACCGATATGGGTGGTACTACCATTTACTTTAGGCTGGGGGGAGAGCTTAGGCCTTGCTCGCTTACAGAGTTTGGTTGGAGATTGGGTTTGTAAAGTCAGCATGAGGCAATTCAGGGTGGGTTTATGCAGAGACTGTTGGGTGGTGAGACGATGAGGAATGACTTGAGGTGTGCTATGTTTTGGCCGAGTATAGGGAATGGGGTGTATACCTCGACTACTGGGGCAGCCTCCATTAGGGATCCTAGGGTCAGGTTAGCCCACAGATGCATCACCTACAGTTTAGCAGGACGTCATAGCTCCACTCACCGCGTCACTGCTTCTGACCTCTTCTACCTGTACACCATTTTTTCAGAGGATGTGTATTGTAACATCCCATTCTGGGTGGCGGGTTATCTGAAGACAAATGTAGGGGAGAGGGATGGTGATGAGATCTATGGGGGGATGTTTGTGACCCTCCTGGCTCGTTCTTATGGGATCCTTGTGCCGGAGATCATGGGATACTTGAGTGATTGTGGTGCATGCAGGGTGGTGAAGGCCAAGTCCCTCAAGCAAATGAGTATTGTGATGGAGTTGGGGGACGGGTCTTATGCTTGGTATGTTGTAGGGGGAGCGGCGGCTGCTAATGATGATGATGAGGGTGCACCCCAACAGCAGCAGTATGGGGATTATGAGGTTGGCTCTGCAGACTACTACCGGCACATGGGTCGGGGGGATTGGCAGGCTCATCAGGGGGCCTGGATGGGTCATATGGACACCTGGAGGGCCACTACTGACCAGAGGTTTGACTGGATGTACGATCACACGATCTGCCAGATGCAGCATTTATCGACCCGTGATCACATCGAGCCTCACTTGCAGATTGACCCATTCCACGGTCGTGAGCAGGATTATCCACCCTATGGGTACACAGGACATCTCCCTCCTGGTTATGATTACTGCTTTGGTCCCCTTCCCCAGCGATGTTTTTATGGTAGTGTCATGGTTTCTAAACAATTTATCTTTGGTTGTATGATTTGAACAATTCGGTCTGTAATAGTGTAGGATTTAGCCTCTGTTGGCCATTGGATATTTATTACTATTTCATTCTATGCATTTAGGATTTTCGTTATTGTGGTTGTTTTATTAGTTTTATTAGTTTTATTTGTTTGATTTTATTTGTTTCCGTATGTGTGTTTTATTTTTATTGTTGGTAAATCATGTTTCAAAGTAAATTGTGAAAATGCTTTATTTTGTTTTTAACTTCGTCTTAATTACATATAAAGGTATTTTGCAAAAGCTAAGTGTAAGGGAAAACCCAAATTTGTTTATAAGAACGAAAATGAGCATGATTTACTACAATAATTAATGAGCATGTATATTAGTATTTGTTTGAGTCAAATGCTTGTATCGAGTCATAATAATGTTTTGCAGGATTTTCCAGGAAATAAGGCATAAGTTTTTCCAGAAATTTTCTGGAAACTTAACATAAGATTTTTCCAGGAACATTCTGACGGCGTCAGTAGTTACAAGGTGACGGCGTCAGGTACTAAAATTCTGAAAAATTTTGCAAATTTTGTTTAAACCGGAGTCTTAAAGTTTTTGTTGATTCTTTAGTTTTATAAACTCCTGGAAATCTGCAAACATTCATTCCGCAAACATTATATCTTAATTTGTTTTCTAGGATTTTTTAGTATATATAGATTGCCGCCGATTTTACGCGAGGTTTGCTTTGATTGTTTTCTCAGGTTTAACAGGTTATATATGACAAGAAGATGATTTATATTTCTTGAGGGAAGATTTAAAAGTTCATTTTCTTGGAGGAAGATCTAACCTTGTTGACGCACTATCCACACCGAACGAATCAGGGGAGTATTTGTTTTCATTCTTTTACCTGCTTTACTTTTACATCCTTTAATTGAACATTGGGGACAATGTTCATCCTAAGTGTAAGGGGAGGGTAAATGATGATACCTTATAGGATACAATTGCACTTGAGTTTGTTTGTTTAATGGTAGGTGTGTAATAAAACTAAGAGAAATACTTGTTAGGGCAATTTTAGCGCCAAATTTAAAACTTTTTACAACATTTAGGAGTGAAACTTTAGCCTCAACAAGCGCCACATGGATAGGAGTTGTATGACTAGCACAAAACCGTACCACTTAGAAAAATTTTCTACCCAAATATGTGAGGTTCACCTTTAGATTTGTTAGGAAAAGCATTTATTATTAGTGCTTATGAGTGTACCGGTAGTATTTAGATTCTAGAACTTGCGTTAGTGATACATCCCGAGACCGCTAGTGAGACTACATTCGTGTAGTAGGATTTACTACATGATAAGAGGCATTAGGATCACCCTTGTGTTTAAACCCGTATCATAATTACTTGACCATTTAAGTCATATTACTTGACTAGCAAAGTCAATTAATTTTTCCCACACCTTTGCGTTGTACTCAATTTTAGTACACGAAACCCTTAGTACACCCCTCCGAGCCTATCTTTTCGTTTCTAACTTTAAGCATCTTACTTAAAGGAAGAATTTGTTACAACCCACCCAAATGTGCAACCAAATCGCATTAGCCTTCCGTGTATGCACTCATCTTTAGTGCATTATTGTTAATTGTTTAAACCCTTAGTTAATTATCTAATTGATTACATGGTTGCTAAGTCGAGTAATATCTTGTACATATTGTTTTGGGACGATTGGGACTAATGGGTAAACTACTAGTGTTATGGAGTAATGGGGAAGACATCATATATTACCCCCATATGTGCGTTAATATTTAAAAAGTACTCCAAGTGTTTTGATTATATTGATTCGAGTCATTAGAGTAGTTTATTGCAAAGTATGTAAAAATTCAAGTGTAAGGGGAATTCAAATCCCCTATGATGTATTATTTTAGATGGTAGGGTAAGAGTGTATATCTAAAAAAAAAAGAAAAAAAAAAAGAAAAAAAATGGACTACCATCCCGTTTCATTTTATGTTTGTTTTAAGTTTTTGTTATTTTTGATTTATTAGCTTAAGTCGAGTCGAGTCTTGGCTTAGTAACGCCATATTGTACATGTAATTAACTAAGATGATTAACTCGCCACCAGTAAATATTTCCTTTATCCAATAAAACCATCTTTTCCATATCCCTACACCTAACGTTATAACCCTTTAAAAGACCTCTTTGATAGGTTATCCTAGGTGCTTACGCCAAGTGGTGGAGGTTTGATCATTTCCCAAGCCTAAGGTAATCTATTTGCTACGACAGGTAGTAAGAGATGTTTACCATTTCCATATTGTGATATATACTTTATTACAGCCGAGAGATGTGAGTATCTAAACACTATTTGTGAGGTGCTAGTGTATGACCTCCTTGCTTGTTTTTGGTTTTAAGTGGAACGATTATTTGTTGTAATTACTTTTATATTAGTGTTAAATGACCCCTAACTTGTATTTTGATTAGAATAAAAACGCATTTGCTTGAGGACAAGCAAATCTCAAGTGTAAGGGTATTTGATTAGGCGAAAAGTGTACCGCTTTTAATGGGTCATTTAAGCCCGAATTCATTATTATTTTAGGTACTTTTGAGGAGAAATATGGAAAATGAAACATTTTGGACGTTTTTTGAGCATAAAAGTGAGAAAACGGCAAAGTCTCAAAATCCTTGCTTGGAACATGATGAGTGTGTAAATACTCATCATTTCTGTTACATTTAAACTGCAAAAACATATGAAAACATACAGGAATGCTTTAAAATACATAAAATTATCCCTGGATTGTGTTTTTATGCATAAGGATTGAAAACTGATGAAAAACAAAACATTTCACATAATTTACAGTTTCAGTCCCTGAACTTTGAAAAATTGGCAAAACTAGTCCCTGGTAAATCAAAACTTGTTCAAATGTCATAAAAGGTCCTTGGGATTCATAAGTTGTAAGAAATAGTCCTTTAAAGTTTAAAATCACATATTTACAACTTTGGTCCCTCAACTTTGAAAAGTGTCAAAAATAGTCCCTAAGGTTTTGAAAAATGGAAAATGTGAAAAATAAACCTTGCACTATTCTAAATTGACAAAATTGGTCCTTACGATAACTTTTGAGAAGTCACAAATTAAACCTTTCAAAAAATCAGAAAATTACAGGTTTGGTCCCTGGAGTTTGTGGAATTGGCAGATTTGGTCCCTGAGGTTTAAAATAATGAGATTTATACTTGTGGTCCTTGTACTAATGGTTAATTGCAGGTTCAGTCCTTATTTGAAGTTTGGAAAAATCACAAACAGCCCCTCAACTTTACCTATATTACACATTTGGTCCTTGTGATTTATTAACTAAAAAACCAACCGGATCCTTATTATTCTTTAAACCAAAATCCAATCCATAACCCTTTACACCCCTAGCCCATTTCTTGGCCCAACCCTCCAGCCCAGTCCACACCTTTTATTTAAAACGGGCGTTAACCCGGGTCAAACACTAGGCACTGTTCACCCATCCCTCCCAATACCACCACTCCCACACTTACCACCATACCAGGTGGTATTTTGCCACCTTGCACCTTCCACCTCACCACTACAGCTCACTACCCACTCCCTTCCACCACCCTACACCTATCCCATCTTCATTTAATACCATCTCCACCCAATTTTCCCTCCAAACTAGTTCAATACCTCTGTTTTCTTCCTTATCACCCCAACTTGCTCAAATATCTCCCAAACTTGTCCCTCCACCTCATACTACCATACAAACTTCCTTAATTGTAAAATATCGGCTACAAGTTACCAAAACCAACTTTGGCGCCAAAACAGTTTAAACGGCCAAGATGTGTTTGACTGATCCAATGGCTAAATTGAGAAGTGGGAAAGTGTGAGAAGTCTGCAAGGAACACAGATGGTCATCTATATAGAGAAGAAAAGCAGTGTGGAACAATATCTAGTTTAATTTTTAGTAATGTATGTAGATTAACTAAGTTTTTCATTTTCCAGTGTATCTTTAAGCTTTCAAAGTGTATTTCCAGTAATCTAAGTGTATTTCAAACCATTTTCAATAATCAATTTCAGTTTATGTACTTGAATTCAGTTTAAGCTTATTTCAAATTCAAAAATCTCAATTTGAATTAAAGGTATTTATGGTTGTTATGATGGACTGATTAGCTCAAATAGGTTCCCTTATAGCTTCTATAAGCTAGTAGAAACTATTTAAAATCAGTTTAAGTTTAAAAACAAAAATAAAAAAAATAGAATTATATAAGAGAAAAATAAAAAATTCCAGAAGATGAAGAAAGAAGATGCAAGCTGAGCATATTTGGATCAAATATGGTTTAGTGGGTCTGTGGAGACCTGTTAGGATTGGTCACTTGTTCTTGGTTCATCATATCTCAGTCAATTCTATTTTGTAAGCATTTTTATCAATTTTGGTATTTTATTGTTCTTGTACTTTATTTCCTTTGATCTTTGTGTTTTAATGTTTAAATAGTATTGATAAGTTATAAGATTAACTAAAATCAGTATTGTGTTCATTAGGATTAGATTGTACTAAAAATCAAAATTACACAGTGTAGAACTCATAATTGATTAATCTGAGATATATGCTTGTATTATGGTTGTTCTAGACTCATTTGATCTTAATTAATATCAATATAGTGTTAGGAACCAGAGTTGTGGTTTTAAATTTATCATTACCTTTGAAAATCTCAACTTCAGTTTGTAAAGGTGTGTTTGGATCAAGCTGTTTCTGTGAGTTGATGCATGTTATTGTCCTTAATACTTGTTGCTGCATGTTTATTTAGTTCAATAGAGTTCATTTCAATCATAATATAGAGGTCTTATTAGTATAAAAGTCAAAATTAGTCTTCATCTTGTCTAATCTGCTAACTGTTAGTGTAATTAGGTCCATAATCATCAATCTAGCTTAAAAGTTGATACTCTAGCTTAAATTAGCTTCATTATAGCATAACATAACATATTCAGTTAGATAATCTAGATTCAAGCTCACTTTAGTCAAACTTAGTGTTACTATAAAAAGTCAATTTTCAGTCACATAAGTTTTTGAATAAACTTAGGAATTTTGGTGTGAGCTTATTATTTGATATTAGGTCTTGAGATTGTAGGATAATTAAGTCTTGTTGCTAATCTGTATGTTACTATTTTTAATAATTTTTATTTGGCTGATTAGAGTGCTTATCTAGTGCTTAATTTTAAGTGGTTCTTCACAAACCTCCCCTGTACACAGATTTGAGACCCACTTTCACAAGCTTTCACAAGCTTGATTAGTGAGTATTAGTCTGTGTACTTTGGTCCTTTGTGATGCCCTTGTGGCTAGTTACTTGAGTAAGTGCTTATTTGCCCTTTGATTGCTTATCTGAACTGCTTATCTTGCTTAACTTGTGCTATCAAATAAACCTAATCACTGATCACTCAGTGTAAACAAGTAACTTCACAAGCCCATCATAAGCTCATTAATGAGTTTTGGCTTTTGATCTTTAGCTATTTAAAAAGCTAAGCAGCCTATCTTATCAGTTCAAGCTTTAATTTTCACTCACATGCCCTTTTACTAGGGCTGCATCTTAGCTTAAGCTTGTCCATTCACTCAGTTCACTGAGTGAACCAGTCAACCCACCACACTTCACAAGCCCATCATAAGCTCATTACTGAGTTTGTGCTTGTGATTATTGGCTCATTAAGAAGCTAAGCAATCATATTATTAATTTCAAGTTTAACATTCCATTCACAAGCCCTTTAACTAGGGCTGCAATCAGCTGGAAGCTTGTTCCATTCACTCAGTTAACTGAGTGAATCAGTTAGGACCCTTCATTTCACAAGCTCTTTCTGAGCTCACTAGTGGGTCCCACACCCCATAAATAGGTTCTTATAACCCCCTCCTACCAGACTTGAACCCTTGACCTTTTGTTTGACCTTTAGACCACTGGGCCCCACCTTAAAGTAGCTTGGAACCTTGTCCCAATTCTGTCTCAGAATTGAAATAAGCAAGTGCTTATTTGTTGGTTTAAGCTTATTGAACCTGCTTATTTGACATATTCTTGCTCAATTAAGTTCATCTCACTTATAAGAACCAGGTTTTACCTTGTGGTCCCCACACAAGCTCAGTTGAGCTTATTTCTTAGTAAAGTCAACAAAAAGTCAACTGTTTGGATAATAAGCACTCATAGTGCTTATTCTGTGGTTATAAATTATTTTCATTTTATTAAAGTTTCATATTTTAAGTATTTTATTAGATTTATAAAAGAAAAACAAGAAAAAAAACCAAACTTAATCATAGTGATAACTTCTATTTAATAGAAATTATCTATTTAATTTTCCTTTTAGCTTATTTATAAGCACTTCTGCTATTTTATATTTTTATTAAAACTCTTATATATTAAAGTACTTTTATAAATTTTTCCAGAATTTTCCTTTGTCATCTAGTGTTATTTAGAATTAATATTAGTTAAATTAATAATTAAATAATAAATAAGAATTAAATAGCATAATATATTTTTATAAGGTAACACCTATATTTTATATTTTTTCTAGCTTTTATAAGTCATAAAATAATTTTAGAAATTTTCTTGAGATTTATACTGTTCATTTACTAGTTTTCATAATTTAATTAGATATTAATCAATAAATATAATAATAATTAGTAAATTAAATTAAAAATACATAATATAAACTTTTTATAATTTTTTTAGGATTCCTATGATGGTTAATTAGATATATAAAATTTTTCATAATTATCTAAGTGTTTTTAGTATTTATAATAATTTTAATCAATATAATTAGTTAAATAATAAATAATTAATAATAAATAGATAAATAGTGTGAAAAATATAATTTTAGTTTTAAAATAAGTTTTATAATATTTTAGATTTTTAGAAATTTTAATTTTAACTTTCTAGACTTATTTCACATTTTCATAATTATTAGTTAATTATTAAATAATTAATACTAGTAATTAAATAAAAATAATTAATTAAATAGTTTTTAATTATAAAATAAATATTTTAAATTTATTTAATTTGCATTTAAGCCCCTAAGGCTTGTAAAATCCTACTATCAGTTAAAGTTGTTTTTGTTTACGTTTAATTAATAAACGTTTACGTTTTCAGTTCCTTTTTCACTTGTACTTATCTGATTTCACGTATTAGTTGATATAGCTTATTAAAGTTATTCACTCTTATTTTTCAGTAGTACAATCACTTAAACCCTTTTCCTATTCAATTCACCTGATCTCAAAGTCGTTTTATTTCAGATTTCACATCTCGTTGGGATCTAACGATCCGGGGAAACACTAAACTCACCGGAGTATTGGTTTAGGCTGTTTGACTTATTGACCATTACTTGGTTAATATTATCTGACTGTTTAGCACCAATCAAAATTTGGCGCCGCTGCCGGGGAGGTGTGCTGCGTATTACGACTTTTTGAAATATATGTGAGTTTGAATTTTCACACTTTGTTATATATCATCTTTTTGTTCATATTTTATTTTCTATTTGTAATTTCCCGTCACTCTAAGGATTCTTAGAGTCGTCTCTAGTGCATACGCACTCGTTCTTCTAGGTCAACAAGCCCTTTACGTGAGCTTGTCAGAATTCCTCGAAGACGTCGTAGACGTTCTGCCCCAACAGCCGTATCTGAGGAACGTGCTGTTTCACCTAAGAAAGTTATCATGGCGAAAGACCGTCCGATGAATGAGCTTCTCCAAGCACCCATTGAGGGTTACAGAGACGCTATTGTTGTCCCAGCCATCGTGGCTGAATACTTTGAGCTCAAAACCGGGTTACTAAATCTAGTAACTTCAAGCCAATTTTATGGTTTTGAGAGGGATGATCCCCATGCTCATATTCGATGGTTTAACAAAATTACTTCAACCATCAAATACAAGAACGTCCCTTTCGAAGCAGTCAAACTTCTTCTTTTCCTATTTTCTCTTGAGGGAGCAGCCCGGATTTGGCTGGAAAAACAACCTCCTCGTTCCATAACATCATGGGAAGATTTAGTTACCAAATTTGTAAACGAATTTTTTCCCCCGTCCAGAACGACAAGTCTTAAAAATGAAATCATCAAATTTACTCAAAGGTTTGATGAATCATTTGGTGACGCATGGGATCGTTTCAAAGAATTGCTTCGTCGATGTCCTCATCATGGTTTCACTGAATTAATGCAAATTGACACGTTTTATAATGGTGTGAGTCAATCTGACCAAGATTCTCTCAATGCCTCCGCGGGAGGTAATTTTTTGAGCAAAACCACAAAAGAAGCTTTAGAAATCATTGAAAATAAGTCCAAAGTCCGCACTACACGCACAAAACCATATAACTCCCAAGTGAGTGCTGGTCCTTCTACTTCATCGCCCGTGAGTACTTCTAGCACCGATGCTAAGATAGACAAACTCACGGACGCCATTCAAGCTTTGGTTATCTCAAACCAGAAAAAAGTCACTTTCACACAAAACCCTTCACATGCTGAAGTAAAAAAAAAGTGGAAGTTTGTGTCACTTGTGGTGGCCCACATGCTTACTACAATTGTACTGCCACTGATGGTAGTCCTTTTGAAGCCAATGCCCTAGCCGGTACTACAAATCAGGGAGGTAATCAATACCGTCCTCAAATTGAACCAAGTTACCGTGCTAACACACATATGGGACCACCCGGGTTTAATCAAAACCCAAATTTGCAAAACCGAAACCAGAACCAACCACGAATGAACCAAGGTTATCAAAACCAAGGGAATTTCCATCCTGGACAGAATCAAGGTTTCCACAATCAAGGAAACTTTAACAGAAACAATTTCAACCCCGGAAATCATTTTCAGGGAAATGGTAATCCAAATCAAGGGAATTTTCAGCCACAACAAGGTTATAATCAAAATAACCGTGTCCAAAATTTCCCTAACCAAACACAAGCCATTCTCCCAGCTCCACAACCATCATCAGATGAGTTGTTAAAGCAGTTCATGAAAACTCAAGAAGAGACAAACAGGTTGTTGGTCAGCCAGATTTGTGAAATTAAGAAATCTTTAAATGAACAACCCTCGGGCTCTGGAAAACTTTCGAGCAACACGATCGCAAACCCGAGGGGCGATGCAAAGGCGATCACGACCAGGAGCGGAGTTTCATATGATGGACCTACTGTTCCCACTACCCCTTCTTCTTCTTCTCCCAAGGTAGTGGAAAATAACGTCGAGGTAAATAAGGACGAAGTACTTCCTACTCATAAGGGAGGTACCCAAGACGTCCCACCTCATGTTGTCCCGAAACCCAAACCAAAACCTAGAGTTGTTTTTGATCCAAATGATATTCCAGTTGAAACACCTCAATCCAGACATTCTACCTCCTCTATTCCTTACCCCTCACGCTTGAGTGAACAAAAGCTCCGTGAAAAAGCTAGTCACCAGATGGATAAATTCTTTCAAATCTTCCAAGATTTGCATTTTGACATTAGCTTTGCGGATGCTATTATTCTGATGCCCAAATTTGCATCGACAATCAAACACTTGTTAAGCAACAAGGAGAAACTGTTTGAAATGGCAAAGACTCCCTTGAATGAGAACTGCTCAGCAGTTCTTTTAAAGAAGCTTCCCGAGAAGCTGGGAGATCCTGGAAAATTTCTAATACCATGTGTATTTCCGGGAATGGTTGATTGCTATGCCTTGGCCGATCTTGGTGCAAGTATCAACCTAATGCCATACTCAGTTTGGAAGAAACTTTCTCTTCCTGATCTTACTCCTACCTGCATGACTTTAGAGCTTGCAAACCGATCGATATCTCGTCCTCTCGGCATTGCCGAGGACGTGTTTGTAAAGGTAGCAGAATTTCATCTCCCCGCTGACTTTGTAGTGGTTGATTTCGATGCCGATCAAAGGGTCCCTCTCATTGTTGGGAGGGGTTTCCTTAGAACGGGCCGTGCTCTTATCGATGTATTTGAGCAAGAAATCACTCTTCGTGTGGGTAATGAAGCTGTTACATTTAACCTCGATCAAACCTCGAGGTACTCCTCCAATTATGATTCTGAAGCAGTTAATCAAATAGATATCATAGACATTGCTTCAGAGGAGTATTCTCAAGAGTTTCTTGGTTATTCTCATAATTCTGTGAGTGGGGATGCCACTCCATCATCTGAACCTATCATTTCCGACTCTTCCCCTTCTCTCACTCCGTTTGAGGGAAGTGATTTCCTTTTGGAAGAGATCGAGGCTTTTCTCAAAAGTGATTCAGTTCCATCGGGAATTGATAACACTGAGATTGATCTGGAGGGAGATATTCTTCTCCTTGAGAGATTGCTAAACCAAGACAATTCTCCTCCACTCCCTCCCGTACAACTTCATAATCAGGAAATCAAATATGTTGAGGAAACTGATGATTTTCCTGAGGTCGAACTCAAGGACTTACCTCCTCATCTTGAATACGCATTCTTGGAGGGTGATGATAAATTACCCGTCATTATTGCTAAAGGTTTAAGTGTTGAGGAGAAGAGTGCTCTCATAAAGGTCTTGAAGTCAAACAAGCAAGCAATTGCTTGGAAACTCTCCGATATTAAGGGTATTAACCCAGATTTTTGTACACACAAAATCTTGATGGAGGATGACTTCAAGCCTGCAGTGCAACATCAAAGAAGGGTGAATCCAAAAATCCATGATGTGATTAAACAAGAGGTTCTTAAACTTCTTGATGCAGGATTGATTTACCCTATCTCTGACAGTCCATGGGTTAGTCCCATTCATTGCGTCCCAAGAAAGGGTGGCATTACTGTTGTCACTAATGAGGAAAATGAGTTGATTCCAACTCGGCTGGTTACCGGATGGCGTGTTTGCATTGACTATCGTAAGTTAAATGACGCCACCCGCAAAGACCACTTTCCGCTGCCCTTTATGGACCAGATGCTTGAGAGATTAGCAGGAAACGAGTACTATTGTTTCCTTGATGGTTTCTCAGGATACTTTCAAATCCCCATTGATCCATCGGATCAAGAAAAGACTACCTTTACATGCCCTTATGGAACCTTTGCTTATAAACGTATGCCTTTTGGCTTATGTAATGCTCCAGGTACGTTCCAGAGGTGCATGATGGCTATATTTACCGACATGATCGGTAAAACTATGGAGGTCTTTATGGATGACTTTTCGGTCATTGGGGATTCATTCCAAACATGTCTCACCAATTTAGAAAAAATGTTGAAAAGGTGCAAAGACACCAATCTATGTCTAAATTGGGAAAAGAGTCACTTTATGGTCAAAGAGGGCATTGTCCTCGGCCATAAGATTTCCAAGAATGGGATTGAGGTTGACAGAGCTAAGGTTGATGTCATTGCAAAACTGCCTCACCCTACTACCGTCAAAGGTATTAGGAGTTTCTTGGGTCATGCCGGTTTCTATCGTCGATTTATACAAGATTTTTCTAAAATCTCACGGCCTATAACTCATCTCCTTGAAAAGGATACTCCTTTTATCTTCTCACCAGAGTGCATCGAAGCTTTCGAAACATTAAAGAAAAAGCTTACTGAGGCACCCATTCTTATTGCCCCTGACTGGGATTTACCCTTCGAGCTTATGTGCGATGCAAGTGATTTTGCTATCGGTGCAGTCTTGGGGCAACGCAAAACGAAACACTTTCAGCCTATCTACTACGCAAGCAAAACTATGAACGAAGCTCAAACACATTACACCACTACAGAAAAAGAATTATTAGTTGTGGTGTATGCTTTTGAGAAATTTCAGACATACTTAATCTTGACTAAAAGCGTAGTGTATACGGATCATTCGGCTCTTAAATATCTATTTGCAAAACAAGATGCAAAGCCGAGATTGCTCCGTTGGGTTCTCCTCCTCCAGGAATTTGATATCATTATTCGTGATAAAAAAGGAGCTGAGAACCTGGCTGCTGATCATTTGTCCCGATTAGAAAACCCTCATCAAAATGTGTATGAGAAAAAGGAAATAAATGAAACATTTCCTCTCGAAACACTTAATGCGGTTACTTTTCGCGGAGATTCTACTACCCCATGGTTTGCCGACTTCGCAAACTATCATGCGGGTAACTTTGTTGTGAAAGGGATGTCAACCCAACAGAAGAATAAATTCTTTAAAGATGTTAAACATTACTTCTGGGATGACCCCTACTTATTCAAAATCTGTGCGGATCAAGTCATCCGACGGTGTGTATATGGACAGGAAGCCACTGAAATTCTTAAGGCTTGCCATGCTGGACCCACTGGGAGACATCATAGTCCTAATTACACCGCCAAAAAGGTGTTTGATTCCGGATTCTTCTGGCCCACAATTTATAAAGATGCCCAGGATCTCATTAAAACCTGTGACGCTTGTCAGCGTCATGGAAACATTTCACAAAGAAATGAGATGCCACAAAATGCTATTCAAGTATGTGAAATATTTGATATCTGGGGCATTGACTTTATGGGACCATTTCCATCATCCAGATGAAACAAGTACATACTTGTGGCAGTTGATTATTTATCAAAGTGGGTTGAAGCAAAAGCTTTACACACGAATGATGCCCGAGTTGTAGTGAAATTCCTGAAATCTCTTTTTGCCCGTTTTGGAACCCCACGTGCTATTATAAGTGATCGTGGTACGCATTTCTGCAATGACAAATTTGATAAAGTCATGCAAAAGTATGGTGTAACCCACCGTCTTTCTACTGCGTATCACCCACAAACAAGTGGGCAAGTTGAGGTTTTAAATCGTGGTATCAAAAGGATACTTGAGAGGACTGTTGGTGAAAACCGTCATGCCTGGTCGGATAAATTAGATGACGCACTATGGGCCTTTCGTACAGCTTATAAAACACCCATTGGGTGTACACCTTACAAGCTTGTGTACGGAAAGACATGTCATCTGCCGATGGAACTTGAGCACAAAGCCTACTGGGCTTTGAAACATGCCAACTTTGACCTCAAAACTGCGGGTGATCACAGAAAAGTTCAAATGAATGAATTAAATGAACTACGTGATCAGGCTTACGAGAACTCTTTAATCTATAAAGAAAAAACAAAGAGAATACATGACTCAAAAATAAAGAACCGCGTTTTTAACGTTGGTGATCGCGTACTTCTCTTTAATTCTAGATTAAAGATCTTTTCGGGTAAATTAAAAACCCGTTGGACTGGTCCATTTACTATCACTAAGGTTTATCCATATGGTACCGTTGAGTTATCTCAAAATGACGGTCCATGTTTTAAAGTAAATGGCCATCGTGTGAAACACTACTTTGGAGAGGACATCCCAAACATGGTTGTCCCGGATCTCCAAACTTTCCCCAAGGACAATTAAATTCGGGGTCGAGTCAAGCTAGTGACTCGGGAATCAAAAACAAGCTACCTCATGGACAAATCAATTCGAGGTCGAGTCAAGCTAGTGACTCAGTAATCAAAAGCATAGCAATATGGGTTTTCACTCATATTTCTGATTTCTTTCTCTTTTCTACCACCTAGTGTGGGGGAGATGCCCCACATGTTGTATATATGTATATATCTTGAGAAAAAAAAAAAAAAAAAAAAAAAAAAAAAAAAAAAAAAATTGAAACAAAAGAAAAAAGTGAGTTTGTATGTAAATAGCCTAAAATAAAGGTTATTAATATTTCCTTCTTACGTTCTAAATATCGGTTTAACACCCGGTGTTTTGAATATTGAGGGCAATATTCATTTCTAAGTGGGGGGGGGGGGGGGGGGGATTCTCACGAATTCAAACACATGTTCCATCAAGCACCCTCATTTGATCAAAATTTAAAGTTTTTTCACACTTAGAAATGCAATAAATGGTATCAATCCTCCATGTCTAACCCACAACAGGATTGGCTAGTCCAGGAGCAAACGGCTCTTGGTAAAGACATCTCAAAACCGTTGATGGCTTGCAATTTGCCAAAAATTGTATGGTTCCTCAACTCCCCATTATCCTCAAAAGCTAATGAGTTGGCTAGCCCGCAAGATTATGGCTTGTGGTAAAGGCCGTAGAAAATCCATAATTGGTAATCAGCTCACCAAGATGTTGACTATTCCATCAAGAGTTGGCTAGTCCAGAAGCAAACGGCTTCTGGTAAAGACAAATCAAATCCGTTGACAGCTGGTGGTTTGCTAAAAATCACACGGTTATCAGGTGTGCCCCAGTTCTTACACCTGGCTACTCTAGAAGTGATGGCTTTTGGTAAAGAGTAAAAATCCATTAATTTTTTCTCAAATAGATTGCTAGGGACTAGCAATAGTTTAGTGTGGGGGATTGATGAGTGTGTAAATACTCATCATTTCTGTTACATTTAAACTGCAAAAACATATGAAAACACACAGGAATGCTTTAAAATACATAAAATTATCCCTGGATTGTGTTTTTATGCATAAGGATTGAAAACTGATGAAAAACAAAACATTTCACATAATTTACAGTTTCAGTCCCTGAACTTTGAAAAATTGGCAAAACTAGTCCCTGGTAAATCAAAACTTGTACAAATGTCATAAAAGGTCCTTGGGATTCATAAGTTGTAAGAAATAGTCCTTTAAAGTTTAAAATCACATATTTACAACTTTGGTCCCTCAACTTTGAAAAGTGTCAAAAATAGTCCCTAAGGTTTTGAAAAATGGAAAATGTGAAAAATAAACCTTGCACTATTCTAAATTGACAAAATTGGTCCTTATGATAACTTTTGAGAAGTCACAAATTAAACCTTTCAAAAAATCAGAAAATTACAGGTTTGGTCCCTGGAGTTTGTGGAATTGGCAGATTTGGTCCCTGAGGTTTAAAATAATGAGATTTATACTTGTGGTCCTTGTACTAATGGTTAATTGCAGGTTCAGTCCTTATTTGAAGTTTGGAAAAATCACAAACAGCCCCTCAACTTTACCTATATTACACATTTGGTCCTTGTGATTTATTAACTAAAAAACCAACCGGATCCTTATTATTCTTTAAACCAAAATCCAATCCATAACCCTTTACACCCCTAGCCCATTTCTTGGCCCAACCCTACAGCCCAGTCCACACCTTTTATTTAAAACGGGCGTTGACCCGGGTCAAACACTAGGCACTGTTCACCCATCCCTCCCAATACCACCACCCCCACACTTACCACCATATACCAGGTGGTATTTTGCCACCTTGCACCTTCCACCTCACCACTACAGCTCACTACCCACTCCCTTCCACCACCCTACACCTATCCCATCTTCATTTAATACCATCTCCACCCAATTTTCCCTCCAAACTAGTTCAATACCTCTGTTTTCTTCCTTATCACCCCAACTTGCTCAAATATCTCCCAAACTTGTCTCTCCACCTCATACTACCATACAAACTTCCTTAATTGTAAAATATCGGCTACAAGTTACCAAAACCAACTTTGGCGCCAAGACAGTTTAAACGGCCAAGATGTGTTTGACTGATCCAATGGCTAAATTGAGAAGTGGGAAAGTGTGAGAAGTCTGCAAAGAACACAGATGGTCATCTATATAGAGAAGAAAAGCAGTGTGGAACAATATCTAGTTTAATTTTTAGTAATGTATGTAGATTAACTAAGTTTTTCATTTTCCAGTGTATCTTTAAGCTTTCAAAGTGTATTTCCAGTAATCTAAGTGTATTTCAAACCATTTTCAATAATCAATTTCAGTTTATGTACTTGAATTCAGTTTAAGCTTATTTCAAATTCAAAAATCTCAATTTGAATTAAAGGTATTTATGGTTGTTATGATGGACTGATTAGCTCATATAGGTTCCCTTATAGCTTCTATAAGCTAGTAGAAACTATTTAAAATCAGTTTAAGTCTAAAAAAAAATAAAAAAAATAGAATTATATAAGAGAAAAATAAAAAATTCCAGAAGATGAAGAAAGAAGATGCAAGCTGAGCATATTTGGATCAAATATGGTTTAGTGGGTCTGTGGAGACCTGTTAGGATTGGTCACTTGTTCTTGGTTCATCATATCTCAGTCAATTCTATTTTGTAAGCATTTTTATCAATTTTGGTATTTTATTGTTCTTGTACTTTATTTCCTTTGATCCTTGTGTTTTAATGTTTAAATAGTATTGATAAGTTATAAGATTAACTAAAATCAGTATTGTGTTCATTAGGATTAGATTGTACTAAAAATCAAAATTACACAGTGTAGAACTCATAATTGATTAATCTGAGATATATGCTTGTATTATGGTTGTTCTAGACTCATTTGATCTTAATTAATATCAATATAGTGTTAGGAACCAGAGTTGCGGTATTAAATTTATCATTACCTTTGAAAATCTCAACTTCAGTTTGTAAAGGTGTGTTTGGATCAAGCTGTTTTTGTGAGTTGATGCATGTTATTGTCCTTAATACTTGTTGCTGCATGTTTATTTAGTTCAATAGAGTTCATTTCAATCATAATATAGAGGTCTTATTAGTATAAAAGTCAAAATTAGTCTTCATCTTGTCTAATCTGCTAACTGTTAGTGTAATTAGGTCCATAATCATCAATCTAGCTTAAAAGTTGATACTCTAGCTTAAATTAGCTTCATTATAGCATAACATGACATATTCAGTTAGATAATCTAGATTCAAGCTCACTTTAGTCAAACTTAGTGTTAATATAAAAAGTCAATTTTCAGTCACATAAGTTTTTGAATAAACTTAGGAATTTTGGTGTGAGCTTATTATTTGATATTAGGTCTTGAGATTGTAGAATAATTAAGTCTTGTTGCTAATCTGTATGTTACTATTTTTAATAATTTTTATTTGGCTGATTAGAGTGCTTATCTAGTGCTTAATTTTAAGTGGTTCTTCACAAACCTCCCCTGTACACAGATTTGAGACCCACTTTCACAAGCTTTCACAAGCTTGATTAGTGAGTATTAGTCTGTGTACTTTGGTCCTTTGTGATGCCCTTGTGGCTAGTTACTTGAGTAAGTGCTTATTTGCCCTTTGATTGCTTATCTGAACTGCTTATCTTGCTTAACTTGTGCTATCAAATAAACCTAATCACTGATCACTCAGTGTAAACAAGTAACTTCACAAGCCCATCATAAGCTCATTAATGAGTTTTGGCTTTTGATCTTTAGCTCTTTAAAAAGCTAAGCAACCTATCTTATCAGTTCAAGCTTTAATTTTCACTCACATGCCCTTTTACTAGGGCTGCATCTTAGCTTAAGCTTGTCCATTCACTCAGTTCACTGAGTGAACCAGTCAACCCACCACACTTCACAAGCCCATCATAAGCTCATTACTGAGCTTGTGCTTGTGATTATTGGCTCATTAAGAAGCTAAGCAATCATATTATTAATTTCAAGTTTAACATTCCATTCACAAGCCCTTTAACTAGGGCTGCAATCAGCTGGAAGCTTGTTCCATTCACTCAGTTAACTGAGTGAATCAGTTAGGACCCTTCATTTCACAAGTTCTTTCTGAGCTCACTAGTGGGTCCCACACCCCATAAATAGGTTCTTACAACCCCCCTCCTACCAGACTTGAACCCTTGACCTTTTGTTTGACCTTTAGACCACTGGGCCCCACCTTAAAGTTGCTTGGAACCTTGTCCCAATTCTGAGATTGAAATAAGCAAGTGCTTATTTGTTGGTTTAAGCTTATTGAACCTGCTTATTTGACATATTCTTGCTCAATTAAGTTCATCTCACTTATAAGAACCAGGTTTTACCTTGTGGTCCCCACACAAGCTCAGTTGAGCTTATTTCTTAGTAAAGTCAACAAAAAGTCAACTGTTTGGATAATAAGCACTCATAGTGCTTATTCTGTGGTTATAAATTATTTTCATTTTATTAAAGTTTCATATTTTAAGTATTTTATTAGATTTATAAAAGAAAAACAAGAAAAAAAACCAAACTTAATCATAGTGATAACTTCTATTTAATAGAAATTATCTATTTAATTTTCCTTTTAGCTTATTTATAAGCACTTCTGCTATTTTATATTTTTATTAAAACTCTTATATATTAAAGTACTTTTATAAATTTTTCCAGAATTTTCCTTTGTCATCTAGTGTTATTTAGAATTAATATTAGTTAAATTAATAATTAAATAATAAATAAGAATTAAACAGCATAATATATTTTTATAAGGTAACACCTATATTTTATATTTTTCCTAGCTTTTATAAGTCATAAAATAATTTTAGAAATTTTCTTGAGATTTATACTGTTCATTTACTAGTTTTCATAATTTAATTAGTTTAATTAGATATTAATCAATAAATATAATAATAATTAGTAAATTAAATTAAAAATACATAATATAAACTTTTTATAATTTTTTTAGGATTCCTATGATGGTTAATTAGATATATAAAATTTTTCATAATTATCTAAGTGTTTTTAGTATTTATAATAATTTTAATCAATATAATTAGTTAAATAATAAATAAATAATAAATAATTAATAATAAATAGATAAATAGTGTGAAAAATATAATTTTAGTTTTAAAATAAGTTTTATAATATTTTAGATTTTTAGAAATTTTAATTTTAACTTTCTAGACTTATTTCACATTTTCATAATTATTAGTTAATTATTAAATAATTAATAATAGTAATTAAATAAAAATAATTAATTAAATAGTTTTTAATTATAAAATAAATATTTTAAATTTATTTAATTTTCATTTAAGCCCCTAAGGCTTGTAAAATCCTACTATTAGTTAAAGTTGTTTTTGTTTACGTTTAATTAATAAACGTTTACGTTTTTAGTTCCTTTTTCACTTGTACTTATCTGATTTCACGTATTAGTTGATATAGCTTATTAAAGTTATTCACTCTTATTTTTCAGTAGTACAATCACTTAAACCCTTTTCCTGTTCAATTCACCTGATCTCAAAGTCGTTTTATTTCAGATTTCACATCTCGTTGGGATCTAACGATCCGGGGAAACACTAAACTCACCGGAGTATTGGTTTAGGCTGTTTGACTTATTGACCATTACTTGGTTAATATTATCTGACTGTTTAGCACCAATCAGAACAGTACCTGACGACGTCAAGACTTCATACATGACGGCGTCAAGCTTGGCAAAAGAGGTAGAAGTGAAAAATATAACGTGATGGCCCAGAACATTTTCAGTGTTATTGACCTGACGGCGTCACCAAGGCCGTCAAGGTCAAAATGCAAGTGACGGCCCAGAGCATTATTTCTACATGTCAGCTTCAAGACTGGATCTAGGCAATACGACTCTTAACTTGGCGGCGAGTTGACGGCGTTAGAAGCTACCAAATGACGCTGTCAGGATGTTTTATCTATATATATTTTTCCAATTTTTCATTGTAAATGTGTGGAACATTAGGAGGAACTTTACCACACACCCTAGGTCGAATTTTCATCATATTGTAGGGGTTTCAAATCCTTCTTTCATCCATGTTTGAATAAAGATAAGTCTTCCAATAATCATTCAATATGTCTATGTGTTGTTTGATTCTATCTTATGCTTGTCTTTCTTTTAACATGCTAGGCTAGGTTTTTATTGTGTTTGCTTAGATGTAGTGAAACATAGATGTTGATTATTGGTTGATTGTTTGTTTATAATTGTTGTGAATGATTGTATTCGATGTTAGGCTTACGAAAACTGGCAGACTTCAATTGGTAACTTGCTTGAACGTCTTAAGAAACATGATCGGAGGTGTACTATGATTTTTGGTTGTATTTAATGCATAAGTGAATTCTAATGATCCCATGTTAGGAGCTTTTAGTCGGCTCGACATAGGAGTGAAGTAGGATCTTATAGAGTTAGGGAATATTGTACACGGCCCTACGACTAGTATTAAGTAATATAACCTGTCATCCATGAAATTGTAACAAGCTAATCAACCGGTAAAAGATATCTAGGGAGTAATGAAATCTAAGTAAACACATCTTTTCTCATTGTTGTTTTCACCACAAAATTACTTTAGTTTATTTTCATTTCTTTTTATTTTATTTTGATTGCATCTCTAGTTTATTGGGTTAGTTGGCTAGCAACTAATTTCGCCCACTCCTTCCAAACCCGAGATTTTACTTGCTTTTATAAAATATAAAAAAATACACAAAGAATTATCCCTCACCTCTAGACCTAGTTTAATAGGCTTTCTAATCCTAGCGACACTATTCCTGAGTTGAACGATCAATCCCCCGGTACTTGTCACTATACTATACTACAACGATCAAGTACACTGCCTGGTGTGGATTGCAAGCTTCTTAAGATCCCTTGAGAGGTAAAACCTGTTGCGAGGGCGCAATCCCGCGTATCAGTTAGTTCAAAGGTGTTTTGCGGAGAGAAATTGATATCCGGTGCATTTTGGGTTAGTCGGGATCGTTGGTTTTTTGATTGAATATTGATGAGAATTTGGATGAATTGTTTTTGAAATTGTGTGTTTGAAAGTGGGTTTGATGTGGATATTTAGAGGATGAAAAGTCGTAAATATTTTGGAAAAATAGTTTTTTTTTTTTTTTTTGGCAAACCAACGATTTGATTTTAGTTTGAAAAGTGGTAATTGTGTTGGAAAGTCTTGCTTCAAAAGCGGTTGTCTACACGAACGACTTGTGGTTTCAAAGTGACCGGCGATCGATATTGCATTAATGCCACATTGGAACGATCGATATTGGAAATCGATCGCTCGATCCACTCGATCGATGTATTCCGAGGCACTGCTAGTAGCCTAACAAGTTAATATTTTACTTATAAATAAATAAATATTAAAATACGTTAAGTTATTCCAAAACAAAATTAAAATGCCACAAATGTAGGAGATAGGGGGAGAAAAAACGGTAGATAGAAGGCTTTACATGGTAATATGTTTTATTACCCTCAATTTGGTGAGTAATGGGTTACTCACTTTTAGGTAATTGATGATTGCATTACTAGTTACAAGTCTCACGCACGCACGGAATTTACATATAAATCAAATTTATTTTAAAATTTTAGTCTACTATATAGACATATAAGAGTTTACCTGTGAAAATTGTGATATAAGTACAACTAATAAATATACATGAGTCTTTCATTATGTATTAATATCTATTAATATTTTGTAAAAAAATTTATTTGATGAAAGCTTTAACTTTGTTCAGCTGACAAAGATGTTGATGTTGATGTTGTTGTTTAACTACTCATATCATGTTGAACAAAATATTCGAATTTAATTACACATAATGAATGTTGATGAAGTTAAAATATACTCCATAAAGTTTTTTGAAAATGTTTTTCCGGATATCAGTATATAAACTTTAAATAATAATTACATGAGTCGTTGTTATAAGTAAAATCATATATATTTATTTTCATGTCACAGTAATTCGTACTTAGCATTTGATATTTATATTGTCGTTGATAATAATTTAGCCGTATTGAATATTCAAACCCGTGGACGCATAGATTAAACTTTTAAATATGATAACATGAGTCTTTATTTGGCCTATATAGTAAAAAAAAAAAAAATAAAGTTTAAACTAATATTTATTTTAAAATATTTAAAGTATATTAATACTAATTTGTATATTAACAAAATTTTGTATTTTAATTGATGAAAGTATCAAACTAATAGTAATACTTATGTAATTATAAACAAAGTTTATATTTTAAAGTATGAGGGGTATAAAGTGTAAGGGGTTATTTGTTTATTATCTAAAATTATTAAAAAAACATAGAGACTGATAATTTTTCGCTTAACTCTATATAATATATTTAGGATTCAACAATTAAAGTTTTATTAATTACCTTATCTTTTTGTAAGTTTTTGTTTTTATTAATTTGACATCTATATTTTTACGTGTTTTTTTCCTCAATTAAATTCTTCATCAAATTTATTAAAATCTAACCAAAATCAATTCAATTTTGACCTTTTATTAGCCAATCATATTTTTTGATTTTGCTTATTTGTTAAAATCGAGCTCTCCTATTGGTTCAATTTATTTTTTAGTGAGTAGAGTTTTACAAAAACACTCCGAAATAATGCAATTCCTTTATTATGTAAATATATAACCAACAACCACTTTTTATTATGGGATTATTCCCTATTCACCCCAATAGTACAAAGTACTTACCCCTAGTATCTCACAAATTTTTTTTTCTTCAAATGCCTCAGAGGAGAGGGTCGCTCAAATTTCTTGGGCGGATTTAATATTATAGTAACATGTGTCCCCTATCATGTCCCTACCAAGTACTAACATGGTACCACCCCAACAGGTACTTTATTGGGTGACTAAGACCATATTTTTTGGGCGACTTATCTTTTTTGTCTTTTTGTAAAAAAAATTATTAACTACATTTTTTGTCCTTGTTGTTTCCTTGGTATTTCATTTTTAAATACAATCTTTCTTTCTCTTTAATAAATAAAAACTCATCTTTCTAACATACAAAAAACATTTAACCACACCATTATTATCTCACACCTATCAAGATTTAAAAGCATTTTTTTTTCATCTACTTCAAGATAACCACAATACCACCATCGATGATACATCATATGTTAACTTTCTAGATCTTCAATATATCTAATATTAGCATATAAATCTGATGCACATAATAATTGTTTGTAGCGAACATGAATCTTTGCAGCCAAAAAAATTGCATAGTTAATATTAGATATATTGAAGACAGACTTCTTACAATACATCAATAGATTGATACATTTAAAACAATAAAGGATTTGACAAAAAATTGCATAGTTATTATTAGCATATAAATATGATGCACTATAGATGCACATTTGTTTTCATACAAGGTTCTAACCCTCATTCTTAGCCACATGGAGCTTCCCTTTATAGTGAGCAATCAAGCCGCAATTAAACTTGCGCAATCAAGGCGCAATTAAGCTTCCCCTTGGTGGTGGTGGCAGGGGGCGGTGTTGGCGTGTGGTGGTGATTCGTCATGAAAACCAATTATATATAATATAGTATAATATCGAAGTGATCCGCGAAAAATACGGATCACCCGAGTCGTTTCCCAACGAAGGCGAATGGAATCGAGAATATCGATTCGTGAAATCGTGAATTGAAAAGTGAGAAAGTGAAAATAGCAATCAAATTATTCAAGTAATCACAAACAACTATGAAATATGCAAAGAGTACAAGCTAATTATGCACAAAAGTTAAAAACGCGAAAACGGAAATGCAACCGCGAAATTTAAAACGCGACGTTTATTGAAAAATTATCCTACGAACTTGAAAATATTTCCTAAAAATCTTAAACTAATAAAAAGAATTTTAAGAAAACGAAAAATATTTTTTTGAGTTTTTATTTATTTTCTATTTTTTGAATTAAAAATGAATTAAAAATTAAGAAAAATAGAAAAATAAAGTGGAAAAATAAAAATTTAATTCTAAAAATTCAAAAATATTATAAAAGAATTTCTAAAAATATTTTTGTATTTTTCAAAGCTTTTTCTGATTTTTATGGAATTTTGGTAATTAAAAATGACTTAAAAATGATTTATAAGGAAGAAATATTAAGAAAAATAGTAAAACAATCCAGAAAATTATGAAAAATTTACAGAAAATCTAAAATAATATTGAGAACTTGCAGAAAAATTTTGGAAAGAAAATAATGAACAGAAGTGCTTATTTCAAGCAAATCAGTTTATGGCAAGTGCTTATTTATAAGCACTTGCCAAAAAAAACTTGACCAAACTCTCAAAACAAATAAACTATACTACACAAGACTCAATAATGCTCAAATATGCACAAGGAAAACTCAGAAGTACAAGTTGCAAGCAATAAGCAATATGAGATAAGCTTATACAATAAGCACAATGAGAAACAGAATAAGCTAGCAACTAGAAACAATTCAGAGCACTAAACAAACTGCTAATAAACTCAGAAAAGCCAATATATCACAATCACAAGCTTATACAAACAATTGCAGCCCTAAATACCAAAACAGAAATCAAGCTCAAACCACCACATAGCAGATGCAATAAGCTGAACCTAATAAGCTGAGGACTACAATTATGGGTGCAATTCAATCTCTACACTACTTGAGATGCAAAGTAACTAATATTCTAACTCTAATTATACCAAATGAAGCTGTAAAATTACTCTAAAATAGCAGCAGTGAACAACTAAGCTGATGCACAATTTAACTTAAGCAATTCCTAAACTAATTGACTTTCTTCAATTTCAATAAGGCAAATCTATTCCTATATGTATTAAAAAGCTACAAATCAATTAGATATAGCTAGACTAATCTAATATGCAACTACCACTATAATCATACTAACTGTATTATCCTAATTCTAACAATAAGCTAAATTTAAATCTTCCTTTGACTATTTTATTAAAATGACCACTATTCTATGATATGTAACTCTATATCTATATAAACGCAGCCTATGTGTAACAAGAAACAGTTATAAAACAATTACTATACTTCAGCAAAGCTCAATTCCAAACACCCTCTTATTTTCAGTAACAACTATGAAAGATATAAAACACTACTGATTACCCATCTTCCAATTAAACTATCTAAATGAACACTACTAGAACAGAAATAACAATCAAATCAACAAGAAAACCTCAGATACTCAGAATCACAGATAACTCAAATTAACAAAATGACAGTTGAACAAAGATCACTACACTACACAGATTCAACAATCAGATGCAATAACAATCAAATCAAGTTCACTCAAGCTAATACAACTAAATTCTAATGAGATATCTTCAATGAAACAGTACCAAAACAATTTCACTACTAGAATCAAACAGTTACATGTATATATAGCTAAGAACCAAAAAATTACCAAACCAATTCCCCCTCAGCATGAACAGAGGGGGATTCACTTTGCTTGCCTGTCTTTTGACAGGCTGAGTACATCCAGATCTTACTCAAACTTGTCCAAAATACCACCATTCACCACTAATTCTGATCTATTGACTTTCGTTGACCAAAAGCTTCAATGATTTTTGAAACTGTAAAAAACTCTCTCACAAACTATGTAAAGCTTAAATGAGATGTACAAACAAATATTCAGCTTATTTAAAAGCTGAATACAACAAATCTATTTCTATATTTTTTATTGATTTTATGTTTTCATAAAACTAGTTAAAATGAAATAAGGACAGATTTGAAAACTAAAGTAATTTGAAAGGAAATGAAATAGTGAGACTAAAATAAGAACTGAATAATAAGCAGTAAAAGTATTAGTAATAAGCTAAGTTGATTAAACATAAAAGAAATTTCATTGATATTAAAAGAAATTACAAGTAAGCTAAACTAAATACATTCAAAGTAAAAATTGGCAGAGTTTAGCTAGCCTAAGACTCCACACCTAATGAGCTACTACTCGTCTATATTTATAGCAGAGGAATAAAGGTTCTAGTGAGGAGGGTAGCCACGGATTGCCACCTTGGCAATCCGTGTGGTGTGTTTCTTTAAGCATCATCTGAGCCATCTAATCCTTTTCCAATTATTACAACCCTTGGATCAATGATTATTGACGTATTCCTCCCAATCATTGGCTGCCACGTAGCATAATTGTGCTTCTTTGTGACTCTGACACTATCTGACATCACCCTGAGCTTCTAGAACACCATTGATTTGACCTTAATACCCTTAATTGCTGTTATTATTAGGAATGGGGTAATTAGGGTTCATCATTTACTGTAGCATGAATAGTGGTTTTCTGGGTGAGGGTAAATTGGGGGCGGGAGTGTTTGGGATTATTATGTTTGACTGGGTTGACTCCATTGACCATTTATAATATGAGTTTGACCGTGGGTATGGAGTGGGTATGGGCTCGGGTTTTTTATATTTATGGATTGGGCTTTGGGGTGCTTAAAAACTGGGCTTGGTATTTGGACTTTGGTTTTTCAGATTTTTGTATAAGAAAATTACAAGGACCAATTATGACTTTAACTAAAATCCAAGGGCTGTTCATGTACTAATTCCATAGTAGAATCTAGGGGCTGAACTTGACAAGGTATGATTCTTCAAGGATTATTTTTGACAATGCTAGCTCAAATATGAAAAATGCTTTCCCGGCTCTGGCATTTTGCGCTCTTTCCATTCCCGTGCTCGTATTTGTCGATTTTCCATGATTTTTGTCTTTTTCTTAAATATCTGTACCTGCATAATCACAAATGCAAAAACACAACATGTTTGGCATAATTTGGTTAGTTTTTGATAAATTGAGTCCGGTTTTGGTCTTATAAAAGGTGTGTAAATTAATACACACCAAAATCCCCCCGACTAAGGTATTGCCGTTTCCTTACGCAATGTGATCAATTCACGCTTTTGGGATAAATAATTTTAAAACTCTTTTTACTAACTTTGAAAAGTAGCAAGAAGGTTCGAAAGAAGTAATAAAATCATTTAATCCCGAAAACGCTCCGTTTTCCAAAAATTTCATTTTATTCCTTTATTACACTTACACTTTCTATTTTTGGACTTCTCTCACTTCATACTTGTGACGGTTTGCCGACTTTCATTATTTTGCAATAATTATTAGGGTAAACGAGTAGAAACACTTTTCATAGAAAAGTGACCATAAAGATAAAAATCGTCATCCTTGATTTTTCACAAGTCCCCAAACTAAGCGTACAAACGAGATCACAGCTTATCTACAAATTAGATGCTAACAATACTCATAATAGTTACTTGTGGTAACTTCTTACTCCCATTTCCTAGGTTTGTATCTCAATATTTTATTTTGTTGAGAAATGAATTTCTTCATATTTTCTCGTTTCGATAACTTTTTAGTCCGATAGTGATACCTAAGTTAAAACGATAAGTAGTTATTCATTTTCTCTTAAGAACCACTAAAATAGAAATTCGGTCCACATCAAGGAATTTTGGTACATACAATATCAGAAATATAAGTTGCGGAGTACTACACGTGCACCTCATGTGTCCAATTCAGAATTACACACATGCACCTCACGCGCCAACAACTTATTTATACATTCAAACTCTTATTCGATACAACTTTCAACTTTCACTTTTTTCATTTCACTTTTTTCATACTTTTCACTTTTTTCTTTCTTGATTTTTTTTTTTTTTTTCATACATCAATGGAAGCTTATCGGGTAGCTCCAAAATCACATAGATAATCAACTTTTGATTTTTTTTCACTTTTGCTCTTATTTTTGATGTTCCTTGATATGTATCCAATTTTTAAAGCAAAAATTCTCTTAAGAAAATAAAGAACTAAATTTTATTCAAACCGAAATACCACTAATTAACCTAGAACATCTATTATATATAGGTGACGTATCTGATGGGAGTAAAAAGCCACAAGTACCTCTCATGAGCTCTAAAGAGAACCACTACTCCACGTTTAGCATCTAACTTCTAAATAAACTCTATCATTTCTCGCTCTTCGCAATTTAAGATTCCAAATAATGAAACCAGCGAATACTTAGCCGATAATCAGCCACGCATATATAAAGTCAGATACGGAAACTTGCAAATTCTAAAAGAAGAAATCGCGTTTTCTAGCGAGTGGGTGGTACGAGGGAACTCGTGATAACCCGATCTACGTTTTGGTGTAAGAAAAATATTTTTGGCCGGAAAATTATTCCGGTGGCCGGAATCTCGCCGGAGAAGACGACTGGAGAGGGGGGGGGGGGGTCGGCGGCGGTGTAGAAAGAGAAAGGAGAGGTGTGTGTTTTTTTTTATGAGAGAGAGAGAGATGAGAGAAATGAGAAAAATTAAAAGATTGTTAGTGTTTATTTATTTATTTTTATGTGATTTTGAAAAGTTTGGAGGACAAAAATGAAATATGAAGAAACAACAAGGACAAAAAATATATTTAATAATTTTTTTACAAAAAGACAAAAAAAATGCAAGTCGCCCAAGTTTTGTGGGCCTAGTCGCCCAAAATAACATATACTACAATGTACCATGAAGGTACATGGTGGGGACACAACTAGGGACAAGTGTCACATTATAATGTATTCTGCCCAAGTTTTTCAAGCAACCTCCGCCTCTGGGGCATTTGAAGAAAAAAAAAATTGTAAGATATTAAGGGTAAGTACTTTTGTACTTGTGAGGCAAATCAAGAATTTTCCCTTTATTATAGTCACACAAGTACAGTTTAGCAAAATTTGTAGGCGTCCTCATTTGTACTTTTGTGCGAATGTTTTTTGTCTTCTTGAAAAAAAACAAAAGAGTTCCTTTTACTTTCAAATTTGTTACTATTTATTTTTGTCTTTTTTACAAATAGACAAAAATTGTTCGCACAAAGTATGATTTTAGCAAAAACATAGCAGCCAATATATATATATATATATATATATATATATATATATATATATATATATATATATATATAACGAGAGAATTACTGAAATGAACTTATACAAATATACTTTACGAAAATAGAACATCGAAAATGGTGTTACAGAAATCTACTAAGCGAGCTAAGTGAGGGGAGAGCAAGTGTTTCTCGCTATGTCCATTGTCGTCTTGTAGCGCCACATCATTTGAAATCGACAAGAAATGTTGGAGAGCAAGTGTTTCTCGCCAAATTGATTGTCTTTTAGCACCACATGACGAGAAAGGGTGGCGAGCAATGGTGGAGAGCAAGTGTTCCTCGCCAACTTGATTGTCTTTTATCACAACATCATTTTCAATGTTCTTTGAAATCGATGAGAAATGGTGGCAAGCAATGGTGGAGAGCAAGTATTTCTCGCCAACTTGATTGTCTTTTAGCAACACATCATTTTCAATATTCTTTGAACTTTTCATCTTCAAGCAAAAGAGGAGAGCAAATGTAAGTGGGGTTTGCTCACTTAGTAGATTTTGGTAAAGTAATTTGAATGTGTTTATTTTTGTAATTGAGTAGGAGAAGTGATTATTTTGGTAATTTATTTCAAAAAAAAACCCAAACCTTTTTCTTTGAGAAATTTTATGGTAGGGTTAGATAACCAATAGTCGGATTTCACATTATCGTATAATCACTTTCCACGAGAAACTATTCGACCCTATATGCATGTGTTACAGAAGGAAAAAAAAATAAACTTTGAGGTATTTCAGAGTTTTGTGTTCTTGATTTTGACAAAACACAATTAACCCTTTTTTTTGTTGTTAAGTGTCAATTTTCTATGTTTTCTTCTCATGCATATACTCCTCTTATATAGAATGATACTCAATACAAATGAATTTATTATAATTAATTGACCACTTAATCACCCCATAATGTTTCTTTATAATAGTGATAGTACTTACTAAACCAATTCATCATAGGTGATTAAATCAAGTTAAAACGGCCTATTGAATAAGTCAAAACAATTACAAAACTGAAGAAATAGCTCCAACGAAGCAACCGGTTCGTTAGCTCAATCACTAGTCACCGTGCTCACTAAAGAGTATACCTGCTGATGTGTTCAGTTGGTGAAAAATATATCTTGCTGATGAGTTTTACTTTCTGAAGAGTATACTCATTGACGAGTGTTAACTCACTAAAGGTTTGAACATTCTTATGAGTTACTTTTTGATGTGTTTACTTAGAGTTCACTCACTGAAAAGTAGAACTTTCTGATGAGATAATCAACTAGCTTATTTTCTTACTACCTATTTACTACCATTATTGAGTCATGGAGGCTCATAGACTTAATGGGAGTACACTCTAGTATCTCTGGTATCTCCGATCTTACTTTTGTTATTAAATACTAGTTTTCTAGTCAAGAAATCAATACACATACTTTTATTAAAAACCTTTTCGAATGTAAATGGTACCTAAAAGAAACGTATGTAAGACTTATTGCATTGGACGGGATAATTTTTTTACAGACCAAAGTGAGTGAAAAATAAAAAAATAATATGTCAATTCTTTAATATTCTAAATCATATACTAACAAAAAACGAGAAGGTCAAAATTATAAAGGGCGATCATATATGACCACCCAATTATATAAAATTATAAAGATTACAAACATGAGCTATTGTTTAATTAGGGGAAAAAGAGACGAATCAGGAGCCAGTCATAATACTAATATTCTTTCCACTTGATTACAACCTTTTCGACAATAGTTTAAGATATTTTGTGGAAATAGACTCGAGACCTACTTTTAGAACTTTTATCGTTTCGTAACTAAATTATCATGTTCAACTCTAGTGGCTATCATCATTATAAGTCCCCACTAGTTCTAACAGAGTTTTCTCAAGGTGGAAACTCTCGAAACGCATGTGACGACCAATTAAATTCTATACATTGAAATGTTACATAAACACACACGCATGGGGACATGGGGAAATTAAATCTCGGTTCAGCATATGTGGGTTGATTTTTGTTTATCTGTTAAAGAAGTATTAGCTTTTACTAATGAGCGAAACAAGAAACAGTTACAAGTACAATGAGCTTAACATGTCAAACAAGTTAGAAGTTGCGAAAAATATGTATCGGGTGTGTTTTTCTCTAACGACAAATTATATTAAAGACTAGTAAGACACAAGCAAGATACCAACAGCGGAACACTTATAAAAAGTTTGCCCGAAATTATCTCACCCAACATGAGACCTAGAATTGCATCATACCATGAGATAACAAGACCATACAATAGAATCGGCACTACACATAATTAATATCAAGACTACGCATAACTCGACACCTAACGACACCAAATGATCCAATACGACAACCCCTTCACGATCAATCTAACAAGGCTAAATGTCGTAGCACTTTGAGAGTATTGGCTGAGTTAATATCAGAGAAAGGTTTTAGTTTCTTAATTTTTGTAGTGCAAAAAATACACTCAGTAGTGCGCATTTATACCCCTACCCACCGGGTAGTTTACCCGGATGAGATGACACTGATTCATTGGGAGAGAATGAATAATATTCTCCTCTTTCCTCCAACAAATCATTAATTGTGTTTTTATTATGTTTTAATTCATAGTGGGTAGACTACCCTATGGGTAGCTTAAATTTTCTCCGAAAATTTTCATTATTGATCATTTCATTGAGAAAATGGTTAAAGAGCTTGTGTCTTAATGATATCATTTATGAGAGTTTTAGCCAATCAAAAGGTTTTAGATTCAAGTATTGTCTAAGACATGTGAGATAAATATTGTAAGAAATAGTTGCCGTTCGAGAAAAAAAGTTATTGAGAAAGGATATTATTTTCTTAAAACATGTCCATAAAATCCATCTTAGGGCATCTCAATGTAATAGCCTTTTATTAAGAGCAAACTCTCTAAATGTCTCGGAATCAGCCTCTCTACCTTAGGTAGAGGTAAGACTGTCTACATATCAACCTCCCCCATACACCTTGGAAGACGGTATTGGGACCCAAAATCCGTGGAAGACGGTATTGGGAGTTACTTTACTTTTTCTCTAAATGTCTCGGTCACTCAAAGTGTGTATTAAAATGTGACTTCCCTAAATGCTCCAAGTGACTTGGGCGACTTGTCCCCCGCCTTTAAATGTTAACAAGTGTCTCATGTAGACAAGTGTCTCAGGCGACTTGGGCGACATGTACTGGCATCGGGACACTTGCCAACATTTTAATGGTGGGGGACAAGTCGCTCAAGTCGCTTGAGGCATTTAAGGAGGTCATTTTTTATTTTTTATTTTTTATTTTATTTATCTGAAAATGGTACACATTTTAGGTGACTCGGGCATTTAGAGATTTTATTTTTATTTTTATTCATTAATTAATTTATTTTATTTTTTGAAAAGCTTATGCTAATACTAAAAAGTTGTTAAATGTATAAATGTGATATTATATTTTTTTTGAAAAGTTTATTGTAATAATTGAAAGCTTTTGGAAAATTTCATCAGAGATCGTTCGAGTGTAATATATGAATCATTTATAACTTGTTGTTGGGTGTATTGATGACCAACATCTCCATCGTCAATTTATCGTTACATTACAATTCATCGCTAACATAGTGTAATAAGACAACCACAATTACCACCTAAATATACCTCACTTATATATAAATATATCTTACAAAAATCAAAATTATTCACACAACTCACAACAACCAACTTCCTCAAGTCGGTCTGTACACAAATGACTTCTCCCTTTTACCCATGAACGACGCATGGTTGGGGGAGTCTTTTTTTTTTTTAGCAAAGACGCATGGGTGGAGGTGTCAACAAGGCACGCGACGCGTCGATGAAACTTACTACACCCAACCTGAGCAAAAAGTTACAGGTACAGACTCAAACCTTTTTCGATCTATTATCCAACATGCTTTTTTTGTCCCTTACACTAAAGTTCCCTTGATAGATTTTTTTTTTTCTTTTTTTTTTAAACGGCTGAAGATATATTACGAGTTTTTATTTATTATTATATTTTTATTTGTTTCTGTGAAATTTTCCAAAAGAGACACATATGATCAAAAATGGTTTGCTCACCCATAAAATTTGCATGCCATTGGTTAGATGATTACACGTATACTTTTAGCAAAATAAAATCTAAAGCTGACACCTTTACACGGAGCGCAAATTTGTTCGCACGCCAGGACTTTTGATCGCCACATTTTATTAAAAGAGTGGCTAGTAACATGACGTGTGTCCACGGAGCGCAAATTTGTTGCTCTCCCTCATGTTTTTAACGCCGACTCCACCTTAATAATGTACATACCGGTATTTATGCCAATTAATTTTCAGTAATAGAATATAAACAGGAAGAGCAACAAAACGTCCTTGAATCTACTAGCAGTGATAGTAGACAAACTCGAACCCAAGCTGTAAAGATTGATGTCAACGAAGACGTTTACTGTAGGTTCAAAAAGTGTTTGGTAGCAGAAGCTAAATGCTTTGAAACCTTACAAAACATCTGGAATATCTTAAAGGAGGAAGGTATCTGCGACAGCAGGATTAGGTATATTGGCGGGATGTCAATCCTTATTGAATGTGAATCAGAGAATGCGGCTCTTGAATTACTTCAAAACAGCTCTCATGGTCTACATCATTGGCTTGTAAACATAAGAAAATGGGAAGCAGAGAATGTGCATACTGGTCGTCTAGTTTGGGTAAAACTTGAAGGGATTCCTTCACATGCATGGTGCGAGGATGTAGCTAAAGTCATTGTAGACTCATGTGGTGAAGTTATAGTGGTAGAAAGAATGGATCCTTTTTGTTCGTTAATTCATGAATCCTATGTGCTTGTTCATAACAAAAGCATGGTTGATGTCAGCGGTTCAACTTATATTTTTGTCAACAACCATAAGTTTTTTATTAAGATCTCGGAGGTGCACTCCCGATCACTGCCACCTTTCAGGACACCGTCTACTGAGAAGAAGAGTTCTCTTGACTTGAATTCAGAAGAAGACGATGATATGTCTGATTATGTTTCTGATTCGGCGGATGAAAATGAACAGTGGGAACACTGGCATGAAAATTCCAAGCCGGAATTTAATAGGGAAGAAAATGATTCAGGGGCTCAAGCTCCATCAGATAACGCTTCGAGTTCCTCATCACATGCAGGTGCGCATGGGGAAGCTGATGCTTCCTTTCCGAACTATCTGAAAAGCGATTGTGGTAATTTCACAGGGGAGGAGAATATTGTAGGCCCCCATCAGACCACTTCTAATGGGTCGAGTAGTGATCCATCCCCTTTGGATCCAAAACCTGATATTACTCTAGACCAAAATGGTTGTCCTGAAGATGTTGTGAGGTTCGGTGATACAGATACACCCACAAGTGTTCACATTGGTGATGACCCATCCCTACCTAATCATAATCGTGCAAAGAAGTCTTCTCACTCAACCCCCTTCGTTGCCATCAAGGTTGGTGGTAAGATGAGCTTTCACACTTTACGAGAAGGGTCTAAGAATCATAGAAAAGCAAAAAAAGTTTATACGAAACACGAGGCTTTGATCATTGGTAAAGCAGAAGTTTCTTCAAAATCTCAGGAATCCTCAAGCCAATCTTCGGATTCCAGTCGATTAAAGGAAATTGGTGAAAAGCTCGGTTTCATTACAACGATTGATACCAGTAAAGAGGTTGTGGGGTCGAAGTCAAAGTGACTTTGCCCTCATTCCTTGGAGTTATGTTTAATTTATTAATGAAGATTTTATCAATAAATTTGAGGGGCCTTGGTAGTTCTGATAAGCATGAATGGATCAGAAATACCATCAATTCGGAACATATTGGGATGGTTGGAGTCCAGGAAACCAAAATGGAAGTTATAAACTCTAGTTTGATTAATCAGGTATGGGGAAATAGTGATGTTGATTTCTGCTATAGTGAAGCAAATGGGCAATCAGGTGGCACCCTTTTAATGTGGGATCGCAATTACTTCATAAAGGAGAGTATATTTTCTGGCCCTAACTTCTCAGGGGTGTCTGGAAGATGGGTAGGTTCTAGCAATTTGTTGGTCGTAGTGAATGTCTACGGTCCACAAGCTGCTGCTGATAAAGAGACTTTATGGAATAATCTTCTGCATATTATGTCCTCAAGCGAAGGTTCCTGGATCTTCTTTGGAGATTTTAACGCGGTTAGGGACCGGTCAGAACGGTCCGGTTCGCGTTTTTGTGAATCTGAAGCATTGGCTTTTAACAATTTTATTGCCCAGGCGGGTCTTCATGATTTTCAAATGGGCGGGCGAAGATTTACTTATTTTAATAGGGCGGGCTCAAAAATGAGTAAACTTGATCGGTTCTTGGTTTCTGACTGCTTTTTCAACTCATGGTCTAATGCTATGGTCACTGTATTAGAGCGGATTATATCTGACCATTCACCCATTCTTCTCACTGCTGGAGCCGAGGTTAATTTTGGCCCTAAGCCTTTTAGGGTTTTTGATGCGTGGTGTAAAGTAGATGGCTTTGATTTGGTGGTTAAAAACTCCTGGTTGTCTGGTACTTTTAGAGGCGCTGCTGATATCGTTTTGAAAAACAAAATAAAAAAGCTCCGGTATGACATTAAGATTTGGAACGAAAATTGTATGGAATCACAAAAAAATTAAAAATCAGAAATTACAGACCTCATAAAAAATTGGGATGAAAAGGCGGAAGCTGGTATGATCTCCCCAGAGGAGGTGAATCTTCGAGATAACCACTTAGCTGAGTTGCATAATATTGATCAGATTGATCGTGATATTCTACGTCAAAAGTCTCGTATTAGGTGGGCTGTCGAGGGTGATGAAAATTCACGATTCTTTCATGCGACTATTAGGAACAACAGGAGAAAAAAATAGCATAAATGGCCTGCTTTGTAATGGGTTATGGATAACAGACCCGAAAATGATCAAACAAGAGGCGCTGGTACATTTCTCGGGTCGTTTTAAATCCCAAAATTCTTCAAATAAAGTCATCCACAGTTCCAGGTTTTCCACTCTTTCCCCTACTGAGTCTTCGTTCCTTGATGCGGATTTCACAGTTAAGGAAATTAAAGAGGCTGTGTGGAATTGTTCTGGCTCGAGAGCCCCCGGGCCCGATGGGCTCAATTTTAATTTTATAAAGAGATACTGGGATATTTTAGAGACAGACTTTGTTAAGAGTATCAAACACTTTGAAAGCACCAGTAGATTTTCAAGAGGGTGTAATTCTTCTTTTATCTCGTTGATCCCCAAGATTAATGACCCTATTAGTATATCTGATTATCGCCCTATTAGTTTAATTGGGTGTACTTATAAGGTTATTGCGAAACTCTTGGCTTCAAGACTTGCGACTGTGATCCACAAGATCATAAGTCCAAATCAAACAGCCTTCATTAAGGGAAGACAAATCTTGGACGGGGTTCTTGTTGCAAACGAGGTCATTAATTACGCCTATTTGACGGACTTAAAACTTCTTCTCTTCAAAGTAGATTTTGCTAAGGCCTTTGATAGCGTTCGTTGGGAATTTCTTTTAGATGTTATGAACCAAATGGGTTTTAGCTCAAAGTGGTTGAATTGGATACGAGGGTGCCTTACCTCAGCTTCTATTTCTATTCTAGTCAACGGTTCCCCCACAACGGAGTTCCATATGGAGAGGGGTCTTAGACAAGGAGACCCTCTTTCATCTTTTTTGTTCATCATTGTGGCAGAAGCTCTTCAAGTAACTATGTTGGAAGCTTGTGAAAAGGGCATTTTCAAGGGTCTTTCTCTCCAGGGTGACAATACCAATATATCTTTGCTCCAATATGCGGACGACGCCCTAATTTTTTGTGAGTGGTCTTTATCTAACGTGAATAATCTGATTTGTGTCCTTAAATGCTTTCAAGATGCTTCGGGTCTTGCTATCAATTTGGCGAAAAGTTGCATCTATGGTGTGGGAGTGGACCCGAACGAGGTTGAGATGTTTGCTCATATTGTGAACTGTAATGTTGGATCTCTTCCTTTTATTTACTTAGGGCTACCGGTGGGGAAAAGCATGCATAAATCAGAAGCTTGGGGGGAGGTGAAGTCTTGTATGACTAATAGACTTTCTGCTTGGAAATCCAAACTTTTATCTATAGGTGGGCGTTCAGTTCTTACAAAGGCTGTTCTTGGCTCTCTACCATTATACTACCTCTCTCTTTTTCGGGCGCCAATCAATGTTATCGATTCCCTCGAAAGAATGCGTAGTAGGTTCTTTTGGGGTTTCAAAGAGGACGAAAAGGGCATGGTTTGGATTAGTTGGAAAAAAACTATTGCCAGCCGTGATCTGGGAGGTCTTGGCTTTGGTAGCTTACGTGCAAAAAATTTAAGTCTTCTGGGAAAATGGCGTTGGAGGTTCCTCAAAGAAAAAGATGCCTTATGGAGAAAGGTGATTCGAAATATTTTCGGGGATGATGGTGGTTCTTCAAGCATGGCTGGTCTGGGAAATAGCAATAGTGTTTGGTGTAATATTCTAAGTTCCGGTGTTGCTATCGATGCTCTCGGCATTCCTTTTCGTGACTCTTTTTGTAGAAAGGTTATAAGCGGCGCAGACACCTTGTTCTGGAAAGACGTTTGGATTGATGATGGCCCATGTCTCATGGCTAAATTTCCCCGCCTTTACGCCCTTGAATCTAATCCAAATTGTCGTGTTTGTGATAGATGGGTTTTTGAGAATGATGTTTGGGGAGGTTGTTGGTCTTGGCGTGTTGATCCTCGAGGTAGGTCAATAGGCGAGCTGCACTCGCTAATTTCCTTAATCAATGGTCTATCTTTAAAGACAGGTGAGAGTGATGACTGGAAATGGGCTCTGAATACAAATGGTGGATTTTCAGTTAACTGTCTTTCTAAACTTATAGACAAGCAACTCCACTCATCCTCAAATCTGGGTCGTTCCCTCGTCTGGAATTATTGGGTGCCTAGGAAAGTTAATATTTTTATTTGGCAGGTCTTTAACGATAGGATCCCACATCTTTCAAACCTTGATAAACGTGGTATCGATGTTCACTCTTTGTTATGTCCGTTATGTGATCACGAGGTGGAAGACATTAATCATGTTTTGTTTAGTTGTTCCAAGGTTAAAGTCTTGTGGGCTAAGTGTTTTGATTGGTGGAGTTTGGCGATTCCTTCAACTATTCAAACTGCCATGGACCTTCTAGCTCCTCTTCATAACACTTTTGGAAATAAATGGGCTGTCCAAGCTTTTCATGGTGTTTGTTTCGTTGTCTTATGGGCTGTTTGGAGATGGAGGAACCGAGTTGTTCACGCATTAAGTGATAAAAAAGATAGCATAAGGAACGAAGATATCTTCCCTCAAATTCAAGTTCTATCACTCTTGTGGATCTCAAATCGATGCTCTCGTTTAGGATTTGACTGGAGTAGATGGGTCAGCAACCCGAGAGGGGCTATGGAGAGGGTTGATTAAGTCTTCATATTCTGGATTCTAGGTTGTAGTGTTCAGTGGTTTCTTGGTGTTCTTTGTTTCTTCTTTTTAATTCTTGTTTGTTGCCTTTGATCCCCGCCTTGGGGACCCCTTTGTTCTTTTTTGGTGCTTAATATATCTTGCGTTGCTTTAAAAAAAATATATATATATATATATCTATACGTTTCGTCTTTTTTTTAATAGTGGAGCGCAAAGCAGGGGCGGAGAGCAAGGATTTTGCACGGGGTTTGTTTATTAGAAAGAGCTAGAGCCTACATGAAGCGCAAAGTTTGGGAGAAAGCAAACACAATTTGCACTGTAATTAGATATTTCCCTACTGGAGTGATACAAAAGAATCGTAAAATATTGATGTTCACAAACACATTGACCAGACAAACATATTTGACTTGACTTGTGGTATTAATTCACTTGCAACTTGCAAGTGGGGCCATTGAGTTTTAGGGACCCATTGCCAATACGTGTGTCCATTTCACATAGCCAACCTGCAAATATCAACTAAGATTGAATGTCACAGATTTGTTTTATGTTGAAAAATGTTGTTTAGTTGTTGGATAGTCGTAGGTTAATTCTCAACCATATTGATATGTGTTGGTGAGTGCAATGCCGTTTAACAAACGGCGAGTAGGGTATCGAATTTACTTTTGTAGACGTGTCAATGTCGAGCTTGCTTGATTAGTTAATTTCTCTTGTAAGATTCATGTTGTGTCTTTATTTCCGAAAACCAAATAGTACAAACAAGTTCAATACTTTTTCCTAGCAGTATGTTTTTTTTATAGCCAGGAAGAAGAATACTATATTTATTCGAAGGATCGATCACTTTAGGTTAGAATAGCTGGCTGTGGACGTATGGTCCGGACTGGATCCTACATGGGTCAGGCCCGGCAGACAGCGGCCCACTCTATGCCTAAACCCTAATTCATGCTTTATAAATATAGGGCTGGGGTTACATTCACAACAGAATATAACAGGTTATCCTAAACCTAATTCTCATATATGCTAGGGCTGAGCAAAGGTTCAGAACCAACCCGAAAAAACCGAGAACCGAATTTCACGAAAAACCGGAACCGAAACCGAACCGACGGGCCGTCGGTTCGGTTCGGTTTTCGTCGGTTCGGTTCGGGTTTGTCGGTCCATGTGTATTTTGGCGTGTTTTTGTCGGTTTTGGGCCGAACCGGACCGAACCGACCCGACCCGAAACCGAAATTCTGAAAAACATGAAACCGAAACCGAACCGACGGGCCGTCGGTCCGGTTCGGTTCTTGTCGGTTCGGTCCGGTTCGGTTTTGAACATGCGATGCTCAGCCCTAATATATGCTACTACGCATCGACACTAACTTGACCGTCGGAGGTGGATCCCGGGGCTACGGCCTCGGGTTCACTCCTAACGGGTTCTCTTTGTTGACAGGTCTATTTGGGGCTTGAGAAGACGACTAACGGCTCAAGGAGAGTTGTTGAATCAGTCCGAGCCAGATTATGCATCAACAAGTGGCGCCATCCGTGGGACATAGCTACGACAAGTTTCGTGTTCTCACATCACCGGAAAGCAACCATCGTGTTCAAAATCCGGTAACTTTTAAACTTTCTGCTAGTACACGACGTACCCAGAAAAAAATATTGTTTGATCGGGTTGATTTTTGTCAAAAATATCATATCTGATCGCATAATTCACAACGCACATGCAAAGTCCTAATGTATAACCTGTTTATTAATTCACATGTAATATAAAATTCAGTTGCATTATACATGCATGGATTGCATATTAAAATCACGTGCATATTTTTAATTCAAAGATATTGCATGGATCTTTTATAGTTCGTACAGTTTCTAAACCCTTTCGGGTTCACACTGTTTCCAATCGAGAACACAATATTTTCTAAAATTATAAAGATATCTCCATATTTTTTGTGCATATCTTTTAAGATATGTTATCTTTTAAATATTTAGAAGATTTTATGTAAATCTTTTAAAACTTGGTAAACACGATTTTACCTATAACCGCACTTAAGTCCGCACGATCGGACCTACTTTATCTTTTAGCCGCAAACAACGCAGTCACGATAAATCTACTCGCGTTAGGCCATGCGTCCAGAAATCTTCGCAGATTAGCGCCATGAGCGCACTGTCACGTACAGGCACCACGATGCTAGTCAATCGCCATGAGCGCACGAGACAAAAAGCCGTGGTCATCTGCGATCATCCACAAAACGTTAGAGTCTATGTGGTCACGATAAATCTATCTGCGTCTGTGCGTGCAATAGAAACTATTAGTCGCGGTCGTGGTACATCCATCCGCGCCATTGTTTTTATTATAATAAAAAAGAAAAATCGCCATGAGCGCACTGCGTTCGCATATTAGCTACGTGCTACTTCTTTTACGTAGTTTGTAAAACCTCACGATAGGTGTAATTCGCACTACTACTTCTCTTATGTTTTAATTTCACATGCTATGTGCTATATATTGCTTAGCGCTAATCTTTTACTTCATTACGTTTTATATGTTGCGATTCGCGGCATATACTTTTAATATTTGCATTAATTGTTTTTCAGGATTTGAATAACTAAGTTTAATGCTCCTACATGAGTAGCACCATCAAACTTGGGGGGGCTACCAGGGTATATACTACCACTGTTTCCGTACGCGTCATGCAGGTATATTTAGAAGCAGATCGTACGTAAGAGGTATTGCAAGCCTAGTACAAAGACGGATTTAAATATTCGCACCATCTTGCCGCAGGGGAGACGTCCTCTGTCGGTTGTAAAGACGAATGTAATGTTCGCACACAGCGCGTACAACGCGCACCTCGGTCGCACACATCGCACAACCTTGTAGCGCACGGCGCGTATCTTTGTCGCGCACAGCGCGCACTTCTGCCACAGAAGCACGTCTTCTGTCGCACCATGTTGTATCGCTAATGGTACAAAAGGTACGCCCTTACCCAGGATGCAGCATACGTGATCCACCTTCACCATTGTGAGACAATCACAATTGCAATCCCAGTGCGCACTGTCGCATTTGGGCTGCGCAGTATGTTCCGGCCTATGTGCACACAAGTTGCGCACACATAGGCGATGCCGTCATGGTTGATTGGGCCTACGCGACCATGAACAGAACTTAAGTTTAGCATAACATAGCCACGCACTATGTCATACTAAACTTGGGGGGCTTGTGGACGTATGGTCCAGACTGGATCCTACATGGACCAGGCCCGGCAGACAGCGGCCCACTCTATGCCTAAACCCTAATCCATGCCTTATAAATATAGGGCTGGGGTTCCATTCACAACAGAATATAACAGGTTATCCTAAACCTAATTCTCATATATGCTACTATGCATTGACACTAACTTGACCGTCGGAGGTGGATCCCGGGGCTACGGCCTCGGGTCCACTCCTAACGGGTTCTCATTGTTGACCGGTCTATTTAGGGCTTGAGAAGACGACTAACGGCCCAAGGAGAGTCGTTGAATCAGTCCGCGCCAGATTATGCATCAACACTGGCCAAGGTGCGTTACGGGGATAATCAGTTTGTGGTGTCTGGCAATTAGAATGTGAAAAGTGATTTGGAACCATCGAAACGTGGTATAGAAGAAGCGACACAAGACCTGCTTTTTGAAAGCACAATATTTCTAGTTCCACTAAAATGCCATAATGCCTCTGAAAAGTACTCATTCGTCTTCCTTTTTCTTCTGCCAACCCTCACTGAGCTTGTTTATATAGCAAACATATTAATATGTTCAACCAAAAGTTAAAGGGAGATAGTAGTTGGTTTAACATCAACAAAAACCATAAAGATTGAGACCCCATATCTTTAATTTTGATGAAGAGGTGGGAGATATAAATATTGGACAAGATGTGTTATGAATGAAGATGAAAAAAGTGGTTGTGAATGAAAGGGGTGAAGAATAAAATGGGTTTTTATCATTGTTCGGAGTTATATTATGTTTAGTTGAAGAAGAAATGTACATTTTTATCTGAAAAAATAGTGTTACATTGTTCAAAGTTATATAAAATGCTTATTTTAGTCATTTTATACAATAAAGTAATTCAATAATTTGATTTATTAAACAATTAAAAAAACGATTATCTAATTATTGTAATATTATTGTAATATTATCTCCGTCTCAAAATTAATGTCCTCTATTGATTTTTTCGGTCTTTACTTTTCAAATTTGACCTTAAGTATTTTTGTTTGTATTACATAATACTTGATACAAAACGTATGAATGAATTAAATTTTAAATGTATTTTCATTAGTATAATTCTTATCAAAAATTGTATAACACAAAAAAAAAATATTTATAGTCAACGTTGAGAAAGAGAGACCGAATAAATCAAAATGAGACAATAATTTTGGGACCGAGGGAGTATCAAACAGCATAATCAAATTCAAACACTATGTAAATATAAGATGTAAAATGATATAAAATGACATATTTATAATTTTTAGCAAATGTTTTGGAGGGTATATCAGTGTTTAAAATTTTAACAGATCCATAAATCAGTTTTTCATTTATAAGCTATTTGTTTGAAATAAAAACTTGAAGTTAATGGGCATGTTTGGTACGCAGCTTTTTTGGAGCTGTAAGTTTTTTGTTACAAAAATAATCTCCTCCAAAACAAGTAGCTTTGTTTGGATACATCAACTTCAAGCTTTTAATTTAAACAAGTAGCTCCGAAATGAAAACCTGGGGTATGTTTGGCAAAACTAGCTCTATGCTGTAAGCTGTAAACTGCAAAGCTGTTAACATGAGCTATAAGCTGTATTTTGTTTTCAATAAAAGTGTTTCGTAAAATAGCTGTTAACTGTAATTATACGATGTAAAATGACATAAAAGGACATATATATAATTGTAAACAAATGTAAAACATAAAAATTATAAACTAATTATATTACTAATAATCATAGTAATTGAAGACAACATGCTTGTAATAGTTATTGATGACGTGCATTCCATATTGATGTAGCAATATCATCTTGGATTCGTTTCATCTTATTAGATATTTCTTGAGAGACATTTTCAGTGTTTGTTTCATGGCCACAAACATCTTGAAATTCATCAGGTGGTATGTAGTTTGGATGTTGCTCAATATAAATCTTAATCAAATAGTAGCAATTGCCATGACAATTATATATATACTAAAACTCAAGAGGTTACTGTAGCAACCACTGTAGTTGCTACAGTGGACGCTACAATAATTTTTTTTTTTTTTTTTTTTTTTTTTTGTACTAACGGTCGTTAGTTATTTAACGACCGTTATCTTTAACATTTAAAAAAAATTGTACGCACTTTGTCCTTTATCTCAGTGGTTCATTGTAAATTTAGTCCTCAAATAATTTACATAAATGGTCATTCATGTTATACATCAATTGCAAAGTCAGTCATAGGTAACTAACTTCACGTTAAGTAGCTAACGGTAACAAAAGAATTCCGCAGCAACGCGCGGGTACTAAACTCGTTATAACTAATATAATCGTACAAATAAGTATACAAAACCAAATCTTATTTATCCTCTTTTTATATGGCCAATAACAAGCTCAACGATTTATTGAGTTCCCCATATAAATAAGGGAGATGATTTGCACACTCTTACAATTGATTGGGACACTCTAATTTAAGGTATTTGGACATTTATACCCTCACAGTTAGTCTTACATTTTCACCCATGTGAGGGTATAAATGTCCAAACATAATTAATTAGAGTGTCCTAATTAATTGGGAGAGTGTACAAATCATCTCCTTATAAATAATTGAACAAACATGGAGCTAAATAAATCATATCAGGAATATTCATTAATGTTTGGTTACAAAATAACTCATTAATGTTTGTTTACAATGTAATGTTTGCTTACAAATTAACAACTCAGTGCATTATATCATACGTATAGGGTGAAACAAATAAATCATATAAAAAACATTCATTAATGTTTGCTTACAAAGTAACAAGCTCAGTGCATTATAGTGTACGGTGAAAACGAAGATGTACATGGGTGATCAACACTTTTGGAATACGTGAATGTATATTTTGCACTTGTTCAAGAGAGCAAATTAGGGTTGTGGGGAAGATGATTTCTACGTGATTTATATAAGGTTAGAGGGTATATGGGTAAATTTAATTTTTAACAGCCCATTAAAATTTAGAACGCTCTTTTTTAGAGCTGTTTATTTTGGAGCTGTTTGTTAGAATTAAAGGCTTGTAGCCTGCGTATCCAAACCGAGCTATTAAATATGAAGGAGCTGTTTGTTACAAATAAAAGCTAATAGCTTTTTAAAAAGCTCTTGCCAAACAGGCCCCTGATTCATGAAGCTTTTAAAATATTTTGGAGCTGTTAAAACATAAAATTATTGTTAATAGCTAATAATTATATTTAACAGCTAATTTACCAAACACTTTTATTGAAAAAAAAATATACAACTTGTAGCTCATGTTAACAGCTTTTACAGCTTAAAACTTACAGCTTATAGCTAGTTTTGCCAAATATAGCCAATATATCCAAACGGAGCTATTTATTTTAGAGGAGTTTATTTTTTAACAAAAAACTAACAGCTCCCCCAAAAAGCCCCTACCAAACAAGCCCTATATCTCATAATAACATTTTATAAAAGCTGATCATCATATTGATTTTCTAAAACACATAATCTATTTTGATTTTTGAACAAGCAATCTCAAACACTCCCTATGTCTATTTACAAAAGAAATTGTACAGGTTTATCTAAAAAAAATATTGTATATTGTTCAAAGTTGTATAAAATGTTTATGTCTATTTTAATCATTTTACAACAAAGTAATTTAATAATTTGATTTATCAAACATTTGAAAAAGTGACTATCTAATTATTCCAATATCAAACAATATAATCATATCCAAACACTTTATTTTATAATCAGTTTTTGTAACAGTTGATTCTTTGATTATTTATTTTCAAAACACATAATTTATTTTTAAAAGTTTTTCAACTTGTGTCTTAAGGTATAAGTTAAGCACATAAAAAAAGTACAAAAAATACCAAAGAATCCATAAAAAGTATAAAGAAGTGCTCAAGGAGACACAAAATTCATGGGTGCTTGAGTAATTTTTCGTAGGTCCATGTGAACTTTTGATATGATTAACTTGTACCCTTAGGGCACAAGTTAGAAAAACCCTTTATGAACTACGTGTGAAGAACACAAAAACAAGGGTTCACGATGTAGATCAACTTACCAACTTACGGCAAATATAATATTGTTTAAGAGTTTGCTGTCAGACATTTTTGTGTTAAAGTTTAGAGAAATGATTGGGAGACTTAAATTTATGCCTAATTTTATGCTTAAACTTTGGTGTCACTCTTTCATTTGTTGTAACCGAAGGACCAATTTTATCTTAAACCAATGACATAATACCACATACTTTTAGGCACAAAAATAGCCATGAGTTTAGGCCTCCCAATCATTTCTCTAATGTTTATTACATGTAAAATTTTAAACAAGTTGATAACTACTACGTAAAAATGTTGATTCGAGACTAACGTAGAATGATGAGGCGACACCAATTCTGGTCTTAGGGGGTGTTTGTTTCGGCTTATGTAGTTGGCTTATGGCTTATTTGGTTTTGGGCTTCGGTTTCATAAGCTCACTTTTTGTGGTTTATTTTGAAACTTTTGGCTTATATAAGTTTATTATGTCATATAAAGCTCATATAAGCCGAAAAGTTTCAAAATAAACTTATATAAGCCAAAAGTTTCAAAATAAGACACAAAAATGAGCTTATGAAACATAAGCCCAAAATTAAATAAATAATAAGATTCTCTCAAGTTCAAAAATAAACTTGGTAAAATAAGCAATAAACCGTCTATATAAACATAAACAAACACTCCCTTATAGTAACATCTACGCATTTCTAGATGTCAAGTTGGTATAAGAGCATGCCCATACGTAACGCAGGGCATGCGTTAAAGGGCATTTTGCCCGGCGTTAACCTGCGTTACGTTTGTGGGTGGCTGCGTTAAAGGGTGCGTTAACGAGCTGCGTTAGCTTGCTAACGCAGCGTTAGACGTTTTTTTTTTTTTTTTTTTTTTTTTTTTTTTTTTTTTTTTTTTTTTTTTCCTTCTGATTTATATAATTTAAATAGATTTTTGTTGGGTTTTGTTTGTGTGTTTGAGTGAGTGTTTTGTGTGTGTTTAAGTGTGTGTAAATGTGTGTTGCAGGTATACTCCGAAGAAGAAGAAGAAAACATTTGCAAATTACATTTTCAGTCCTTGTGGTTTCTTGTTTAGAGTAATTACATTTTCAGTCCTTGTGGGTTTTTTTTTTTTTTTTTTTTTTTATTTATTTTTTTTTTTTTAGTAAATAACATTTGTATTTTTAGTGATTTGTTTAAAAAAATGTAATTTGTTTTAATTTGTATTTGTTTAAATAATTGAAAAAAATGATAAAAGTGGGGCCCAAATTGTTGAGTTAAGGTTGAGTTATGGATGGGGGTGTTTTTTTGTGAGTTAAAGTTAAAGTGGAAAAGCTGATGTGGCGCTGACGTGGCACTGTGTTAACTTTTAACGTGAGTTACGTATGGGCATGCTCTAACGCTCAGTTCTTGAGTTGGAAAGGAAAAGGAAATAGAAGGAAATTGATAGTTTTTGTGTTCTTGAGTTTTTTTTTAAGGAAGGAAAAGGAAGTGGAAAAGAAATAGAAAGGAAGTTTTGGTGAGTAAATCTTCCTCCTACTTTTGGGAGGAAAGGGAAAGGAAAAGGAAGTTTTTATTATGTAAAGACTAATATACCCTTTTTAAAATATTTTACATTCACAACTAAAGGGCATATATGTAATTTCATCAAGTTATTTTCCTTTTCCTCCCACTCAAGAACATGCTTATAGTTACTTTCTTTTTCCTTTCCTTTATCTCAAGAACATAACCACTAACACTTACTTTCCTTTTCCCTTTCTTTTCCTTTTCCAATTCTTTTCCATTTCCCTTCACTTAAAACTCGAGAACTGAGCGTAAGTGAAGGGACATGAAAGAGAATTCAAAAATAGAAACCAAAACACACGTTGACTTTCCGCACACTAAAATAGGCAAATCTTGAATATATAACGTCATAACCCATCATTTGTGTTCATACACTACCTTGTTCCAAGAAACAACATTTCAGAGAAAGATACATTGCATTACTTAGCTGACTTTAAAACACTCCAAATTTATATCACAACTAACACTCACAACACAAGTATCCCTCAATTATCTCCTATCATTCATCCTTAATCCAATCACTGATCATTTGCTAATCAGGTACTTTTTTTTGTCTAATTTCAAAAGGGTATTTTGGGTTTTCTTAGCTGATTACTAAGGCTTAGGTAGCGTCTACTTGTAAAATTTTTATTTTGATTTTAGAGAATAGCTGAGAATTTTGAAAACTCGTTTATACAGAGTTATGATAATTTTTCTTTTTTATTAGAGTGTAAAAAGTGGAGAAGGGTAGATTTGGGTTTTTATTTTTCTAGTTAAAATTTGGAAAACTCCATTTTTTTTTGAAAATTATTGATAAAAAGTGTAACTAAACGGGTTTTTAGCGTTTTTCACCGACTAAACACACCCTTATAGAAGGGTTATGTGGGTTTCCTTGCTAAGATATGAATCATGAGTTTTTTTTGGAGATTAGTTATTATAATTGCTTACTTTTTGAAAATATGTCCTTTATTACGAACTAGCTAATGCTCTGTGTATGCGGCTTAACCGGTATTTACTTTTCCAAAATGCAATCCCATACACCCCCTAGCAAGGTGTTTTTATTTAAAATGGTACATGTATCTGATGGTTTTTATATGACAGATACTGGAGCCTTAACCAATCATTCTTGAAGCAAAAATTGGTGATTGTTATCGTGAAACGTAATGGGTTGTTTCTCGTTCTTCTTTCGTCATAGAGCACACTCTCCAAAGGGATTTCCTGAATTTGAAGATGGTAACCCTTCAAAACGATCATTTTGTATATACGTTACGAGTATTTAGCTTGTTAATGCACATGTAGCCATTGCTAATCTGTGTTATTTCATTAATTATGAGCAGAATTATCCGAAGTTCAGAATCTTAAACTTTACTCCTACAAAGAGCTAAAAGCCGCTACAGATGATTTTAGCCTAGCCAACAAGATTGGAGAGGGTGGATTTGGTCCTGTATATTTGGTATGTGTATAAATATGTTTACATATTCTGATCTTTTAATACAAATGGTTGATTTTGTTATGGTTTCTAATATGTGACAATGTTAATATCTTTAGGGAAAGTTAAGACATGGGAATCAGGCAGCAATAAAGGTTCTTTCTGCTGAATCGAGACAAGGAGCACGAGAGTTCTTAACGGAGATCAAAGTGATTTCTGATATCGAGCATGAAAACTTAGCGAAGCTTATTGGATGTTGTGTTGAAGGGGATCATAGAATTTTGGTATATGATTATATTGAAAACAACAGTTTATCTCAAACCCTTTTAGGTAAAATTACAGATCCACAATCTTTCTTCCTCAATTGTCATTCTTTCATAAACATTTTTATTTATACTTTCGATTTTACTAATTTCTTTTTTGAATATTTTAGGTAGTGGTCATAGTTCTATCCAGTTCAGTTGGAGAACAAGAACTAAGATTTGCATAGGAATTGCACGAGGACTTGCTTTTCTTCATGAGGAAGTTCGCCCACATATAGTTCATCGGGATATCAAAGCAAGCAATATTCTTCTTGATAAAGATTTAACTCCCAAGATATCTGATTTTGGTCTAGCAAAGTTGATACCCACAAATATGACACATGTTAGCACACGAGTAGCTGGAACAATGTAAGACCCGTGTATTGTTTTTGTTTAATTCACCATTGTTCAGTTTATTTTTTATAGATTCACTAAAATTCTGTTGGTTTATGTACCAGTGGTTATTTGGCACCCGAGTATGCAATTAGAGGCCAGTTGACGCGTAGAGCTGATGTTTATAGTTTTGGTGTACTACTAGTCGAAATTGTTAGTGGGAGATGCAACACAAACTCACTATTGCCGAGCGACGAACAATATATTCTCGAGAGGGTAAGCAGTTATTTCATGTTATTACAGCAACAAAGCTTTCTTAACGGCAGTTAATACGGAGTAATATGACAGGCAGTACGTTTGACTTCAAAAGTCAAAGTTCCTTTTTTTCGTACTAAATACGTAGTATTTACCTTTTAAAAAATTTAGATTGATTTGATTGTGTTTAATTTTGCAACAGGTGTGGCATCTTTATGAAAGAAACGAATTAGTAGAGCTTGTGGACACAGCAATGTACGGTGATTTTGATGCAGAAGAGGCTTGTAAATACTTAAAGATCGGACTTTTATGCACCCAAGACAATCCTAAGCTTAGACCCGTGATGTCAACTGTGGTCAAGATGTTGTCGGGTGAGATGAAAATCGATGAGACTCAGATTACAAAACCAGGACTCATTTCAGATTTCATGGATCTTAAAGTAAGAAGCAACCCTAATAAAACAACTGATGCAACCAATGATCCTAAGAACACATTTAATACCACTTCACCAGGTTCTGATAATGCAGAACATTCACTATTATCTTCCAACACTACGTCACAATCAACAATGACCTTTACAGATGTGTGGGATCGGGCTTAACCGATGGAAGTTCATTGAAGAGTTGTAAGGTTTTTTTTCATTCTTTTTTCGCAAAACTTGATCATTGGAGGTATATAGGATATGTAAATGTGTAGATTCTTGGTCGATGCGATTTGCGAAGATGGTTGCTTGTATAGGTTCTTTCCATATTTGCCTAAATGGAACTATTTCTGTAGTTGAGATTTGGAGTTGTAGACTTGTAGTTATGTTCTTGCTGAATTTTTGCTTCATTTTGGCATATTGGGTGGATTTTTTCAAACACTGATATCATAAAATATCAACTTGCAGTGTTTCACGTATGTCATTGCACAAAGGTCAAGGCTATTCGCACTCTTGACATTTTCATTTTACCAAACAATTGATTGATTGATGGATATGATTTGATATGCAAGTTGATGAACTAAATATTTAGTGTATTTAAATTTTTACATATAATTAGTTGCAGCGTTTGGAAATCTTACTCATTTCCAATATTTTGTATCTTTTTCTCACCATATTCAATATTTGATTTAAATGCTTTTTTCAAATACGCAAGTTGTAACTTTTGTATGCGTGAGTGCATTTATGTTTATAAAAATGTAGTTACTGTATGTTAAATTGATTTTTAAAAAAAATAAATAAATAAGTAAAAATAAAATAAATAAATAAAAAGGCATTTGTTTACAACTTACGGTATCTATTACACAAATTAAATCTCACATGTCTCCAACGAGACTTAAACACAAAACCATTATGTTAACGAGTCATTCTTTTTCTAACGACTGTCTCACAATATGCAACATTGTAAATACAAATAATCGCATAAAAACTTTATTTTTATTTAACAGTTTTTTTACGTTTTGTTAATAACAAATAGAACCACTATAACTCCTTGCGTTATGGTTTGATTTTTCTTTTATTTATTTTTTTTTTCTTGCATTTACTTACACATATTATCTTTGCTTGAGTTCACGGTAAGTTTCGAGAACAAGATTTTAAAACGATAAAACTATTCAACTCCTTTATAGTTTTTCAAAAACACAATTTATCTCACATGTTTTAAGCAAGACTTAAACCCACAACCATTTGCTTCGAGAGCTTTTCACACAAGAAAAGATAGCAAAGAGACACAAGTTATTTGGTTGTGATTGATATCCTTATTTAACATAAATCAAAACTAGTTAAAACTATATAACTGATGATAACCTTGACGAGAGTTATTTTGGATATCATGTAAGTTGTTGCATGTAAACTTATGTTAAATGTCGTCTCAACTTAATCAAGGTATTCTCGTGACCATTAGGTTGTTTCATGAGCTTAGGTAGTATCACTGCTACAAAACCAGGCTAATGCAACGAAAGTTTGCAACGGTAGATTTTTGTTGCAAATTTGCAACCGTGATGCAACGAATTACCAACCGAATACCAACGACAAAGAAAATGATTGCAAATCCGTTGCAAAATATAAACTAATTTATTTTACATTTATTTTTATTTTTTCCGTTGCAAATGTGTTGCAGATTATAAAAATTTGCAACGAAAAAGCAACGGAAGACAAAAAGTAAATCTAAAATTAAATCTCATGCCTTCAGATAGTAGTGCGAATAGTGGAGAAATGTGATTGGACGATCATCGTACTAATGAAGTGGTTGCATTTTAAGGTATGTTCATATAATCTTTTCTCTTTGTAAATCCAAACATTCTTTAATAAAGGAGGTTGATTTGCACACTACATTTTTAATTTCTTTCACCACACTTTGTACATTATATTGTTGTACGGTGTGCTATACAGCTTGTACAAAATGGTGTTCTTATAAAAAAAAATTGATGTGCAAATCAATCTCCTTTAATAAAATCACTTTGAGATTGTGGTTGATATTTTGCTGCTATGTGTCTCAAAGTGAGTGTCTGCGTGTTTTGCACTAAAATTCCCATACACTCAAAGCAATAAGGCCGCCATTGGTTCAACAGTCTGGTGGGTTGGCTGATGTAGATGGGTCAATTGGGGAAGGCGAGTCTATGTTTCGTGTCCGCAACATGTTACATCTTTGATCAGTATTTTTTTCTATATTGTAGTTCCAACTAGGGATGAGCATTTCGAACCGAATTCCGGAACCGAACCGGAACCGTACCGGTACCGTTCTCGATATACGGTACGGTACCGGTACTACGAAACAAGGAGGAAAAAAATCGGGACCATTAATTCGGTACGGGACCGGTACCAAATCTGGGAATTCCCGAAAAAAACAGGAAAAACTCGATTTCTCGGTACCAATACCGGTACCGAAACCGGTACCGGTATCCGAATCCTGTTCGGTACGGTACCGGTACCACTAATTTATGCTCGAGAAAAATTCGGTACCACCAATTCGGTACGGGTTCGGTATGGTACCGGTACCGTGCTCATCCCTAGTTCCAACGAATTATCTTTCATTGCAAAACGGTTGCAAAAAGTTTTATGCATGTTGCAATTCGGATGCAACTTAAATTTGCATGGAGCCTTTTTGCAATTGTCGGAATCTGTAGCATTTCCGTTGCAAATAGCCTTTTGCAACGGATTTGCATCATACATATTTGGGCGGTTGCTGATAAGTATTTATTTGGTACATTTTTAAGGGGCCATTTAATACCAAAATCGAATAAATATGGTCAAATATGCTTCAAATCATTTTTTTTGTATTTCAGGTACTTGGGACGAGAAATCTGGAAATTGGTACTTTTTGGACGTATTTGGAAAACTGGATAACCTTTTATATGTAACAAGCTTAAACGTCTTAAAAACGCAACCGTAGAGTGCACAATTTGTTTTTCTCATTGTATTTATTGCGTGAATTGCGGCTTGTAGATCCTGGATAACTTAATAGACTTTAAGGGATTTAGGGGAGACTAAGATTCATAGAGTTGGGGACTTTGGCACCTCCCCACGACTAATATTAAGGAATAAAGTGCTTCAACTAAAACAAGGACGTGACAATCAACAAATCAGTTGGAGATAACTAGGGAGTAATTATTAGGAGTAATTAAGACATTATTTAAAGGAAGAGGGCGAGTAGGAGTAGGCAAAATGCTATGGCCAGAGTTGATAACGGGAATAGAATGCCCGTCACCAACCGCAACAGACGGGTAAATGCACGAATTAAAAATATCACTAAGACACTTAACCGAATCATTAAGGTGAGAGGACGTACCTGTATCCATATTCCAGTTACCGAGTTGAGGTTCCTGAAGAGTATCAGTAGTAAAAGCATGAGGTAAAATAGTTTCACGACCCGGTAAAGTAATAGGGTAGGAAGAACCCCCTTGCTGTGAACCACCTGCCATAGTAAACTGACACTGCTGTAGAAGCGAACCCCCGATCACATTAATCTGACCTTGCTGCTGCTGCGAACCCCCTGGCATATTATATTGACCTTGCTACAGATTCGAACCCCCTGTCACAATAAACTGACCTTCTGCTGCTGCGAACCGCCAGTCACATTAAATTGAACCCCCTGTTGAGAACCTCCACTGATGCGTGGGGATTGCACCAGGCTTTACCTCTCGATGGATCTCGAGAAGCTTACAACCCCCACCAGGCAGTGTACCTGATCGATGTAGTATAGTATAATGACAAGTTCTGGGGGATTGATCGTTCAGCTAGGAATAGTGTCGCTAGGATTAGAAAACCTAAAGATTAAGTCTAGAGATGAGGGATGATTCTTTTTGTATTTTTATATTTTTAGGAAAGCAAGTAAAAATCTCGGGTTTGAAGGATATGGGCGGAATTAGTTGCTAGTCAACTAACCCAATACTAATATGCAATCAAAATAAAATACTAAAAATGAAAATAAACTAATTATACTAAAGTTGTGAGCAATAAGTGGGAGAAATGTGTTTACTTAGATTTCACTACTCCCTAGATATCTTTTACACGTTAATTACTTGTTATAGTTGCGTGGATGACGGATTGTATTCCTTAATACCATTCATGGGGTGGCGTACTTACTTCCCCAATCCTATGATTGCCTACTTCACTCCTATGTCGAGCCGGCTAAGAAGCTCCTAACATGGGATCATTAGAATTTACTCATACATTAAATACAACCAACAAAACCTAGTACACATCGGTACATGTTTCCTAAGACGTTCAAGCATGTTACCACTTGGAGATCTGCCAGTTTTCTTAAGCCTAACATTGAAATCATTCATCCAATACAACCATAAACAAGTAATCAACACATAGTTAACATCTAGGTTTCATTAGATCTAAGCAAACACAAGATAGATCTAGCCTAACATGGTAGAATTAAGACAAGCACAAGATATAGACAACCAACACATAGACATATTGATTGAATTAAGAGAAGACTTATCTCAATTACACATGTAAGGGTTCAAGGGCTGAAAACCCTTGAAAAAGTTGTAAAATTCGTACAAGGTTCGGCCTTAGTGTTTCTCCAAACTTCTCCCTTTTTTTAATGAATGAAAATTAGAAAACTATATATAGATTTTAGAGGGTGACGGCGTCAAAAACAAATGTCTGACGCCGTCATCTCGCCGCCAAATAGTTCCTCGGACTGCCTAGTTCTGGGTCTGACGCCGTCATGTGTACACCTTATGCAGGCCGTCATGCATTTAACTCTTGACGCTCTTTTCGTGACGCCTTCACGTTTCTACTGGGTCGTCATGGGATTTACTCTTGACGCCGTCAAATACTTCCTCTTGACGCCGTCATGCACTGTTTCCAGCATGGAAAATTAAGTCTTTGGCGATTTCTTCACTTTTATGCTCCAAAAACGTCCGAATTGCTTCCTTTTCCAGATTTCTCTCCCAAAGTACCTAAAATCACAAAAGGAACGATTTAGGGCAATATTTGATCAAATAAATTCAATTCCGGGCTTAAATGACCCCCTAAAATTAGTTCATTTTTCGCCTCATCATATACCCTTACACTTGAGATTTGCTTGTCCTCAAGCAAATGAGCTTTTATTCTAGTCAAAATACAAGTTAGGGGTCATTTAACACTAATATAAAAGTAATTACAACAAATAATCGTTCCACTAAAGACGAAAGACAAGCACGAAGGTCATATACTAGCACCTCACAAATAGTGTTTAGATACTCACATCTCTCGGGTGTAATAAAGTATAAATTACAATATGGAAACGGAAGATATCTCTCACTACCTGTCATAGCAAAATAGATTACCATAGGCTTGGGAAAGGATCAAACCTTCACCACATGGCGTAAGCACCTAGGATAAACTATCAAAGAGGTCTTTTAAAGGGTTGTAACGTTAGGTGTAGGGATATGAAATACACGGTTTTGTTGGATATAGGCAATCTTTACTGGTGGCGAGTTAACAATCTTAGTTAATTACATGTACAATATGGCGTTGCTAAGCCAAGACTAGACTCGACTTAGGCTAATAAATCAAAATTAACAAAAACATAAAATGAACATAGAATAAAAAGGGATAGTAGTCCGTATGTTTTTTCTCCTTTTCTTTTTCTATTTTTTTTTTCTTTTTCTATTTTTTTCAATTTTTTTTTGACATACACTCTTACCCTACCATCCAAAATAATACATCATAGGGAATAAACATTCCTCTTACACTTAAATTTTTACATACTTTACAATAAACTAATCTAATGACTCGAATTAAGAAAATCAAAATACTTGGAGTACTTTTAAGATTAACGCACATACGGGGGTAATAAATGATGTTCTTCCCCATTACTCCATAAAATAAGTACTTTACCCATGAGTCCCAATCGTCCCAAAATAATATGTACAAGGATATGACTAGACTTAGCAACCATGTAATCAATTAGATAATTAACTTAGGGTTTAACACATAACAATAATGCACTAAAAATGAGTGCATACACGGAAGGCTAAGGCGATTTGGGTGTACATTTAAGTGGGGTGTAACAAATTCTTCCTTTAAGTAAAATGCTTAAAGTTAGAAACGAAAAGATAGGCTCGGAGGGGTGTACTAGGGGTTTCATGTACTAAAAATGAGTACAACGCCAAGGTGTGGGAAAAATTAATTGAATTAACTAGCCAAGTAATATGACTTAAATGGTCAAGTAATTATGATACGGGTTTAACACAAGGGTGATCCTAATGCCTCTTATCATGTAGTCAATCCTACTACACGAATGTAGTCTCACTAGCGGTCTCGGGATGCATCACTAACGCAAGTTTTAGAATCTAAATGCTACCGGTACACTCATAAGCACTAATAGTAAATGCTTTTCCTATCAAATCTAAAGGCGAACCTCACATATTTGGGTGGAAAATTTTTCTGAATTATACGGTTATGTGCTAGTCATACAATCTCCTATCCATGAGACGCTTGCTATGGCTAAAGTTTCACTCCTAAATGTTGTAAAAAAATTTAAATTTGGCGCTAAAATTGCACTAACAAGTATTTCTCATAGTTTTATTACACATCTACTATCAAACAAACAAACTCAAGCGAAAGTGTATTTGTAAGGTATCATCATTTTACCCTCCCCTTACACTTAAGATGAACATTGTCCCCAATGTTCAAGTAAAGAATGTAAAAGTGAAATAAGTAAAACAAATGAAATCAAATACTCTCCTGATTCGCTCGGTATGGATAATAAGGTGGCCAGGTTAAATCTTCCTCCAAGAAAATGAACAATCAAAATTTCCCTTCCAGAATAATAATCATCTTCTTGTCATACATAACCTGTAAATCCTGAGAAAACAGACAAGGCAACCTCGCATAAAATCGGCGGCAATCTACATATGTTACTAAATCCTAGAAAACAAAATAAGATATAATGCTTGTGGAATGAAGTTTGCAGATTTCCTGGAGATTATAAAACTTAATAATTCAACAAAAAACTTTAAGACTCCGTTAGAAAAACAAAACCGGTAAAATTTCCAGATTTTTTACACGTGACGCCGTCAAGAGTAAACTCGTGACGCCGTCAGAAGTGACCTGCAGAAATTCTTATGTTAAGTTTCTGGAAAATTTCTGGAAAAACTTGGTCCTACTTCCTGGAAAATCCTGCAAAACATCATTATGACTCGATACAAGCATTTGACTCTAATAATTACGAATATACATGTTCACTTAATATTGTGGAGAATCATGATCGGTTTGTTTCTTAAAAACATATTTGGGGTTTCCCCTTACACTTATCTGTTGCAAAAATACCTTTAGGTGAAGTTAAGACTAGGCCAAACAACAAAGTAAAGTATTTCTACTATTTAGTTTAAAAACATGATCTACCAACAATAAAAATAAAGCATGCATACGGAAGCAAATAACAATCAAACAAAATAAAAATCACACAAAATCATGGGTTGCCTCCCAAGAAGCGCTTTTCTTTATTTACGAGTCTTGTAGCTAGACTCAAGGTAATGGGTTACTACGTGACCTCATCCCTTGAGACGATGTACCCCATGTAGTTGTGGTCATTACTATTGTGGTGGTAATGTCTCAATCTGTCGATACTTGCAATCACCTCTCCACCTACTTTACTTCTCAGATTAGCCATCCCATCTTGGCTCATACTCTCAATTGTGAAAGTCCCATACCACCAAGGACTCGGTTTATCGGGTGGTATCATTATTTCCAAGTGTCTTAATAGTACCAAGTCCCCTTCTTCGAATGGTACATGGCTTTCTGCTGGTCGATTATGTTCGAACTCGATATGAACTTTATTGCTTTTGCTTCTTTCGTATTTAGCCTCCTTGTAGCTTTTGATTCTTGCCTCACATGCAAGAATTTTGTTCTGAACACGAATGGGTGTCGTGTCAATGTTGTTTTTGAGCTTTCTCCAACTCAAATTCTCATGCCCACTTCGCGGGGTCATGGGGAAGCTAATCTTTCTTTTTCCAGATTTAAGCTCAATTTTTCTGCCTTCATACTTAATGACAGCCCTAGCGGTGGCGAGGAATGGTAACCCAAGGATTATTGGCATGCATCCATCTCCCTTATCATCGATGATCATAAAATCAACGTGGTACATGAAGCCTGCGACATTAACTAACACATCTTCTGCGATTCCTAGGGGGTATACATAAGAGTGTCCAGCGAGGGATAACCTAACACGAGTGGGGGCTGGCATTTTTGGCGTTAGTTGGATGTAAATAGTTAGGGGCATAAGATTTACTTCCGATCCTTGGTCGGCGAAAGCACTAAGATATTTCAAATCCCCGATGCTAGTTGGTATCTCAAAGTTCCCAAACGCCATCTGCTTAGTAGTCACTTTTTGTACCAATAGTTTCTCGAATATTGGCCCCCAGGTAACGTATCATACTCATCTTTTCCCCCTTCCTCCTTCTCAGAACCCTGTTTAGAAGGTTGGTTACGCCCGTCACCCTTTATCTAATTTGTTATAGTGTTTTCGTTTATATCATGTTTCAGGTAGTAACTCAAAGGTTGGGATCTTGGTGGCTCTTCTAAGGTTTGTTTAGTAGGGGTTTCTACCTTCTCATTATCCTTGTGGACAATTGTGATGGAATTAACAAATCGGGTAGTGGGGACAACGCTTTCTTTCCTTAGTAACATCCTCTCGGGGGTTCTTTGGTTGGTATATTCTTCCAGTAGGCTCATCATCTCATTCATTTTCTCTTGCATCTCCTCTTTTTGCTTATAAACTGCTTCCTCGAATCTAGCGAGCCGATCTGAATGAGTCGCCATGTATTCTCTCATTCTAGCTTCAAATTCCGGGCTAAGTTTCTCGGGAGGGGAATAAGGTGGGGCATAGTTTTGAAAAGTCTCGACATTCTCTCTAGAGGGTGATTCTGATAACGGTGTTGAAGTCGTTTTCGAGACAGAATTGGCAGTAGCCCGCCTAGGACTCAGGGGTCTCCTTTGCCTTTCCTCAAAATAGTCAACTTTTGCCTCGAGTTTGCATAGGAGTTCATCAGGGATTTCGGTAGTCCCTTCAGGTGTTGAGATTGCATTGATGGCTGCTTTTATAGTATGATTCAACTCCCACATCTCTTGATTATCGGCGGCAAGCTCTTCAATAATTGCCCAGGATTCCTCGGCGTTCTTATCACGCAACCTACCCCCCGCGGCTCTATCAATTGTACGTTTAGTGTGATAGTCAACATGGTCGTAGAAAATCTGAACTAGCAACCAAAAGTTTATACCATGATGAGGGACCTTATGAAGGAGATTCTTAAAACGAGCCCATGCTTCGTAGAAAGTTTCACCCTGATGTTGTTCAAACATCAAAATGTCATTTCTAAGCATTGCAGTCTTCCCCGGTGGGAAGAATTGGGTAAGGAAGCGATTGGTGAGATCATCCCATGTGGTGATGGATCCCGCGGGTAAACGCTCAAGCCATTGACTAGCTTGATCACATAGAGAGAATTGGAATAGGCGTAATCGGGTTGTCTCTCTAGTTACAACATCTAGGTCTATGGAATCTATGATTTTGAGGAAGTCCTTAAGATGTTGATTTGGATCTTCGGAACGAAGTCCATGGAATGCACATCCGCTTTGCACCAACCGGATGGTGTCGGATCGCAAGGGGGTCACATTGGCTCCGGTGAGCTCAATGGTGTTTCGGTAGCCTTGGTGGCTAGGTCGGGAATACTCTCCTAAGGTTCGGGGCCTAAGAGGTTCTAGTGGTGGGTTTTGTTGTGGTGGGATGACATGTTCAAAGATGTTCCCATCGTCCATGATGTCGGATGGTGAAGAGTTACGAACAAAAACACAACGAAATAAGATAGACTAAAGCGAACCTAAAAATAAAAATAAAATCTTACTAGAAAGGAATCTAGCAAGTAGACCTAATAAAAAGAGATTCTAACCTAGACAATAACTATTCCCCGGGCCGCGGCGCCAAAAACTTGATGCGTGGGGATTGCACCAGGCTTTACCTCTCGAGGGATCTCGAGAAGCTTACAACCCCCACCAGGTAGTGTACCTGATCGATGTAGTATAGTATAATGACAAGTTCCGGGGGATTGATCGTTCAGCTAGGAATAGTGTCGCTAGGATTAGAAAACCTAAAGATTAAGTCTAGAGATGAGGGATGATTCTTTTTGTATTTTTATATTTTTAGGAAAGCAAGTAAAAATCTCGGGTTTGAAGGATATGGGCGGAATTAGTTGCTAGTCAACTAACCCAATACTAATATGCAATCAAAATAAAATACTAAAAATGAAAATAAACTAATTATACTAAAGTTGTGAGCAATAAGTGGGAGAAATGTGTTTACTTAGATTTCACTACTCCCTAGATATCTTTTACACGTTAATTACTTGTTATAGTTGCGTGGATGACGGATTGTATTCCTTAATACCATTCATGGGGTGGCGTACTTACTTCCCCAATCCTATGAGTGCCTACTTTACTCCTATGTCGAGCCGGCTAAGAAGCTCCTAACATGGGATCATTAGAATTTACTCATGCATTAAATACAACCAATAAAACCTAGTACACATCGGTTCATGTTTCCTAAGACGTTCAAGCATGTTACCAATTGGAGATCTGCCAGTTTTCTTAAGCCTAACATTGAAATCATTCATCCAATACAACCATAAACAAGTAATCAACACATAATTAACATCTAGGTTTCATTAGATCTAAGCAAACACAAGATAGATCTAGCCTAACATGGTAGAATTAAGACAAGCACAAGATATAGACAACCAACACATAGACATATTGATTGAATTAAGAAAAGACTTATCTCAATTACACATGTAAGGGTTCAAGGGCTGAAAACCCTTGAAAAAGCTGTAAAATTCGTACAAGGTTCGGCCTTAGGGTTTCTCCAAACTTCTCCCTTTTTTAATGAATGAAAATTAGAAAACTATATATAGATTTTAGAGGGTGACGGCGTCAAGAACAAATGTCTGACGCCGTCATCTCGCCGCCAAATAGTTCCTCGGACTGCCTAGATCTGGGTCTGACGCCGTCATGTGTACACCTTATGCAGGCCGTCATGCATTTAACTCTTGACGCTCTTTTCGTGACGCCTTCACGTATCTACTGGGTCGTCATGGGATTTACTCTTGACGCCGTCAAATACTTCCTCTTGACGCCGTCATGCATTGTTTCCAGCATGGAAAATTAAGTCTTTGGCGTTTTCTTCACTTTTATGCTCCAAAAACGTTCGAATTGCTTCCTTTTTCAGATTTCTCTCCCAAAGTACCTAAAATCACAAAAGGAACGATTTAGGGCAATATTTGATCAAATAAATTCAATTCCGGGCTTAAATGACCCCCTAAAAGTGGTTCATTTTTCGCCTCATCATCCACCTTGCGTATGACCCCTCCCCATAATACATTTGGGTAACATTAGTCGTAAAAGCTTGAGTCTGATGAGAATGAAAGCCCGGAGGAGTAGCATAACAAGCCATAGGTGTTGATCCATTAACACCTTTAGGAGATTAAGTAACCCCTCCATGACCACCATTAGTAGTGCCCATCTTTGCCAAAAGAGTTTGAAGAGTGACTAATTCACTAGGTGACAAGTTGTTGCATGTTGTTGGAGAGATAGTGGGTTTAGGGGATGGATTACCATGCATACCATTATGAAGGAACTTACAGTGGACACCAAACCGACAAGACCCTTGCGCAAACAAAAAACATGGCTTGTAGACCTTTTCATTAGGGGCAATAGAACGCCTCGTATTGGGAGTTGAGTTAGCCATTAAAACCATAGGTGAGGAAGAGGTAGAATCAACGATAGCATCTTGAGCACGAGTCTTTAAACACATCTCCTCCGTGGTGAGCATAGAACGAACCATTTTAAGATCCGGGAACACCTCGCGATGAGCAATGATTGTGGAGACACTATCATATTTTGTGGGCAATCATTCCAAAGCGAATATAACAATATCATCGTTGCTAATAGGTGAACCCAAACTAGATAATATAGTAGCCATATTCTCAATCTTCCGAAAATAAGCATCAATACTTAGATCCCCAAGTTTTATAGTACGTAGTTCGGCCTTCAATGCAATAGAGCAAGACTGCTTATTGTCGTTAAAGATTTAAGCAAGCATATCCCATGCCTCCTTGGCCGTTTGAGGATCTTCATTAACAAGACGTTGGTTGAAGTGTTGGAGACAAAGTGATAAAGATCCAAGAAAGGACAATGGTGTCAATTTAACCATTCAGCATCGGGAGGTGATGGTGGAGCACTTGATGTTGCAGCATCCGAAGACTTGCCCAATAGGTGATCAAAGATGGAATATCCTTTGCATAGATGTTTGATAAAATAAGTCCATGATGAGTAATTTATCTCCTCAACATCTAATTTGACCGGAACCAGAGTGGGGATATTGTTGATGGTCATCAGTTTGTCAGAGAGAAGGATAACTTGAGATGGAGGAGTAGTGCCTGTCATGATGTATCTCGACAATAACTAGGGTTTGGTGATGTAGCAGTAACTTGATGAGGAACAGTAACCAGAGAAGTAAAGTAACTTGATGAACCAGAACAGTAACTAGGGTAGGGTTTGGTTTAGTGAAGTAAAGTAACTTAATGAGCGACTGAATTAAAGTAGGGGTAGGGGTAGGGTTAGGGTTAGGGTTAGGGTTTGGTTTAGTGAAATAAATTATCAGTAACGTGATGAGAAGGAGTAGAGTTTGATTTACTGAACAAAACAGGAACACCAACAAAACACCAGTAACTATGGTCGACTAGTTATCAAACATCAACTAACGATCGACAAGAAGAAGTTAACAACAGTTGACTTGTTATCAAACATCAACCAACGATCGACTATAATCAGGTAACAACTATCGACTAGCTATCAACTGAAGCTAACAATCGACTGAAGAAGAAAAAAAAAATAAAAAATATTTAGAGTTTAGGGAAGGATCGATTGGCTGTGATACCATGTAGAAATATGTGTGAATATGTGGTACATAAATACCCATCTATCAACTGAATCTTGTATATCATTCATCATCAAACCGTGGTACATAAATACCCATACATGAATATTCTAGACCTCGGGCTTTAGCCCATACAAATATTACATGGACTCAAACTCTAACAGATAAATACATACGACTAACATAACCTTCTTTGGAACTGAGTTGCACCATAAAGTAACCATATCTCTACATGTGTGTAAAAATGCATAAATATGCCGACGAGTGCGTGCAACCGTAAAATTTGTTTGACCATCCAAAGACCAACAAAGATAATCATTACTATCCTATAACTCAATGGCCATTAAAATTGACAACATATTTTTGAGTTGTTCTTGTTCGATGTCGCCCCTTACAACTCTTCGCCAATTCCATATCCATCCTCCATCACCCCATCTCTCGTACACCTTGTAGTTAGGGTCTAACTCCAATGTGAATGAACGGTTAAACCGAACACATAATGGTTGCTCTTCGATCCAACTATTCTGCCAAAAGCGAATTTTATCCCTACTAACAATCCTATACTTGACTGTATTATAGTCAATGATTTGCTTATCATGGAGATAATTTGCCGAACCACTAATCCGAGCCCAAGTACCTTTTTTTATACGTTGATCTCTATTTGAAATTCCTCCATCTTCTCCATGAATTGCTTTTTATCACACGACACCATAGAACTTCTTTTCCACTAAAACACCACCTCCACTTTTGAAGGAGAGCTAAGTTTATCGAAGCCAAACTGCTGATTCCTAGCCCACCTCTATCCATGGACGTTAGAGTCTTATCCCACTCCGCCCAAGCTATTTTTTTCTCATCTTCTTGACTCCCCATAAAAAACTGAGACCTCATTTATTCCATACTTGATAGCACACTCTCTGGCACCCTGAATAAAGCCATTAGATAAATACCCAAGCTCCCTAGAACTGAGTTGATCAACGTTAGCCTCCCCCTATAGAAAACATCTTCACTTTCCAATTAGATAGCCGATTACGAAAGCGTTGCAACACTATCTCCTAGTTACGAAAGTTTCTTAAGGATTATTAAAGAGGTATTAAGGGATGATTAGAGGGAAAAAAACATTTTACTCACTCTTAGGGTGTATTTGGCAGACAACTTTTGAGAGCATTTGAGAGCAATTAGCATTTAACATTATTATTACAAAGCTTGTTTGGAAGAAAGCATATAACATTTATAAATTATAAAAACGTTAGTTTCTCAATACTTTTTGAATAAGCATTTAGCGTTTAGTATTTAACATTACGTCATTTTACACATTAAAATTACAGCTACGACTACTCTACCAAACATTTTTATAAATTAAATTGCTAATACTAACTGATTATTGTTAACTGCTACTACTACTGCTAATTTTAACAAACACACCTTTAAGCATTTGTAAATTTCAAGATTTGAGCACATACATTTTATAAATAGTAAAAATATTGATAAATTTAAATTACTCCTTTTTTGTGGGTTTTGCTTTAGAGCAAATTTCAAAAATATTCAAAAAATAAAAGAAGATCGCATAAATGTTTAAAAGAAATAACTTTTCAAAATGATTTGGCTAATTGGGTAATTTTGACACCACATATTTTAGTAATAAAGCATAAATCGCTCGGTCGCTCGGTTGCCCGAGTCATCCAAATTTATTTTGAGAAGCGGTTTTATTCAGCTACCCTCAGTAAGGGCAGTCAATCATTTCAATTTTCTCTGTCACGTTAGCTTTCTCTTTCCAGTGAGTTACATGCGATTAGGTGCCCGCGTAAAGACGACCTTAATAATATTAGTTGGAAAGTAGAAGTTTTGTTTTTATGTGTGTATGTGAGTCGATCTTATATGTGACCCTAAGGCCGCATGCAGAAGGAGACCACGATCGATTATAGTGATCGATTACATTCGATCGTCCTTATTGGAGCGATTCGGTTGTCAGACGAAAAAAACCCAAATGGGTCGTGTAGCCGATCGACAATCGTCCCCCTTTTTTTTTTTGTTTGTGTGTAATTAAAAGAGGTATTTTGTAGTGTAGGTCGTCTTACTGGGGCATCCAATCGCCCGTAGGTCGCTGGAGAGAGAAAGCTGACGTGGCAGAGAAAAGTAAGGGGATTGAATCCCCTTACTGTGGGTAGCCTAACAACAAAAAAGAGTCGATCGAGTGATTTGCCACAGTAGAGGGATCGAGTGGGACAACAAAAAAGAATCGATCGTTATGTGTTACTGGGGTAGCCTTAGGGGCATTGATCGACTTTCATGTCATTTTTTAGGCATTCATGAAATTTGCTTTCTTTTGTAGATATGTTTGGTGTGGTGGGCCGATGGCGATGACATATAAATAAGCCAAGAGGTTGTCCTTTATCTTTTCTTTTTGAGCAAAGTTTGTCCTTTGTCAAGCCGGGTATTATTGACTAGAATATTATTTAGTTATTTACAAATTTTGTTATTTTGTCTAATCTGGTTTTGTTGGGTATGATTTGGTTAAACCAACCAAAACTTTTGCTTTCATGTACGTTTAATATACATATAGTTTTGTTTTATTGTTAGAATATATATCATTTTTTATTTATTTATTTATTATTATTATTATTATTATTATTATTATTATTATTATTATTTTGTTTTAGGTTATAATATCTAAAGAATACGTCTGATGTTTTGTATTGAAATAAAATTTTGAGTGTTAACTTCATATCATTATGAGATCTTATTTCGGATACCAGCGAGCGTACAACACATTAAAAAAAATCAAAGAGAAAATTACAAAACCGTTTATGTGGTTTTTCCAAATAGCATGCTTTCGAAATTGCAGACACAATCTGTGTGGAGAACATACTTTTCGTTCATTGTCAAAATGAAATGGATGAAATACTATTATCTCGGTACAAGATTGAATCTAGATATTTCGGTCATTTCACTTTGGTCTTTGACGATAATATTAATTTGTAGAAAATGCGTGGGAGATTTAGACAAATTACATGAATGAACTTTTGCAATTTACTCGAAATCAAAATAAATAGGGGTAGACTTTTGGTGATGTGCAATGTGCTCCCCTTAAAAAAGTGTAATATTCTTCTATTTTGTTGTCTCGAAAATTGCGATATGCCCCCCTTTAAAGCAATACTCCACTATATTTCTTCCATCTTCCTCCTACGTGGGTAATAAGGGGGAGGGAGTGGTCCAAAGTTTACCAAACTTTGCCAAATTGCCACATCATCATCTACCAATCACAACCTTCCAACTCAAACTTTACCAAAGTTTACCAAACTTTACCAAAATGGTGGCGGCGGTCACCAAAGTTTACCAAATCCACATTTTCCACATCACATTTATTTTTAATATATAAAACCATAAAACATTAAAACCTCTACATTAATTTCTACTTTACAAAGAAGAAGCAGCAAACTTAAGACCAAATTAAGTTACCGAAATTCATAGTCCCATATCATCAAACTTAAGACCAAATTACATACATATAAACTGAACCCACAAAGAAGAAGCAGCAACAAAGAAGAAGCAGCCACTTTTTTATGAAGAAGAAGAAGCAGCAGCAGCAAAGAAGAAGAAGCAGCAGCAAAGAAGAAGCAGCCACTTTTTTATGAAGAAGAAGAAGCAGCAGCAGCAAAGAAGAAGAAGCAGCAGCAAATGACCGTTTGTGGGCCCAACTTTTCCTTCGACAAACTTCACCGATTCCACCCTTGCCCGAATTTTGCCGAAGGGCTGGCGGCGGTGTTACCGAAATTTGCCGAGCTTCACCGAGAGTTTGCCGAGCCCACTCCCTCCACTCTAAGTGCTTTATTACGGTATATATCTATGAAGTAAATTTACAATATACTCCGTATAAGGTCATTACCCTCTTTAAAAAAAAAAACCCCATTATGAGAAATGTATTTCTTCTTACTATTATATATGAGTGTGTTTGTAAAAATAGAAATAGTAGTGACTAGTAGCAGTAACAAGTAGCTGTGAGTAATCATTGTAAGTAGTAGCTGTATATATATATATATATATATATATATATATATATATATATATATATATATATATATATATATATATATATATATATATATATATATATATATATATATATATATATATATATTTTTTAATGCTTGGCAGGGTAACTGAAGTTGTAATTATAATGTTTAAAACAACTCATAAATCCTTAATGCTACTTCATGCAGCGTTGGTAAAAGAGCATTTTGAAAAAAAATACTACGTAATAGATAAAACTACTTGTTGCTTATCAAACAAGCATTAAAAATCACAACGCTCGACGCTCACCGCTGAATACTCTTAAATGCTCCTAAACACTTTATGCCAAATGCACCGAATATATGGAGTAAATATACAAGATACAAGGTCACTATAAAGTTTTTCTATAAAACAAATATTTTTGCATGATCTTTCTTAGTTATAACTTAGAGTAGATTGAAAAAATCATCTTTATGGTTTGTGTATTTTCGCAAATATCATCCTTTTCTCAAACCTTTGTTATTAAACATCCCCAAATCATCAAACCTTTGGCACTAATCATCCCTGAGCATTAACGTCGTTAGTTTTACCCGTCAAGTGATAAAATAATGGGCAAATGGCACAAAAAGGTACCCAACTTAGGGTCTATATACAATCAAGGTACTCTACTTTTTTTCTTGCATAAAAAGGCGTCCAACTTTTTTTTTTTTTTTTTTTTTTTTTTTTTTTTTTTTTTTGCGGATTTGGGTATTTTACTAACTTCCGTTAACCCACTTCGTTAGAAAATTACATGTTTAGTCCTTGAGTATATATATTAATATCATGCACAGTCCATCACTAAAAAAAATATATTTTTTGCAAAAAAAAAACTGGAGAATTTTTTTTTAAAAAAATAAATTAGAAAAAAAAAACAAATTAAAAAAAAATGATTTTTTTAAAATTCGAAAATAAAAATTTCCAAAAAAAATAGAAAATAAAAAAGAAATCAAAAAAATATTTTCGAAGAATAATTTTGAAAATCTTTTAAAAATAATTATCGATGTTTTTTAAATATTCGAAAAATTCAAATTCAATTTTTTTTAATTCGAAAATAAAAATTTCCAAAAAAATAGAAAATAAAAAAAATCCAAAAAAATATTTTCGAAGAAAAATTTTCGATTTTTTTTTATTTTCAATTTTTTTTGGAAATTTTTATTTTCGAATTTAAAAAAATAATTTTTATTTTTTTTAAATTTGATTTTTTTTTATTTTCTAATATTTTGATTTTTTTTATTTTCTAATTTAAAAAAATTTCTCAAGTTTTTTTTGCGATCTTTTATTTTTTATTTTATTTTTTTATTATTTTTTTTTGGTGATGTACTGTGCATGAAATGATTGTATATACTCAAGGACCAAACCTGTAATTTTCTAACGAAGTGGGTTAACGGAGGTTAGTAAAAAACCCAAATCCGCCAAAAAAAAAAGTTGGACGCCTTTTTATGTAAGAAAAAAAGTAGAGTACCTTGATTGTATATAGACCCTAAGTTGGGTACCTTTTTGTGCCATTTGCTCTAAAAGAATATTTGCTCGTTAGTCCTTCCGTTAATATTTTTTGCACCATTAGTCCTCATTTTTTAAGTGAATTAAAAAGGGCAACACAGGCTCCAACTCGTGTTTAAACTCATTTTTATCCGTTTTCTCTTTAACCTTTTTTTTGCCTTAAACTAATTCATATCCGTTTTCGCCTGTTTTTATAAGTTTTCATCCGATTTTTACGTTTTTGTCCATTTTCATTCGTTTTTTTTTTTTATGTTTTCGTCCGTTTTTTACGTTAGCATTTTGAAAAAAATAGATAAAACTACTTGTTACTTGATGTGTGCTTATTCACACGTCCTTTTTAGACCCAAAATCAGACTTAAAATACCAAATACTAACCAAATATGCCAAAAAATGCGTGTTGTGAAAAATGGATAAAAACAAAGCAAAACCGACAAAAACAAGCACGAGAATGGAAAAAGGTCAAAAGCTAGGGTCGGGGAAGGAAATAAGCTCAAAAGGTCAAAATGGATCTATGGAATTTCTAAAAGTTGCATAAAAGACCTTTGGAAGAAGTTTGAAGAGTTTGGCAAAATCAGTCCTCCAAGTTTCACAAAATTACAAAAATGGTCCCTTGAAGAAATAATTGAAGAAAAGTCAAACTTGGTCCTCCATGAATCAAAGAATTACAAAAGAGGCCCTTGGATTGTATTTTTGAAGATTTACAGATTTGGTCCCTGTAGTTTGCAGAATTACATGAATGGTCCTTGTAAATTTTGATCCTAAATCCTAAGTACTACAACCGGACACCTTAACCCAAAAATATTATTAATCCTAAACCTACACCTGATCCAATAAACCTGCTGGCCCAAAACACACAACAATCCCAACTCCTTTTTACACCATACCAAGGTCAACCCACCCTTAAAACCCGGCCAACACAAATAATAAATACCCCTTCAAATATTACCCGCCCCCTTTTCCCCCAATTTTTCCCAGGTCCTTAGAACCCTAGTTACTATTCACGTAAGAAAATCCAAAATTAACCATGATTAAGGGTATGATTGTCTAATCATTTGCTTCTAGAAACTCATCAGACATGCCAGGTCACATATCCGCGTGAAAATGAGTGCTACATGATTGATATTGAAGATTTACAGATTTGGTCCCTGTAGTTTGTAGAATTACATGAATGGTCCTTGTAAATTTTGATCCTAAATCCTAAGTACTACAACCGGACACCTTAACCCAAAATTATTATTAATCCTAAACCTACACCTGATCCAATAAACCTGTTGGCCCAAAACACACAACAAGCCCAACTCCTTTTTACACCATACCAAGGTCAACCCACCCTTAAAACCCGCCAACACAAATAATAAATACCCCTTCAAATATTACCCGCCCCTTTTTCCCCCAATTTTCCCAGGTCCTTAGAACCCTAGTTACTATTCACGTAAGTAAATCCAAACTTAACCATGATTAAGGGTATGATTGTCTAATCATTTGCTTCTAGAAACTCATCAGACATCTCAGGTCACATATCCGCGTGAAAATGAGTGCCACATGATTGATATTGATGGATTGGGGACCAAGGAGATATCAAGGGCTGAGAAGTACTCATAAGAAGCACAGATAACACCTGGATCAGTGACGTGACAGGACTAGAAGCTTCACCCCAAGCTCCCCTCATCCCCTATAAATACCCCCTCAAAATCATGTAATCGGTGTGTAGTTTTTATATTGTTATGCTGTTTAAATGTTTTCTCAATTGTAGTTTTCATTTCAAGTATTGTAATTCAATTTTCATTAATGAAATTTTAGTTTGCTTTTATTCAAGTTCCTTCAATTTCTTTTAAATTTCTATTGCTTATTCTTAGTTTAATCTAGTTTGTTACTGTTTCATTTACATCTTCTACTCTATTTTTATTAATTTCTGGTTATTAGTTTATTGTTGTTTACTCAAATCTAAAAATAAAAAAAAAAATAGAAAAATAAAAAAATAAAAAAAATAGTGTTCATTTCATTCATAAGCTTCAATAAGCTTTGTTTTTTAGTTTCTATAAGCTCATATTAGCTCATATAGCTATTGTGAATTTAGTTATTAGTTCATAAACAATTGTACCTCTTATTCTAAAAAATAGTCAACTAAATTCAAACTGCAAGATGATGATGATGATTATTAGTTGATCCTGATAGGCTTAGTTGAAGGTTTCATCCCTGTTCAGCTGGGATTGGTTTAGTGAGTTCTTCTTTTAATTTCTAGTTAAATACTGCATGATCTTAGTTTATATAGCTTAGACCTGTTATTGTTATTGTTTACTGTTTGATTCATTAGTCTAATAGTTTGTTTGAGTAGTTTGCATTTGATATTGATAGATTACATAATTTTGCTTCATATTTGTTTCAATTCTGTCTCATAATAGTAATCTGTGTTCTATGCTTGTATTGTGCTGAGATATGAGTTTCTAAGATTCTTTGGATTCATGTAATCATAATATCAGCTTGTGTTGTGGTTTAGTGGATTATATCTCTGAGTTGCTTCATTAAGTTTCATAGACATGTTATATAAAGGGTGTTTGGGATAGTAGGATTGACTAGGGTTGCTTGTGTTGCAGAGGTTAAGAGTAGAATAGAAATGTCATCTTAGGTTAATATTGGTCACATATAGCATAAAATTAGTAGTTCATTTCATTTAAAGCCAATTTAGCTTTTAAATTTTCAATACAGTTAGATATTAGTGAATTTAGGTTAGATAATCATTAGAGTAGTTGCATTAGTAGTTTATATAGCTTAATTTAGGTTTCTAGTAGCTTATTACATCAATAGTAATCATTTAGGATAAATCTTAGTTCAGTTTAGTCAAAGTAAGTGCAAAATCAAAAAGTCAAAAAGATTGGTACTCAGAAATTAGCCTGAACTTGCAGAAAATTTGTAGGACTGATTGTTGGTTGAAAATAGGTTTGATTTGTTGATTTGAGTAGTTTAGCAGCTTGTGAATCATAATCAATAAGAAACATAAGACTTGGAGGTCATTTACTCATTTAATTTTTAGATCAAAGTTGCCTGTTTGAGCATCAAACTCCCCTGCACCATCAGTCTTGGTTACTTTTCTAGGTAACATTTAAGTTAGTGATTAAGCATTAGGCATGGGGCTTTTGGTGTTTTCTGTATCTCAGTAGGTTGGACAAGCTTTTGCCCCCTTCAGATTATACTATAGTGCTTATTAGAGCTGATTCTCTTAGCCTGCAAATAAGGGGTTCGAAATAGTTTCTGCTGATCCATAATTAGGCCTGCATTTGTGTTTGGTTGATAGTGACTTGAGTTTTGTGGATAATTTAAGTTGTTTAGATCCTGTAGTAGCTTATTTCATTGATCTTGTACCTCTGGCTTATTCTGCTTGATATTTGCTTATTCCTTGGTGCCATCTCAACTGCTTATTGTTCATAATTGTTGAATCTGTGTTAAACCTGGTCTGATCTGAGTTCATTTAAGCTTATCTGAGTATAAAACACCTCTGGTTTAAGTTTCATTAAATTTGGTTGCAAGTGCTTATCAATAAGCACTTGCAATAAGCAATTTTTAAGCCATTCAACACTCCTTCAGCTTATTTTTCACATTTTAAAGTTTTCATAAGTTTTAAATAAGATTTTAGAATTTTCATAAAATTTTCATAATTTACTGAGTTGATTTGCTATTTTTCTTATTTTATTTTAGATTTTAATCATTTCTAAATCATTTTAAATTCACAAAAAAATAAATAAAAATCCAAAAAAAATTAGTTTTCTGTTTTAAAAATAGTTTTTTAGTTATTTTAGAATTTTCAAAATTTAAATTTCATTTTTCTCATTTAATTTCCCTTTTATTTGAGTTTTTATTACTTTTTAATTAGTAAAAATAGTTTTTAATTCATAATAATTAAATAAAAAGTCAAAAAAATAATTTTCTTTTTTCCAAAATTTTCTTTTATCATTTTTAGCTTAGGAAAATTATTTTCATACCCATAGGATTAGCTTAGCTTTAAATTCACTTTTTAATTTGCGCGTTTATGTTTATTTTATGTTTAAGCTAACGTTTTTAATCCTACGTTACGTTTTAGGTTTGGTAATTTGAATTTCTTGCTTAATTGGTTATTTGTGCTTTATTTTCATAATCATTAGTGTAATTCTCATTGAAATCACTTTTCTCACTTTCACGACACTTTTCACGAATCGGGAATTTCAAATTCCATTCACACCTTCACACGTACTACGACCTCGGATTATCCGTATATCTTGCGGATTCATTTGAGAAAACTATACTATAAACTATATTGAACATATCAAATTTTTGGCGCCGCTGCCGGGGAGGGTTCGAAGTGAATTTTGAATTTCGTTTTTAAAATCGTGTTTTGAAAACCTTCCTCATTATATTTGTGAATATTTTCTTATAAAAATATAAAAAGTAAAAAAATCGAAAAACAGTTTTACTAAAGTGTTCTCAAAAATCCAAAAATAAAATAACATCCTCACTCTCGAGAGAGTGTTGTAAACCATTCCGAAAAAACAACAAAAGAAACCGAGAAATTATACGTTATCGGATTACTTTATTACTACAACCAAACAAACGGGGAACACAGAGGTCTTGACATTAAATTGCAGACCGAAGAGAGATCCATTCTTCTCTCCCGCTCCGCTGCGCGTAGTTTTAGAGAAAACGGTTACGAATAATGTAACGGTTACAAAAGAAAATAAAAGTTTTGAGTTTTGTTTTTCAATAATTAAAAAAGCCAAAAATAATTCCCAACCAAAAATACAAAAAGATTTTCATTTTCCATTTTAATAATTAAAAAAGCCAAAAATAAAAGTTTTGAGTTTTGTTTTTCAATAATTAAAAAAGCCAAAAATAATTCCCAACCAAAAATACAAAAAGATTTTCATTTTCCATTTTAATTTTCTTTTTCTTGTTCATTTGTGTTTTTGTGGTGTATGAACATCCGTTCATCTTCTAAACGTATTATTTCTCCACTTTCAAATCCCGAAAGTTTAATTCGTCACACACACCGAGTTCGTTTCCCAACCGCTGAGAAAATGGACCAAAACAACCAAAACAATCAACACCCTCCGGTGGGTGATATTCAAAATATGCCAGCTCCCGATCTCCGAACAATGGAGGAGTGCCAACCGACAACGCACGGAAGAGGTGGTCCGATTGCCCCTCTTAATATTGAGGCTACGGATTTTGGACTCAAGCGTCATATGATTCAACAAGTCCAAAATTCGTGCCAATTTCACGGTTTACCGGGTGACGATGCTAATAAGCATCTTGACAAATTCTTAGCCGTCACCCAAAGCATGAAACAAAATGGTGTCTCCGATGACGCCCTTCGTCTTTCTCTCTTCCCCTATTCTCTAACGCATCATGCCACCGCTTGGTTTGATCGTCTTCCCAAGAACTCGATTCATACTTTTGAAGAAATGGTTTCAAAGTTCTTGGCGAAATATTTTCCACCATCGATGATGACGAAACTCCGAACGATATTAGTAATTTCCTTCAGCTTCCCGATGAATCTTTATTCGAAGCTCGGGAACGTTATAAGCTTGCTATTGATCGATTTCCAAATCATAATATGCTTCTTGTTACGATAATCGATACGTTTTATAATGGTTTGACTCTCCGACATCGGGACACGATCAATGCAGCAGCTGGTGGTACTTTTATGAAACGACGTCCTGAAGATTGTTATGAACTTATTAAGAATATGACTGCTCATTACAATTACTGGGATTCCTCTGCCGAGAGGAATGAGTCAACAAGATCGACTGCTGCTCATAATTCTTCTTCGTCTAATTCTGAGATAGTCGCCATTACTAAGAAACTCGATGATTTATCTACGGCTGTTTTATGAATGCATCAATCGAATCAGAATCAGAACCAAGTCAAATACCATCAAGTCAATATGGTTAATCACAGTTGTGAGACTTGTGGTGGTCCCCATTCGTATTTTGAGTGCCCAGCCTTCGGTGGCTTCACTCACGAGAATGTGTATGCTACTTCGGGAACCTATAATATGGGAGGTAATGGCTACCAACCACAGGGGGACCGTAATCTTCTTAGCTACCGTTCCAACAATTATCTTGGACCACCCGATTTCAATCAACCGAATCAAGTCAATCAAGTTAATCAAGTGAATCATAATGTGCAAAACCAAAACAATCAATTTAACCAGAATCAAAATCAAAACTGGATGAACAATGGTTTTCAAAATCAAAATCAAGGTTTTCATCAGAATCAAAATCGAGGGAATTACAATCAAGGCCCGAATCAATGTCACTATAAAGTTTTTTCTACGGAATAAATATATGGAGTAAATATACAAGATACAAGGTCACTATAAAGTTTTTCTATAAAACAAAATTTTTTGCATGATCTTTCTTAGTTATAACTTAGAGTAAAATGAAAAAATCATCCTTATGGTCTTTTCTCAAACCTTTGTTATTAAACATCCCCAAATCATCAAACCTTTGGCACTAATCATCCCTGAGCATTTTCGTACGAGAACGTAAAAAGTGAAAAAAAAACGTAAAAAATGGTAAAAACGTAAAATAATGGATGAAAACGTACAAAGCAGACGAAAATGTATAAAAACGGACGAAAACATAAAAAAAACGGATGAAACATATAAAAACAGACGAAAACGTATAAAAACAGACAAACGCGTAAAAAGGACAAATGTAAAAAACGGACGAAAACTTAAAAAAAAACGGACGAAAAACGTAAAAAACGGACAAAATATAAAAAAATGGAGGAAAACATATAAAAACGAATGAAAATATAAAAAACGGAAGAAAACATTTAAAAATAGGCGAAACCGGATAAAAAACAAGTTTAAGCCAAAAAAGGTTAGATAGAAAACGGATAAAAACGAGTTTAAACTCGAGTTCGAGCCTGTGCTGCCCTTTTTAATTCATTTTAAAAAATGAGGACTAACAACGTAAAAAATATTAACGGACGGACTAACGGGCGAATATTATTTTAACACTTGACTGGTAAAACTAACGACGTTAGTGGTCAGAGATGATTAGTGCCAAAAGTTTGAAGACTTGAGGAGCTTTAATGCTAAAGGTTTGAGATAGGGATAATATCTGCGAAAATACACAAACCACAAGGTTGATTTTTGCAGTTTACTCTATAAGGGGGTTGGCAACACACCCCTCACCTCAAATCCCTTCAATCACTTAAACACATTCCCCTTATGCCACATCACTCTCCACTTTCTCCTTCACTCACTTATTTTTTATTGGCATCACACCCCTCACCCTTCACTCACTCACTTTAATGCCCCTAACGGTCGATTTTTGCTCTCACCTTGTGCGGTAAAGCTTCCCGCTGCGCTGCCTACCACAGCCACCCCGCTGGGTCGGCGGCGGTTTTCCCGCAGGGGAACCACCCCTCCCCGCAGCCTACCGCAGGTGTTGCAAACGCTCTAACAATTATTCTATGTATTACGTAATAGAATTAAATTCTAAGAATAGCTTATGATTTCCACGTGAGGGATGCATAATAAAGAAAAAGTAACCAACAATCACACTATTATATAATTCGAATATTCATATGATCTTTGAGACTTTAATCCGTATTGATCGTATCTCGTGAGCTCCTTATAAGTTTAAAACTTTAACTATGTAACTAGTATATGTCTATATGACATGCATATAAACATTCTTTTCATGTAAACAAACAAAATTAACCACCAAAGATGCCATTGCTACAAATATGTACCAGTTTCAAACCTGGTTCGCTGTTCAGACTCAAACTACGCTCTACTGATTTAGAACCTAGTGTTTCATCAAAACTACATGTTTGCCTAAAGTAAAAGTAATAAATAAGTCCGTTAATGTACTTGATTGAGGAGTTGGGATGCCATTCTTTTGTGTTTGCTCGTAGTCGTAACAAATGTCTTGTTGCCTTTAAAAAAAGTAGTAATAAATAAGTTCGCTTGGACAGAATAGTGAAGACTGTTCCTTTTTATACGGTAACCATGATTTCCGACTTTTCTCTAGTGATCAAAGGATTACAAGACATCTTGTTATTCATCTCTACTATACCCACAATCACTTTGAGTAATAATAACCACAATCATTTTCTATCAATTCAATGTTCATGTAGTATTCAATGATTCCAATATTATTTTTACTTTATCAAGATTCGACCACTATAAACAACAGTTACATGTCTGGGACAATAAAGAACACTTGACCATTATTTCCATCATTAACTTTGTCAAAAGAAAGTGCAAGAAACATATGTTGCCACTTTTGTAAAACGTGTAAGTGAAGCAAATTAATCTTTTTATGATCAAATCCTTTATTTTTGCTCCCTGAATACATGAAATTGTATAGGCATATAGTTAGTGTCTCAGTATGTCATTAGTATGTGTGCTAGTCGCGGTTATTGATCATTGGGTGACAATGAAGGATATTGGTTTTGGGGTATATATTAGACGGCATTGCCCTAATGTTTGTTATGGGTTTGAAAATTCGGGTAAGTTATTATGTTTCTTGATGATTAAGTGGATAGATTGTTTTGCTCGTGGATGTGAATCGCTGTTTGATTTGAGCACGGCTGCATTGTTTGTTATTGCATGGAGTTGTTTTCTTGGTTTGACATCAATGTCATGCTTGTTATATCTTCTTCTAATTATGGTAAGGTTACGAGTCTTGTTTTAATGCATGAGACCCCATTTAACTTTTGTTGACAATATCTGAAGGAATTCACTATCACTTGATCATATCATCATCACTAATGGCCAATGGCCTTGTTGATTCTTTCAGGGAACTGCTGTGTGTGCAGTCCATTATCTCGGTTACACTCATGGTCTATTGATTGTAGGGCTCTTTAGCATCTTGTTCTTAAGAATGTATGCTAACTTTTGGATTATTGGACCAATGCTAATTGTTGGAGGTATGCGTTATTTTTACAAGGTTATTAATGTGGTGCCATTTTTGTGGCAAAATGAGCGGGTAGGGTGACGGGTCAAAATGAGTAATTCTTTGTTAGTCGAAAGGGGTGAGCTGGGTTCACCTATTTTTTTTTCTTTCTAAATCTCATTTTTTTTGATACAAAATTAATAGATTAAGATATGGTTTCAAAATGATTTAGGAGGTTTTATGCATTTAAAAGTACACTTTGGACGTCTTTCACCCGTCTCACCCTCTTGACCCATTCGACCTATTTCCACTGTAGACCGTAGCTAAACTAACATTTTTAATTCACATGTTTGAGCAGTTATCTAAAACATAACCTGAATGAACCCATTTACACGCAAATGAGTCAATATAACACCTTTAGCCATTTGGGTTGCTGTTGTGTACATTTACAATTGCTACTATTATAACAAGTCGTGTTTTTGTGTTTAGCAGGTTTCTTATTTTCATTAAACCACACTAGGTTGGTTGTTTTAGTGGCACTGTTATACGCTCTCCACTATGTAAAGCATCATGCCGGGTGGTCTGGAATCTTGGTATCAATTAACCTTGCTTTCATCTCTTGTGACGGGTTAATCTATGTTCTCAGTTGGTGTGATGATTTTAGTGAAAGTAGTCAAAATACACACTTTAAAGAGCAAAAAATACCACAGTCATATGTTGAAGACGACTTCCCAGCAGCGATCAAATTCTGTGATCTTGCTGATCAAGTTGAGCATGTGGGCCCATGTAAATCATCGAGCAAACCAGCTGTTATGCCGATTTTTGTGAACAAACCGAAGAAAGCTTCAACTATCTCCATGCCTGTAATAAAAAATAGAGTGAGTGCTATTAATGAGATGAGGAGAATTATGAGCTGTGTGGATCATTATGAAGTGTTAGGTTATTCCCGATACAAGAAAATAGATGCTACTTTGTTAAAGAAAGAATATAAGAAAAAGGTACTACATTTTTTTCTCTTCGTGGTGTATTCAAACTTCACATGCTATATGATGTTTATTACAGTATGTGATATTACATAATCAACTGCAATAAAAGTAGTGCAATCCATAGTTCTAGTAGTTACTTTTCATGGTGTTTTAGTGTCTTGAAAAAGGGTACACACAAAATACAGGTACCATAGTTTTGATAATGTCTTTCCTTGTAACTAGTATCAAACTGATTATTCGACATTACTCAATTTGACACACTAGAAAATGATCATTAACAACTTGAAGTTATAACAATCAATATGTACTTCCAAAACACACATTTTGATCAATTGACTGTCTTTTGATCACGTCTTCTAGGCAATGCTTGTGCACCCTGATAAAAACATGGGAAGTCCAATGGCAAGTGAATCTTTCAAGAAAGTTCAATGTGCATTCGAGGCAAGTATATATCTTCCAAGATCACTGCAGGATTTGCTAATCTATTTTCTTCTTTATTAACTTAAACTCATAACGAAGCAATTGTTCAGGTTCTTTCTGACTGTGTGAAGAAGAGGGACTATGATGAGCACTTAAGAAATGAAGAATCAAAAACTTTGTGCCACAAGTTCCCTAGTACTGAATACTATTCTGAAGAATCAAGACATATACAATGCACAAAATGTGAACATTTACATGTATGGATATGTACGAACAGAAAAAAGTTGAAGGCGAGATGGTGTCAGGTGGGGACATCATTATGTGTAAACAGATTAATAGTCTTATTGATTATGCCTGTGTATTAAGTGATGAGACTTTTATGTTTCAGGATTGCTGTCAATATCATCAAGCAAAAGATGGCGATGGATGGGTTGAATACAAAGGCTCACTTGACTCTGATCTGCCTCAAAAGGTTTACAATTTTTTTAAAATGATGCATTATGTTCAGATAGAAGTCCAACGGGTGCTTTGCTAATGTATGTATTCTATTTAATCCAGGTAAAAATTCCAAGGGCATTTGTTTGTGCTCAAGGAAAGATCTTTGATGTGTCGGAATGGGCCATTTGTCAGGTTTGTCCTTAAATTGATCCGTCTGAGATAAGACACAACTCGTTTGACCTATCGATCCAATCCATTTAGCTCTTTTTTAAAATTGATTCGTATGAGATAAAACGCAACCCAAATCAACAGATTTCAAATCAAATGAGTTGAAATTGGCACCTCTACTTCATATAACTGTTATACACCATCATGCAGCTTTTAAGATTTTGCGACCCTAACGTAAATACTATGGACAGGGAATGACTTGTATGCCAAACACCCATCATCCGAGTTTTCATGTTAAGATGGTTGGGTTAAAGAAAACTCAGAAATGCAGCTCTAGCACATATCCATGGGATTTAGAAGGCAAAATGACAGATGAAGAAGAAGAGTTCAACATCTGGCTTCAACAAGCAGTAGCGTTGGGTTTATTCTGTGACACCTCTAAACGAAAGAAGAGTTGGATCCGCTTCAAGCTGTCCCAGAAGAAGGTAAAGAAACAGTGGACCCGTATGTCCCGATGGTAACACTAAGATCCATATATGAGTGGGTTTTCACTGGTTCCAGAGATGAGGCATCAGATTTGTCCCTGGTTCAATTCCAAGCTGATCAATGAGCGAATCAAAAGAATTCTGTAGATCAGTTGGTTGGGCCACCATCTGAGCATGTTGCTCGGTGAGCTTGATATACTCCTCACGTTATAGGCACACAAGGTTTGGCGTGGGCCGTTTGGGATTGCCAAAATATTCAACCTTAATTTTGGAAGATAAAGAATTAGGAGACCACCAAATATTGTAGTTATATATCGTTGTTACCTTTATATATTTGATAGATAATTTGTAAACTGAACTTGTAGCCTATACGAAACTATCTAGTGACACATATTAGTTTAACTGATGTCCTAATTGTGACATGCTACAACAAAATCAATGATACTCCGTAATTCATAATCTGACCCGTCACAAACGCTGAAACAGGTACAATTTTGAGATAATAGAAAATGTCTTTTTGAATTGTTATCACATGGTCTACTACTACAAGAAACTTGCATTGATCTGCAATGGTCAGCATAACAATACAACGTAAACCGAACAAGCACACATTATAATTTTGGAATGGATCAGGTCAGATCGTATTGAGTTGACCCGAAATACTTTTTAAATGAAAATGATACATTTTATTAATCAAAGATTACTGTGTGTCAAAAATAATAGTGGGAAAAATGTACGGTTCTAGCAACTTTCAACTCGTTAGACATGTTTCCCCGAGCTAAATGCTTTGATTTTGATCTTGTATATGCTTTTCATGTTCCATGCTGGTGATACCCCAATTTTATTTCTATTTATCGAGGGACTACTAATGGAGAAAGCGACTTTAAAGAGGCAGTCGAGTTTGATCCAATTAAGTATCACAATTTCTTCTGCCCTTGGGTGAATGGGAACGTTGCTGCAGCTGGGGTTAGCAATAGTCACGGTGCCTGCTCAACTGCTCAAGTGTTAGCGGCTTAGCTCTATGTGGGAGGCAGCTGACACTGGATGCTTTGAATGGGCAAGTCAAGTTACGGGTCAGAAATGGCGGGTTCAGATTTAGTAAACATGTTTTACCATTTTTGAGAATTTTGTAACAGCATACCACCCTTCAATGATAGAATTTTGTTTTGATAATAAACAAACGGAGTTCAATTTGAACCTTCCATCAGACATAGAGATTGTCTAAAAATACTTCTAATTTTCATGATGCTTCCATGAAGAAGAGGCTTACGGAATTTTAAACCGTGTAGTTTTTTGTATACGTAAGTTGATTAAGAACCCAGCATCCTTTTCTGCAGGATGAGCTAAGGTTGTGTTTGTTTCACTAAGATGTTTTGTGTCTGAATCTGACTACCACGTCTTACTAGTAAGATGTGGATATAAAGTCTGAATCTTGATGAAATAATGTTGTTTGTTTTTTATAATTGTCTAAATAATTTTTATCATCTATTTTTGCAATATAAATAAATATATATATTAAATCATCGCAATACAATTGGGAGCGAAGTTAGACAAAAATATTAACGGGATCAAAAATTTATCTTTCTAGAATGCAACACAGTACACAACTTTTAAGAATGATTTTTTCTTTTAACCATTCTTATCCCACGTGACATTTTACAAATATACATTAAATATTTTAATGTTGTACTATTTTCTCACATTACTCGATGCATCTTCTTCCTCTTTCAAAACTTATCTTTCTTTCTTCAAAACTTTCCAGATCTAGTTTCACAATTTTTTATGTGATAACAAAATTTCTATTCAAGGTTTGAAGATGAGTGAGAGTTTTGTAACGTTAAGAGGTAGTAAGACCAAACTCCCGCCTCTGACTCAATAACATCTTACTGGCTCTTACCGCATCTAACTAAGAGGAGAAAAACAAACAAGCCCAACGTCTGACAGCGTCTGACTGGTAAGACGTCAGAGGCGGTCAGAACTTTTTTTGTAAAAACAAACACCGCCTTTCTGGTTGCAAACTGATGGCACTGTTATGTTTCTTCTAGATCATTCTTATGTAACTTATATATATTGGAATTCCTTTATTGAATAAAACAATGCATGTATTATGTTTTGCTTCTACCCAGAATATATAACTAAAAAACATAAATTCACCCAAAGACCGAAGAGATATTGATCCCAGATTCTTGGTAATTACAAATGTGTAATGCTCAAAGAAAGATGAAGAATTAGGAGACCATGAAATATTGTTGGCTTCATGCATTCTGTAAGCAAAAATGGCAGCAGATAAGCGACACATTAATTAAAATGAATGATGTCCTGACTCCTAACCATCACATGTTACAACTAAACTTTTAATCATTTTATGATCTGAATCCAGTTACAAAACGCTGGATGCCAGCAAAATCTGGTACAATCTTGAGATTACAGAAGCTTTCTTTGTGAATGGTTTCCATGTGGTCCACGAGATATCTGCAATGATCTTCACCGTTTGTCTGCAGCCAAGAAACAAAAATAAGATCATTAGAAATTAACTTAAGACTTGCCACCTTAGCATCTACACGGGCTTGTAAATGACAATATTGGGTGGGTCGAGCAAGTTAATAAATTAAAGAGGTATAAGTAGGGGTAGGGGTGAGCATGGTGCGGGTTGGTGCCGTTTTTGGTAAAAAAAAACCCCGCATCCGCAATTGCGGTTTTTAAAAATTGAGAATCCGCATCCGCGCGGTTTTGCGGTTTCGGTTTTGAGGGTTTTTGGTAAAAACCAACCCGCATCTGCAATCATGGTTGATTACTAATTACGAGTACTGTTTATTATGGAGGAGTAATAGAATTTGGGTAATTTAACTGGTTGGCAGCTTGGCCTGTTTGGCTCATTCCCTTTTAGCTAACAAAAATTTCACTCATTTGAGATAAAGTAAACCCAGGTCAACCCATTTATAAGTAACTGGGTCAAAACTGGCACCTCTATAAATGGCATTAAAACTGGCACAATAGCATTACCTCGAAAGCAAAAAATCCGCCAGATTTTAGCATCGAAGCAGCACCATTGCAAATATGAAGAAGGTCAGACATGCCATCATCACCACCGTCTAATGCCAGTATTGGTTCATGTCTACCAACTTCGGGTTGGAGTCCATCAATGTGTCCGCTTGGTATGTATGGTGGATTGCTTACAAGGCCTGCAACCTGTCCTTTGAACCCACTCAACGGTTCAAACCATGACCCTTGCTTTATAGAAATCTTATCCTGATATTATATTGATGAGTACTTCTGTTAATTTGCGTTGAAACAAAACTAAAATTAATTTGCAAACAGGGCTCTTTTAATAAAAAATGGTAAAAACCATATGCAAATTAAAGAGCATGACACTACTAATTTGCTAGGAATAATACATTAAGACTAACTAGCAGGGTTCCTTAACATTTAACACAGCTGAAGCGTAGTGATTCATTTGTGGTTTCGATTTCATAGCAACACTAAAAAAGAAGACCGGTGCTTTACTTATATCTAAAAGTTTATAACATGTGATTTCGGTAACAGAAAAGGACATGAAGTATAGTAAGTACAAGGCCTAAAACAATACTGGAAGGTTACTTTTTACTTGATTAACCTGATGACTGATGAAAACGGATACCTTAAAATTAAAATTATCAGCTTCAACCGGTATATGATTAATCGAAAGCTATCATCATTGACTCTCTAAAATTTTCAAGTAATATGTTATAGAAACATCTTTGTTAGTGCAGCTATAGTATCCAAATGAGTATTAAGTCACCAGGTATACACAAGACTACACACTAAGGCTGCCAGAAATTACAAGCCACCCAAGTATCAACTTGGTTTCGTTTAGTGTCCCTGGATCAGGTAGTCCGACTAATTTGTTTTGCTTGACACCCTCTCCAAGTGCCAACCTTTTAATAGCATAACAAAACATTCTTTAAAGCAAAAAACTAAGCCTTTGCAACATTAATTGTTAGAACTAGAGGCATTATGTCATTTTACAGATTTTCGGTCGGAATTGTTCTAAGCAAACCATTTTGAAACTGCATATTCCTTTTCTATATAAGCTGTATAAAACAGCTTATTTTACTCATAACTAATCAGATAAGAAGTATGGCTAAGCAGCCCGATACAACCTCATATCTCCTTATTTGCTGTATCAAAAAGCAAGAAGCTAAAAAGCAATGTTCATAAATAATTCCAAACACCCCCTTGCTGCAACATGTTTGCTACTTTGGTGGACTATTGTAATGACCTGAAAAGTTTATGACCTGATCCTGGTTAATCAAGATTCCATTAAGACAATCTGTATGACACTATGCATTCCACATCCCTAAATTAAACTATCATAACTCAAAATACACATATCATATCAAAACTTTACTAGGCTTTTTAAAGCAGTGATTTTCAAAGTTAATAGACATTTTTGTCATATTACAATTTTCTGCATGTTTTTTGGCCAGCATTGGCGCGATCTAAACCAAATTGATACTCAAATGCCTTAATATGCTACTAGTATAACATTGTATAATTGTATGGATACTTGTATGGATACAACATCATTAAGTGGATGTTTGTCTAATCTTATAAATTTACACAAACCCATAAGCCACAAAAAAAGGGGCTTATCAAATCCCCTTATATACACTCATAAGCTTAAGCTTTAAGGTTATAAGCTTATCCAAACACTTCAATAAGCTTATTTCGGCTATAAGCCCCACAAAAAAGTCAAAACAAACACACCCTAACTTATATACTATTAGTGAACAGTCATAAAAACTAAAAAGCAGCCATGTTATCACACAATGAAGCATCAAGTTGGTTTCATTTATGCCAATTATGATGAAAATAGCCAAAAATATTCAAAGCACATAAAGACTAGGCTATCGCAAAATAAGTTTTTAAGTTACGGTCTTTTCATCATTTCACAACTACGCATGTAACTTTTTAGGCGAATTTAGCACAAATTACAGCTAAAATATACAACCATAAGTCAATTTCCACAAACTACCTGCAAATTATACCTCTCCACATTATACGACGCAACTCTCACCGCAATGTCACTCAAATCAACACCAACGACTCTCCCCGAATCCGCTAAAACCCTCCCAATCCCAATCACAATAGCACCACTCCCAGTCCCCAAATCCACCCATAACCCATTCCCCAAATCACCATTTTCACCACCCTTAATCACATCATTAACCAAATCCACAATTAACTCAGTTTCAGGCCTTGGAATCAAAACCCCTTCTTCAACACTCAATATCAAATCCCTCCAATGCTCACAACCAACTATATACTGAAAAGGTCTTCTTTTCTCAATTCTTTGAGTCCATAAGTCATATAAATCATCTAGCTTTAATCTTAATGCAACAAGGTTGTCACTTTCTTCATGGGTTTGGAGTATATTTGGGTTTTGTAAAGAATCTTGGAGTAGCCAGTTGAGTTCTTGGTGCAAATTTGATGAATCTTTAAATGATGCATTGACTGATGATGATAGGGTTTTAGCCCATTTTTGGAACTTTTTGAGGGATGATAAATATGTGGTGTATATTGGGGGTTTAAGGTATAAAGGGGTTTTGGGTTTAGGGTTTAAGGAAGTGGGTGTGTGTGAAATTGAGGAAGATGAAGATATGGGTTTAATGGAGTTGGTGAGTGTTCTTGTGATATATGAGGTTCGAACTAAGCTTGTGAGATTCATTTGATGTACTCAACTTTCGTTTATGGCGGCGTACTTGCAACTTTGCAAGTACTTTAGGGCTTTAGGCTGAACACAACTTTCACTCTACTGTAGCTTCTTTAGCTGGACATGATCACTTTAGACTCACTTTTCATTAAAATACCACACATATAGTCACTAACTAAATAAAAAAAATTTAAAACATTAAGATGAACCGGCACCTTATTCTCTCGATTTGAGCAATTCACGTGTGAGGAACATATGGACAAGGCATCTAAGATGACTTAAATGACAAAAGTCACCTCCTTTACCATCTAGCCTTATATGTTTTTTTTCTTTTTTTCTCCCCTTTGATGTAACTTAGGCTTATCAACACACGTTCTTTTACGCTTTTACTTTAGGGCTTTAGGCCGAACGCAACTTTCACTCTACTCTAGCTTCTTTCGGTGGACATCTTTAAACTCACTTTTCATTAAAATACTTACTTTATTATTACAAAAATATACGGAGTACCTTACTAAATACTACACATATACTCACCAACTAAATAAAAAAATTTAAAACATTAAGGTGAACCAGTCTCTCGATTTGAGCAATTTACGTGTGAATGGAACACATGGACAAGGCATCTAAGGTGACTTTGGCATTTAAGGTGAACCGGTCACCTCCCTTGCCATCCAGCCTTATATGTTTTTCTCTTTTTTCCTTCTCCTTTGATGTAACTTATGCTTATTAGCACACGTTCTTTTACACTTTTAATAGCCGGCTACCCGCGGTACGGTGGCGGGCACCGTGTAATTAATGATGTGTTCTCAAATTTTGATTTTGGGTAAAAAGTGGGAGAAAGAGAAGAAAACAAAAATAAAGGAGTTGAATTTCTTTTGAAGAAAAAAAAAGTGTGAAAAATAAGAGAAAGTGGTAGTTTTATGTCAAAACTTTCATTCCAATGAGATAAAGGTGAAAAGAAAAAAAATATATTTCAAGAATTGTACTTTTTATTTACTTTAACTTGAGACTCAATTAAATATATGAACAATGACATAATTGTGAATCAACATTTTTTTCTCATTATTATTTTTTTTTACAACTTAAAAACACTAACAAATTTTTAATAATATTTCTTTTTCTTTCATCACCACTTTATATATTTTCATTCACTTTTCTCTTCCTATAAACAAAAAGTGTAGAACTCAATGTAAATTTTTTTGCGAGTAGATTTTTTCAAAATACAATTAGGCCATGCAAGTATGCAACATACTTATATAAAACTCGGCCTCTAGTTCTCTATCAAAGGAAAATTCATAACCATGCCCCATGATCACCATGGACCCTATCCATTTTCAAGACAATAATAACCACCCTTATCACCACTCGACACGTCTTTGAAAAACATATGACAACTCCACATCACCATTTGGCCATATACAACCATTCATTTTCTTATTCATCAATTTCTTGTAGATTCACTTTATATAGCGTTATATATTGTGCTTTGTCTAAGAAGTATTTTAAAAAAAAAAATTGTTTTTCAAATTGCTATTAAGTATGTAATTCATTAATTTGTAATGTATGTAATTATGCACTTGATTATGTTAAGTTGTTGCAGGTTGGAAAGTTGTTAGTGGAATATTAATTCTGTAATGATGAATTAGGAAACTATATAACAAAATCTCGAAGTGTAAATTTAAAGGTATTTAAGTAATTTACTCGAGTTAAATTTTTAACATTTCAACACTAGTCGTTGTGCTTCATATATGTACAATAAGGGGCATTTGGTATGATCACGGGTTTATAATATGATTTGGATTCGGTATAGATTGAAAAAAAAATAAGGAGATAGAAAATATATAATTATTTATAAAGATTGTTTTATAATATTATATTAGATTAAAATATATTATTTGTAATTAAAATGAAGAAAAAAATGAATTAAAATAAATAAATTGTGAACATGTGGTTGAAAATTAGCAAGTACATAAAATAAATCAATTTAAAATTTCATTTCATTGTTGTGGGTTCGAAATTAACCAAACAATAAAATACAACATTCATTCCCTTTCTTTTATTTCACACCCTCAAAACAAACGGGCCCTAAATATAGATATAGATATATAACCAGTTTTCGAACTTTTAAATCTAAAATAAGTTGATTGTTAATCCATATATAATGTGGTTAATAGTAGAATCATTAGTTTTTATAGTAGAAAGTGTTACCAAATATAATCTGTAATTTCCTTTCTATTTTTTTTTTCATACATAGTGCAATGTCAGCTTGATTAGGATGATTAACAATTAATGTGTGAAAATTGTGTTTGTGTGTGAAATAAAGTTGGTTAACTAGTCTTTTATGAATTTGATAGTGATACAAATCAACTTGACATGACTTCTTAATAAAGAATAAACTAACTTTCTCTATTTATAGTCTCATAAGAGAGTGAATTTGTGACATAAGACCAAGATCGGTTTAGACAATGGGATGTTAGTCATTCGCCATGCTTTCCATCTTTGGTTCGTTATACAAAAAAGTTGAAGACTCAAGACCGGCTTAGACAATGGGATGTTAGTCCTTCGATTGACTTAAACCTGTCTAGATGTCTGTTGTGCGAAGTGGTGCCTGATTCGCACTACCATTTGTTTTTCAATTGTATGTTTTCATTACAGGTGTGGACTAACGTGAAGATGAAAGTTGACTTGTAAAACATTCCATCTTCGTTGGACCAGATTGTTGATTGGTTTATCTCGATTGCAAAGAAGAGGTCCGCTCAAAGTGTGATTGCTAAACTCATTTTTGCGGCTTCTACATACTTTATTAGACAAGAAAGTGTAGAAACTAGAAGGGGGTTGAATAGTTTCACTGCTTCTTTTTAATTTTCTAAAACGTTTCGCCGTTTTAGGTCCGGTTATTTTTCATTTACAAACTTGTTGAATTCTATTAGTTATGTGATATCAATTTAGTTACTAGCATACATAAATAGACAAGTAAAGTAAAGAGTAAAGAAAGAGCACAACCAAGAGACGCGGCGATTTATAGTGGTTCGGCACGAAGCTCACTCTCCGTCCTACTCCACTCCCCGAGCACCACCCTCGAGAGTTATCAATCACTATATCAACACACTCCTTCAGGCAGAGCAATCCGTACACATGCTTACACAAGGCTTAACGACACTAAGCATAATGTCGAGTTCTAATCATAACTAGAACCAATCTATTCCAAGGCCCACGTGGCCACACGAACAAGCACTCTTGTCCATGTTGAATCTTCACCCGATCCAAGCCTTCACTTGTTTGACATACTTGGTTCTTCACCCGAACCAAGCCTTCACACACACGACTCACTTGATTCTTTACCCGAATAACGTCTTCACACACTTGACACACTTGATCATCCCCGATCCAAGTCTTTACATAATGACTCAACAAATCCTAACCTAAACTTTAGGACATCATTCTCCTCACATCAAATACATGAACTAATCTAGTTACAAGACTTCTTGGATCTACATCACCATTCAAGCTCACACAAATACAATACTTGGAACTACATCACCATCGAAGTTTACATAAATATCCCCATCCTCGACTCACACACAAGTCGGAAAACAATGATATAATATATATCCTATCACGTAACACTTGTTACGTTTGTGTGTGGACACCTATAACATCTCGAGTCTTCATAGTTGTCGAGAGTTCTTCTCTTGCACTTGACGGAAGAGGAAATCACTTATAAACATATACCGATATGTTATAGTGATCAAAGAATAAAAGAAACAAATAACAGAAATTTTTGTGTGTGTGAAAGTCTTGTTTCTGAAGTGTAACAGTTCAGTATTTATAGGCGATATGAGGGAGAGGGACGGTCCCGTAAATGCTAGACGGTCCTTTATCACTAAGGGACCGCCAGCCTATTTAAGGGACTGCCGCCACAAAACGCTCCCTTTTTGTCCTGACGTGGTGAAAACTTATCTGGTTCAGGCTGAACTGATTTGTGGGGAAACTAGCTATTACAAGGTTTGAATTTGAATTTATTTTCTTAATAAAACATTTATTTAAAAATACAAAAATACTTTTGTGAAAATGTTTTGTCAATACTTAAAAATGTAAGTTTAGATGAAACTAAAATTATTTGATCACTTAACTAATGACGGTATAAAGTTTGTTCATACCTGAAGTGATGTTGAAGCAGCTACGTAGAAGTAACGAGTTTCCTCGATTAAAAACTTATAAACCGCAACTTTACGTAACATGTCTTTATACTTTGTGATTATCAAAACACGAGAAGACCGAATAATGCAAATAATGTTTTTGACATTATTTGTATTAACATAAAGGAATGGGAGGTTATTTAAGCAAAAGAAGAGGTCTCATGAGCAACTAATTGATCTGATTATAGCTACCATTCGCCTTAAACTTTTAACATCTAATTTCAAGAAGACTTCACGTGTTGATAGAATCCTAGTTGTTTGGACATTGCCACCTTCGTTGACTATATAGTAAATTAATGTTTTACGTAGCCTAATTGAGTCATGCATTGTCCTTTTTTCGTTTTCTTTTTGGGTGGAGGGGGGGCCTAGGTTTGTGGGTTTATGAGATTGGCATATCAATCTCTTGAATTTGTGGTTTGAAGCACAAGTGGTGCGTGAGTCTATACAAGTCAATTTGGTGCTTTGCCATTTTGCCTGAACTTTATTGTGTGATTAATATATTTTACCAAGGTAATACCCTTTCACCCAAAAAAATAATCTACATGCCCACCGCACTATAACTTGCATACATGGCACATAAATCCTTCGACATCTCATAACCACATTAATCCATCTCATAACATAACTATTAGAAAAATTAGGTAAAACACTTACCTTAGCTAGTTTATGTAATTAGCATAATTCTAACACTTCTTCCAAGCTTCTTAGCCATTCTTTTAACACTTTAACACAACTAAACATATAATAAACAATATGATAAATTGATATAACAACAATTATAACCATATTACTTACCTTTATTCCATGGCTAAACTACCAAGAACACCATTACCAAAATCTCTTGATTCCTAAACAAGAATCATCACAAACACTTGACATCTCTTTAATGCATAACTAATAACAAAATATACTCTTACCCATTAACATATTTGAACTCATTTCTAACATAGATATGATCATTATCATGAAACATAGCTTAGTTTCAAGTGTCTAAAGAAGAAGAAGAAGAAGAAAAGGTAAACGAGTGTCTGTGTTGGGGAAGATGATAACTATGGGTATTGCTAACTTTGCACCCGGAGGTTTTATAGATCTTACACTTTCATCTTAGAGGTTGTTTGTTTTCTATAAAACCATATGATTAATATCTGAAGTATAATTCGGTCAGATGTTTTATGTTTTCTTCTGTTTGTTTTATATAAGACTATAGATGTGTAAATCTTTGAAAACCCTCTTATTCTTTCGGAGGTTATAGGATATCATATTACTTTTGAACCCACCATTGAAAGAAACCCAAACATCAAACATGCCGCTCCTCCTCATCTTGGTCTTAATTTTTAATACTGTAATGGAGCCTTTTGGTTTTGGGTAGGTCCAACCAATTGAGATTTATCAATGAGTTCGATTGAGGCTTTTTGGGTTTTTATTTATGGATGAGGCTGATTTTTCTTTTTCAATTGTTTTTTAGTCATAGTAAAATATTTTTTGTGAACTTTATGTTTAAAAAATAAAGGAATTCAAGTTAGGAATGGGTGGTGATCGGCTATGGTTTGTTTTATAGTGAGGCTTAGCGGCAAAAAGGTTTGTGACTATCACTCTATAATGTGTGAGGTCTCAGGTTCAATTTCTGCTATGTGCAAACAACCTTAAGTGGCCACGCTAACCTCCTGAAAAGGGAAGGTTTTACCTGGTTTGAGTCTGTGTGGCGGTGAGTTCCAACCCCGTGAATTAGTCAGCTAAAAGGTCAGAAATCATGGTTACCAATATATATATATATATATATATATATATATATATATATATATATATATATATATATATATATATATAGGGGGCCTTATTTTCAGAACCCTGTTAAGTGCAAGAACTGCGAGAACTCCTCTAAACCAATGATATTTTTTTTAATGTTAAAGATTATTATTTAATGTAAAGGGTATTATAGTAAAAGACAAATTTTATATATTTTAGATTTTTTTATCAAATCCCATTTTTAAATATCTAATATTTTTGTACTTTTTTTTTCCGTAACATGCATGTTTCTAAAAAGTCAAGATGCATATCTGTTTCTTTTAACTAATGTAAATTTACATTTGTTTTTATTGTTCAATAATTTAAACTTTAAATGAATTTTACTTTTTTTTAGCAAACAAATGAATTTTACTTAACAACCTGCTCATATGTTTCTGAAGTATATTCTATAAACTTTTTAAATAAAAACTAAAAACATAAATTATAGTCGTAATATTTAGATTTATTACAAACCAAGAATATAATATAATACGCAAATTTTTATATTAAATGAAATACAAATCGAATGTATCATTTTAATTATACATATGCACGCCTTCTAAGAAGATAATTGCACACAACATGTGTGTTTGAAGTTTCTCATAAAATTCTTTCGAACATGTGTGCACGTCTTCCAATAACATACATGCACGCCTTCCAAGAACATATATGTACTTCCAGTTTCTTCGTTAAAAGATATGTGGACGCATTCGAAGAACATATTGTCACACCTAGAAAAAATTATTGCCATGATTAATACTTTAAAAATAAAACTAAAGATAACATAACACACATACATAAGCTTAAACTAGCAAACACAAATAAAAAGGAGGCCAATTTTTTCATGTATGCAAAACATATATACCAAACACAAAACATATATGTTTTATACGTAAATGATGAGGCGAAAAATGAACCACTTTTAAGGGGTCATTTAAGCCCGGAATTAAATTTATTTGATCAAATATTGCCCTAAATCGTTCCTTTTGTGATTTTAGGTACTTTGGGAGTGAATTCTGGAAAAGGGAGCATTTTGGACGTTTTAGGAGCATAAAAGTGAAGAAAACGGCAAAGACTTAATTTTCCATGCTGAGAACAGTACCTGACGGCGTCAAGAGAAAAATGTGACGGCGTCAGGAGTAAAATCCATGACGACCCAGTGAAAACCTGAAGGCGTCAAGAGAAGGGCGTCAAGAGTATTTTTGGTGATGGCCTGCATAAAGAGTATACATGACGGCGTCAAACCCAGATCTAGGCAGTCTGAGAAATTATTTGGCGGCGAGATGACGGCGTCAGAAGTTTGTTCTTGACGCCGTCACCTCTCAGAATCTATATATACTTTTCTATTTATCATTCATTAAGGGAGGAACTTGTGTGGAGAATACTAGGGTCGAACCTAATAAACCCTAGGTCGTTTTTTACTGTATTTTCAAGGGTTTTCACCCCTTGAAACCTTTCATGTTCAATTGAGATAAGTCCTCTTTCAATTCATTCAATATGTCTATGTGTTGTTTGAATATATCTTATGCTTGTCTTGATTTCAACATGCTAGGCTAGATCTATCATGTGTTTGCTTAGATGTATTGAAACCTAGATGTTGATTATAGGTTGATTGCTTGTTTATAGTTGTAATGGATGAATGATTTCAATGTTAGGCTTAAGAAAACTGGCAGATCTCCATTGTGTAACATGCTTGAACGTCTTAAGAAACATGAACCGATGTGTACTAGGTTTTATTGGTTGTATTTAATGCATGAGCAAATTCTAGTAATCCCATGTTAGGAGCTTCTTAGCAGGCTCGACATAGGAGTGAAGCAGGCGCTTATAGGATTGGGGAAGTAAGTACGCCGCCCCATGAATGGTATTAAGGAATACAATCCGCCATCCACGCAACTGTAACAAGTAATTAACATGTAAAAGATATATAGGGAGTAGTGAAATCTAAGTAAACACAATTCTCCTATATATTGCTCACACCTTTAGTTTAATTTAGTTTATTTTCATTTTTAGTATTTTATTTTGATTGCATCTTTAGTTATTGGGTTAGTTGACTAGCAACTAATTCCGCCCAACTCCTTCAAAACCGAGATTTTTAATTGCTTTTACAAAATTATAAAAATACAAAAAGAATCATCCCTCATCTCTAGACCTAGTCTTTAGGTTTTCTAATCCTAGCGACACTATTCCTAGCTGAACGATCAATCCCCCGGTACTTGTCATTATACTATACTACATCGATCAGGTACACTGCCTGGTGGGGGTTGTAAGCTTCTCGAGATCCCTCGAGAGGTAAAGCCTGGTGCAATCCCTACGCATCAAGTTTTTGGCGCCGCAGCCCGGGGAATAGTTATTGTCTAGGTTAGGATCTCTTTTTATTAGGTCTACTTGCTAGATTCCTTTCTAGTAAGATTTTATTTTTATTTTTAGGTTCTCTTTAGTCTATCTTATTTCTTCGTGTTTTTGTTCGTAACTCTTTGCCATCCGACATCATGGACGATGGTAACATCTTTGAACCCATCATCCCACCACAACAAGACCACCAACAAAACCCACCACTTGCTAACCAACCTCTTAGGCCCTGAACCTTAGGAGAGTATTCCCAACCTAGCCACCAAGGCAATCGAAACACCATTGAGCTCACCCAAGGAGCCAATGTGACCCCCTTGCGATCCGACACCATCCGGTTGGTGCAAAGCAGATGTGCATTCCATGGACTTCGTTCCGAAGATCCAAATCAACATCTCAAGGACTTCCTTAAAATCGTAGATTCCATAGACCTTGATGTTACAACTAGAGAGCCAACCCGATTACGCCTATTCCAATTCTCTCTACGTGATCAAGCTAGTCAATGGCTTGAACGTTTACCCGCGGGATCTATTACCTCATGGGATGATCTCACCACTCGTTTCCTTGCTCAATTTTTCCCATCGGGGAGAACTACCAAGCTTAGAAATGATATATTGATGTTCCAACAACGTCAAGGTGAAACTCTATATGAAGCATGGACTCGATTCAAGGATTTACTCCAAAAATTCTCTCATCATGGCATAGATCTTTGGCTCCAAGTCCAAATCTTCTATGACCATATCGATCTCTCCACAAGGCGAGCCATTGACTAATCGGCCGGTGGTAAGCTACGTGATCTTGCTCTCTATGACGATCTTGCTCATAGAAGATCTTGCTCTCTATGACAACGAAAGTTGGAATGCTCCCCGTGATTTGAACAAAACGGTCAAGGCAATATCTTTGCCTTCGAACAATTCTAGCACTCCCGACCGTAGGATCATGGAACTTGAGGACCAAGTCAAGTTTCTCATGAAATCTTACGAAGCTCCTAAGCCTTCAAGCCAAGTGAACAAAATCACTTCTTCATGCGAATTATGTAGTGGTCCCCATGACACTCGTGATTGTGTGGAACTCCCCGAAACAGCTTTTGCGGACTACGCATCCTCGCGTACCGACGAAGCGGGAGATAAGTGGTACACTTTCAAACCCGAGCCAAGCCCGTATGGTGATTCCTACAACCCTTCTTGGAAAAATCACCCAAACCTTATGTGGAAACAAAATCAAGCTAATTCTTCCAATCCGCCTAATCGTTACCAACCAAACGGTCCACCCTCCAACCGTACTTTCAACAACAATCCTTCTAACAACTATGGTAGTACCAACAATCTTGAAGGATTGATGTCTAAGTTCATGGCATCTCAAGAGGCTCGCATAGCTAGGTTTGAAACCGAATTCAACCAACAACAAACGGAGATGACCAACAAGATTGACAACTTGTTGAAAGCCCTCAACAACCAAGCGTTAACTACACCTAGGAAGGACACTAGGGATGCCAATAACGGAATCCAAACTAAGGACCCCTCATCATCCAAACACGTCCACTTTGTCAATGTTGTCACCATTAAGCCAATAGATAAGGGTATAGAAGAAAGTGACAAAGATGAAGTTGAAGTAGAAATCGAGACTAGGGATGAAATTAGGGAAGTTGAGGTTAATAAGGGAGAAGAGTTAGAGGAAGTAGATACCGTAGAAGAGTACTTTGATAAGTTGTCCATTAAGGAAGAACGGGAATATCATAAGGATTTATTCGATGGCCCCGAGACACCATATATCCTTGGCACGCCCATTATCAAAATGGGAGACCCCTCTAACATCAACATACCATGCAACATCGGGCATATGCGTATATGGAAAGCTTATATCGAACCTAGATCCCCTATAAACATCATGACTAGGACTTACTATAATTGGGTGATGAAGAAACAACTTGGTTATAGGATGATGCCCAATAAGAATTTGATAAGTAATTTTGTAGGAAGAGTGAAGGGATTGCATGTGATTATATGTAATTTCACTTATGAGATCGATTTTATGATAGTAGAGGATACTCGTCCGGTGATAGATGATTGCCTAAGCCAAGTAGTGTTCGGAAAACCATTTGTTGAGGCCATTAAGATGAGTTATGATCCGACTTTAGAAATAGTTAGGTTCAAGGAGGAGAATGATGAGATTACCTACCAAATGCCCTATAAGATTGAGCAATACCGCCTACTATCTAATATAGAAAAGGAACACAAACAAGCGGCTTATTTTAGGAATGATGAGGATAGACGTATAGGAGTAGAGTATGTGATGAATAGGATGCTTGGTTTCTACAAAGAATGCTTGCAATTAGGTCCGGAATACAAAACTGGTATAGGAGATGACCTAGAGAATGAAACCAACAATGATATCACGTAGTAACCCATGACCTTGAGTCTAGCTACAAGACTCGTAAATAAAGAAAAGCGCTTCTTGGGAGGTGATGCGTAGGGATTGCACCAGCCTTTACCTCTCGAGGGATCTCGAGAAGCTTACGACCCCCACCAGGCAGTGTACCTGATCGTTGTAGTATAGTATAGTGTCAAGTACCGGGGGATTGATCGTTCAGCTAGGAATAGTGTCGTTAGGATTGAAATTAATCTAACTAGGTCTAAAGGTGAAGGATGATTCTTTTTGTGTTTTTATATTTTTATGAAAAGCAAGTAAAATTCTCGGGTTTGAAGGATTTTGGGCGGAATTAGTTGCTAGTCAACTAACCCAATACTAAGATGCAATCAAAATAAAATATTAAAAATGAAAATAAAACTAATTATACTAAGGTTGTGAGCAATAAGTGGGAGAAATGTGTTTACTTAGATTTCACTACTCCCTAGATATCTTTTACACGTTAATTACTTGTTATAGTTGCGTGGATGACGGATTGTATTCCTTAATACCATTCATGGGGTGGCGTACTTACTTCCCCAATCCCATGAGTGCCTACTTCACTCCTATGTCGAGCCTGCAAGAAGCTCCTAACATGGGATCATTAGAATTTACTCATGCATTAAATACAACCAATAAAACCTAGTACACATCGGTTCATGTTTCCTAAGACGTTCAAGCATGTTACCATTTGGAGATCTGTCAGTTTTCTTAAGCCTAACATTGAAATCATTCATCCATTACAACCATAAACAAGTAATCAACACATAATCAACATCTAGGTTTCATTAGATCTAAGCAAACACAAGATAAATCTAGCCTAACATGGTGGAATCAAGACAAGCACAAGATATAGACAACCAACACATAGACATATTGATTGAATTAAAAGAATACTTATCTCAATAGCACATGTAAGGGTTCAAGGGCTGAAAACCCTTGAAAAAGCTGTAAAATACGTATATGGTTCGGCCTTAGGGTTTCTCCAAACTTGTTCCTCTCTAATGAATGAAAATTAGAAAACTATATATAGATATTAGAGGCTGACGGCATCAAGAACAACCTTGTGACGCCGTCATCTCGCCGCCAAAATAATCCTCGGACTGCCTTGATCTACATCTGACACCGTCATGTAGCCCACTTTTGCAGGCCGTCACACATTTAACTCTTGATGCTCTTCTTTGTCACGCCTTCATTTCTGTACTGGGTCGTCATGATTTTTACTCTTGACGCCGTCAAATTCTTCCTCTTGACGCCGTCACACACTGTTCCCAGCTTGGAAAATTAAGTCTTTGGCGTTTTCTTCACTTTTATGCTCCAAAACGTCCGAATTGCTTCCTTTTCCAGATTTCACTCCCAAAGTACCAAAAATCACAAAAGGAACGATATAGGGCAATATTTGATCAAATAAATTTAATTCTGGGCTTAAATGACCCCCTAAAAACGGATCATTTTTCGCCTCATCATATACCCTTACACTTGAGATTTGCTTGTCCTCAAGCAAATGCGCTTTTATTCTAATCAAAATACAAGTTAGGGGTCATTTAACACTAATATAAAAGTAATTACAACAAATAATCGTTCCACTAAAGACTAAAGACAAGCACAGAGGTCATACACAAGCACCTCACAAATAGTGTTTAGATACTCACATCTCTCGGGTGTAATAAAGTATAAATTACAATATGGAAACGGAAGATATCTCTCACTACCTGTCATAGCAAAATAAATTACCATAGGCTTGGGAAAGGATCAAACCTCTACCACATGGCGTAAGCACCTAGGATAAACTATCAAAGAGGTCTTTTAAAGGGTTGTAACGTTAGGTGTAGGGATATAAAATACACGGTTTTGTTGGATATAGGCAGTCTTTACTAGTGGCGAGTTAACAATCTTGGTTAATTACATGTACAATATGGCATTGCTAAGCCAAGACTAGACTCGACTTAAGCTAATAAATGAAAAATAACAAAAACATAAAATGAACATAGAATGAAAAGGGATGGTAGTCCGTATGTTTTTTTTCTCTTTTTTTTTTTTTTTTTTTTTTTTTTTTTTTTTTTTTTTTTTGCATACACTCTTACCCTACCATCCAAAATAATACATCATAGGGAATGAACATTCCCCTTACACTTGAATTTTTACATACTTTACAATAAACTAATCTAGTGACTCGAATTAAGATAATCGAAACACTTGGAGTACTTTTAAGATTAACGTACATACAGGGGTAATATATGATGTTCTTCCCCATTACTCCATAAAATAAGTACTTTACCCATGAGTCCCAATCGTCCCAAAACAATATGTACAACGATATGACTCGACTCAGCAACCATGTAATCAATTAGATAGTTAACTTAGGGTTTAACAAATAACAATAATGCACTAAAGATGAGCGCATACACGGAAGGCTAAGGCGATTTGGGTGTACATTTAAGTGAGGTGTAATAAATTCTTCCTTTAAGTAAAATCCTTAAAGTTAGAAACGAAAGGATAGGCTCGGAGGGGTGTACTAGGGGTTTCGTGTACTAAAAATGAGTACAATGCTAAGGGTGTGGGAAAAATTAGTTGACTTAACTAGCCAAGTAATATGACTTAAATGGTCAAGTAATTATAATACGGGTTTAACACAAGGGTGATCCTAATGCCTCTTATCATGTAGTAAATCCTACTACACGAATGTAGTCTCACTAGCGGTCTCGGGATGCATCACTAACGCAAGTTCTAGAATCTAAATGCTACCGGTACACTCATAAGCACTAATAGTAAATGCTTTTCCTATCAAATCTAAAGGCGAACCTCACATATTTGGGTGGAAAATTTTTCTGAAAGTACTGTTATGTGCTAGTCATACAATCTCCTATCCATGAGACGCTTGCTATGGCTTAAGTTTCACTCCTAAATGTTGTAAAAAATTTTAAATTTGGCACTAAAATTACACTAACAAGTATTTCTCATAGTTTTATTACACATCTACTATCAAACAAACAAACTCAAGCGAAAGTGTATCTGTAAGGTATCATCATTTTACCCTCCTATTACACTTAAGATGAACATTGACCCCAATGTTCAAGTAAAGAATGTAAAAGTGAAATAAGTAAAAAGAATGAAATCAAATACTCCCCTGATTCGCTCGGTATGGATAATAAGGTGGCCAGGTTAAATCTTCCTCCAAGAGAATGAACAATCAAAGCTTCCCTTCCAGAATAATAATCATCTTCTTGTCATACATAACCTGTAAATCCTGAGAAAACAGACAAGGCAACCTCGCATAAAATCGGCGGCAATCTACATAAGTTACTAGATCCTAGAAAACAAAATAAGACATAATGTTTGTGGAATGAAGTTTGCAGATTTCCTGGAGATTATAAAACTTAATAATTCAGCAAAAACTTTAAGACTCCGTTAGAAAAACAAAACCGGTAAAATTTCCAGATTTTTACCCGTGACGCCGTCAAGAGCAAGCTCATGATGCCGTCAGAAGTGACCTGCAGAAATTTTTATGTTAAGTTTCCGGAAAATTTCTAGAAAAACTTGGTCTTACTTCCTGGAAAATCCTGCAAAACATCATTATGACTCGATACAAGCATTTGACTTTAACGAATACTAATACACATGTCCATTTAATATTGTCGTGGTTCATGCTCAATTTCGTTCTTATAAACAAATTTGGATCTCCCTTACACTTATCTTTTGCAAAATACCTTTATATGCAATTAAGACGAAGTTAAAAACAAAATAAAGCATTTTCACAATTTACTTTGAAACATAAGCCACAAACAATAAAAATAAAGCATGCATACGGAAACAAATAAAATCAATCAAACAAACAAACAAACAAATAAAGCTTGGGTTGCCTCCCAATAAGCGCTTGTTTTTGTTCGAGTCACGAGCCTGACTCTACCCTTATTTAACAGAAATAGGGGAGGTTTTCCCTACACTTAGGATTAAGTGTGGGTGGAAGTAGCGATACACATCCTTAGGGTGGAAATATGCCACGTGAGGTGAAGGGGGTGAGTGAATGGCTTCATTCATCCTAAAACTACCCGGACAATATTGGTTGATGGGTGGGTCGGTTCCTCTTTTGTCTCCTAGAAATATATCTAAGGATGGAAAGGTGTGTAAAGATTGAGGTTTCGGTTCATCAACACTAGGAAATTCCCTAGAACTAGGAGTAAGGTTATCACTACAAGTATTCAAACCTATATCCTCAAGTGGTGCCTGGTCCAAGGGTTCTACCTCCATCGGAATTCCTAAAGTTTCTTCTACTTCTTCCGGGTAAGTCACGGGCGGTGTGTTTGCCTCAAATGATGGTAGGACTTGTGGAGTACTTAGTGGGCTTGGGTTTTCTACTATCTCTTCCATCACATCAATATCACCTATGTGTTCATCTTGTATTATGGTAGTGCCTAACCATGACATGCAACTAGGTGGCTCAACTCTAACCTCATGTGTGTCGTATGTTTTGGTGAAATCTATCCCGCTCATGCAACTAGGTAGTTCAACACTAACCATATCATAATCTTGGTTTGATTCTAAGTTCATGTTCTTAGAAACTAGGTCATCTCGCTCATACGAATCCACCAATTCGTTGAACTTATGGGTTATGGTTAGGAAGCTTTTCTCAAAATTCATCTAAAGGGTCTCACTAAAAGGAATTGATCCTGATAATGATCGTCTAATAGAAAACACACATTTATAAAATTCATCAAACCCATCTAACTTTACACCCATCTCCTCTTGTATATATCTAAGATCACTTAAAAATTCATTGGAATAACAGGAGGCAAATCGATCCGAGTAAACTAATTGTTCCTCTATAGTTAATGATCTAAATGGAATTTCATCCGCCATAGAGACAAATGAAAATGGTTTCACAAACAAAGGGCACAAAGAAAAAGATAGACTACAAGAAAGCTAATAAAAAGAAAATAAAAATCTCACTAAAAAGGAATCTAATGAGTAGACCTAATCAAAATAAATTCCAACCTAAACAATAACTATTCCCCGGCAACGGCGCCAAAAACTTGATGCGTAGGGATTGCACCAGCCTTTACCTCTCGAGGGATCTCGAGAAGCTTACAACCCCCACCAGGCAGTGTACCTGATCGTTGTAGTATAGTATAGTGACAAGTACCGGGGGATTGATCGTTCAGCTAGGAATAGTGTCGTTAGGATTGAAATTAATCTAACTAGGTCTAAAGGTGAAGGATGATTCTTTTTGTGTTTTTATATTTTTATGAAAAGCAAGTAAAATTCTCGGGTTTGAAGGATTTTGGGCGGAATTAGTTGCTAGTCAACTAACCCAATACTAAGATGCAATCAAAATAAAATATTAAAAATGAAAATCAAACTAATTATACTAAGGTTGTGAGCAATAAGTGGGAGAAATGTGTTTACTACTTTACTTAGATTTCACTACTCCCTAGATATCTTTTACACGTTAATTACTTGTTATAGTTGTGTGGATGACGGATTGTATTCCTTAATACCATTCATGGGGTGGCGTACTTACTTCCCCAATCCTATGAGTGCCTACTTCATGTTGGAATTATTATATCATGACTATCATATTAATAAACCAAAAACATCAAAGTGAGCATGAGCGGAAGCAATTATAATAGATCGAATAACATGTAATTAATTAATCATTAATTTAAATAGTAAACATACCGTAGTGATTCTAGCCCGAACAAGAATCAATGCAATCTTCCGGAACCAATGAACCCTAATTAGGGTTTATAAGGATTATATGAATTACCCCTTACCGTTTTGTAATTCAATCCAAGAATCAAACAATAGTGTGTTTGATTCACGTTCTTGTACACACGTACTAATTCAAGAAAACGTTTATGCAAGTAATAACACAAAACCTTTTTTGGACTCAAGAAAAACGAAACCCTTAGGGGTGTTCGGTTTTGGTTCGACCAAGACAAGAGAAGAAGAAGAAAACACCAAGTTGTGTGTGTACAAGTTATGTGAAAAACCTACAACTTGGGTTTGCTTATATACTAGTCATTACTTGGAGCTCAAGGCACAATGGAGGTGGGTTACACCCTTGGGCCGATCGGTTCTAGCTCCCACAAGGGGATTCCGGAACCTTCTCTTGTTTCCATGTATTGTCTAGTAATTAGTTTCCTAATCTTCGTTTAATAATTAATTAGTCATTAATCAATAATACTAATTATTATTTAATTGTTTTATGTTTAATAATTAATTATAACATTTTATAAATAATTATTACATTTCCTCTTCATACGTATTGTGTGTAATCCCGTGATCTCAAGTTCGATCCTAACACACGACTATTATTATTTTGTCTATAAAACCAACAGCTCCCACTTAGACATATCATAATAGTGTGATCACATCGATTAGCGTCTTGCAACACGTCGATGCCTCTAGTACAACTTGAGTAAGGCTCCTGGAAAACCTTTTAATGATTTCTCATTATTATTATCCCTTTGTTTCTAATACTACATTAATAAGGATATGGATCTAGGTCATTCCTTAATTAACCATTCTGTTTCTCATTCTTAGAAATTGACAAGATTACCAAATCTTTTGAACCTTTCATAAAAGACCTTGGGCGTGGCCACGCAAACACCTTGACAACCCTACGAGGGGCCCAGCAGTATTAAACTTCAAAAATTAATTTGAAGGAACAAATTCTTTATTGACTACAAGCAAAACACACAAACTTTGTAACACTTCCGAAAACAACCCTTATGACTACCAGTTACGTATAGCGTTAAGTTGTTCCACAAAAATGTACTACATTCATGACCGTTATCTTGTATCTCAAGTCTAAGGATAACTTCTTATGATTTACTTAATGACAAGATCCATAAAGTAACATCATATAGTTGGGATAAGTCCTATATTCAGTATCATCGAATATCATCTGAAATGACATGACTACGCATCAATATACTTAAGTATATTATATCAACTTCAGATTTGTCTTAGTTTAATAATATTCCCATATTAATAACTGACAACGGACAATTTAGAATCACTCTTATTCATGGATTTAAACATGCAAAAATAGGACAACAATAATTAATAACAGAAATAAACATACCAACATACTTTATTTCATTAAAATAATAATTGTTTACAATATCCTTTATCCAAATACTAATCACAGTTATGCATGAAACTACTAGCTAATTTAAGTCCAATTCCATTGGCCAATTCATTAAGCTTCTCTTTCGCCAAAGCCTTAGTGAACGGATCAGCTAAGTTTTCATCTGTGTGAACCTTCAACAGATTTATTTCACCTTCGTCAACCTTTTCACGAACAAAGTGATACTTCCGTAGAAAATGTCTGGTGCCTCTCATGACTCCAGGTTCATTGGCAAATATGATTGCAGCAGAATTGTCACAATACATATTAATAGGTAATTCAATTGAAGGCATAACACCAAGCCCAGAAACGAATTTCCTAATCCAAACAGCCTCCATAGCAGCTTCCGAAGCAGCAATGTATTCAGCTTCTGTTGCAGACATCGCAATTGTACTCTGCTTCTTGCTCCTCCAATCTACAGCTCCTCCATTGATAACAAAGACATCACCCGTCTGAGACTTTGAATCATCTTTATTACTTTGAAAGGATGCATCACAGAAACCTGTAACACAAAGTTCTGTAGATGGATTTCCACCATATACCAAAAACATATCTTTTGTATTCCTCAAATACTTAAGAATATGTTTAACAGCAATCCAATGTTTTTCACCTGGATTCTGTTGAAATTGACTGGTAATATTTTGAGCAAACGCCACATCTGGCCTTGTGCACTTAACCGCATACATAATAGATCCTACAGCCGAAGCATAAAGAACTTTACTCATGCGAGCCACCTCTTCAGGTGTTGAAGCACAATACTCATTACATAAGCCATGTTTTACTTCCATTGGCAAATATCCTTTCTTAGAATTTTGCATATTGAATCTCTTCAATATTTTGTCAATGTAAGTACTTTGACTTAATCCAATTAACCGCATTGATCTATCTCTATAGATTTTGATTCCCAGAATGTATGCACCTAGTACACATCGGTTCATGTTTCCTAAGACGTTTAAGCATGTTACCATTTGGAGATCTGCCAGTTTTCTTAAGCCTAACATTGAAATCATTCATCCATTACAACCATAAACAAGTAATCAACACATAATCAACATCTAGGTTTCATTAGATCTAAGCAAACACAAGATAAATCTAGCCTAACATGGTGGAATCAAGACAAGCACAAGATATAGACAACCAACACATAGACATATTGATTGAATTAAAAGAATACTTATCTCAATAGCACATGTAAGGGTTCAAGGGCTGAAAACCCTTGAAAAAGCTGTAAAATACGTATATGGTTCGACCTTAGGGTTTTCTTCCTCTTGACGCCATCACACACTGTTCCCAGCTTGGAAAATTAAGTCTTTGGCGTTTTCTTCACTTTTATGCTCCAAAACGTCCGAATTGCTTCCTTTTCCAGATTTCACTCCCAAAGTACCTAAAATCACAAAAGGAACGATTTAGGGCAATATTTGATCAAATAAATTCAATTCCGGGTTTAAATGACCCCCTAAAAACGGATCATTTTTTGCCTCATCAGGAGGCAACCCATGTTTTGTGTGATTTTTATTTTTGTTTGTTTGTTATTTGCTTCCGTATGCATGCTTTATTTTTATTGTTGGTAGATCATGTTTCAAGACTGAAATAGTGAAAATACTTTACTTTGTTGTTTGGCTTAGTCTTAACTTCATCCAAAGGTATTTCGCAAAAGATAAGTGTAAGGGGAAACCCCAAATATGTTTTTAAGAAACAAACTCGATCATGATCGAGTGAATTTGGACAGGAAAGGGATTTGTGTGTGATTAAACTATGGAATCTACAAGGAAATAGCTTAAATAAGCTATATAATAAGACGGGAAAGTTACAAAAACCAGAAGCGATTAAAACCTAAAAACGCGTACGTTATATTCAAATTTACGTTAACGTACGAGATAAAACGTAAAAACTGAAATCTGAAAACACCCAGGGGGTGAAAATGATTTTTTTACAAACCTAAGATAAAAAGAAAATTTTTAGAAAAAGAAAATAAATTTTAACACTAATTAATTATTTATTATTAATTAAATACTAATTATTACTTATTATTAATATTTAAACATTTAAATATAATACAATATTAATTAAATACTAAAAAGGTGAAAATAAAATTTCTAAAATTATAAAATAACTAAAAATAAGTTTTAAAATAAAAAATGTGTATTTTTGTCTTTTTGTGATTTTTATATTAATTAATTACTAATTAATTATTACTTACCTAAATAAACTGTTTTAAATTAAGAAAAATACTAAATGAACAGTAAAAATTACAAGAAAATTTCTAAAATTATTTTATAACATATAAAAGCTAGGAAAAATATAAAAACTAGGATTTACTTAATAAAAACTAATTATGCTATTTTAAACTTAATATTAATTAATAATTAATAAAACTAAAATTTAATAAATACTAAATGAGAAAATAAAAATCTGAGAAAATTATTATAAATACTTTAATATAAGAGGAAATTAATAAAAATATAAAAATGACAAGTACCTAATTAAAATCTAAAAATGAAAAATAAAATTTAAATAAAATTAAATAGAAATTATCACTTAATATTAAATTGTTTTTTCTTGATTTTTATTTTAGAAAACTATTTTACCACTAAAAACAAGTAACTTTTGTGAAAACAATCTTTCTGGAACTTAAAAATAAACTGAAATGGAAAGCAAAAAGCCAACAGTTGACCTATGTTGACTAGAATGGAAAATAAGCTTAAATGACCAAGAGTGGGGCCCAAAATGATTAAGTCTGATCTAAATAAGTTAAGGGAACTTGTTTAAGCCAGAAAATGCAAGTGGGGTCCACTGGATAAGCCAATAAGCTCAAATAAGCACTTTGAAATTTGTTTTGAAACTGAAAATGGGGACAGATTTAGGGGGCTTATTCAAGTGGGGCCCAAGGGTTTTAAGGTCAAACCCAAGGTCAATCTTTCAAGCCTGGTAGGAGGTGAGTTCAAAGAAACCAATATGGGGCCATGGAACCCACTAGGTTGGCCAGAAAACCACCACCAAGTGGTGGTGTTGGGTGTCTGATCTGCACAGCAGGGCAATCAGCAGCCCTGCAGCCTACTTTAGGGCAAGCTGGGGACTAGGGAAAAAATGGCAAAAATGCAAAGACCACGGGACATGATAGCTGAGCTGGTAGACAACACACATAAACAAGTTTCAATCCATGAAATCAACCACAAAATTCAATAAAATTCCTAGACTTTTTGTAAAAATCTGAAATGAGCCAAATTGACTTTTTGCTTAGAACTACTTACTTTGACTTTTTTCAACTTTGGATGATCACTACTGATGAAATGTGATGTATTAAGCTAAACTAAGATGATATAAAGCTATCTAAACATGCAATAGACTAATATGGAAGGATTTGGAACTTAGAACCCATGACAGTTAACTGTCATGGTGTATTGATGGTTATTTTGACTTTGGCTATTTAGAACTTGGATTTTAAGGTTTGCACAACCTAACTACACCTAATGTAACTTGTTAAAACTGAAAATAGCAAACAAACCACAGAACTCAGTGGTCAAAACCACTTATCCAAACACCTCTTTAAAACCTAAATTACACTACAAATATGAGATTTAAACCATAACACTAAGATTTTAGGCTCAAAACAGATTTACCACATTACATAGAGAGTACTAGATCACTGATTAGCTACAAACAACCACAATGAAAATGATATGCAAATTTAGAATTTGTGCTTACAACTGATTCAATGATGAGAACATGTTCCATAGGCTCAAAAACCTTTCCTAGAGCTTAACAGTAAGCTATAATACCCAGAGCAAATCACATCATCCCTGCTCCATGCCTCACTCTTCCTTCCCAGTGAATTTTTATTTTTCACTTATTTTTTTTTATGATTTTTATATATTTTTGATTTTCCAAGTCTAGCTACTTCCTATGTCTAACCAACTTGAGAGAGATTAATATTGAGCTAAAAGAAACTTAAATGAGCAATGAAAACAACACTACTCAGTATTGAAACAAAGTTGTCAATTTGTGCTTCAAAACGGCCACATGAAAATTTTGCAAACAACACTTGAATTTAATGATGGAAAAGGTTTAGATTACATTAAATAACTTGAGTTCCACTGATTTAAGCTAAGAATACAACTTGAAAAATAAATTCTACTACCTACGAATTACAAATGAACTAAACTATTCAAATTCTACCCACTACTGCTTGCTTCCTTCTTTTTCTTCATATAAATAGGTCCTGGAGATATTCTCTTTATTTCCCACTCACTCTTGGCCGTTGTATGGACTACACATGATCTCAGCCTTCAAATATGTTTTTGGCGGGAAAACTGAGTGGGTAAATTTGAGTGGGGTTTGGTGGGCAGTTGGTGTAATTAATGAAGAGGGGGGATTGGAGTGGTGTGGTTGAGTGTTTGGTGGAAAAGTGGAGGAGGGGGGAGACAAAAGCCTGGGATTAAGGGTGGTAATGGTGGGAGGTTAGGGACGATGGTGGGGTGTTTGACTGGGTCAACGCCCAGGTTTATTAAAGGGTTAGGGAGTGGGCCGGTTGTGTGGGCTTGGTGGATCAGGGGTGTACATGGGCTGGGGATTAGTTATTTGGTTTAGGTTTTGGGTTTGGGTGGTATATTAAAATAGGTCCGTTTGGTTTAATAAATTTCACAAGGACAACTTTTGTAATTTTATGAAAAGTGAGGGCTGAAATGGTACAAACTCCAAAGTTATCATAAGGGATCATTCATGCATAGCTTAAATATCCAAAACCATTTTTGCAATTTTTGTACTTTTCAAAATTCCCGGGTCATTTTTGTAAAATTCCAAACTATGAGGACCAAATATGTAAATTTCACAAACTTTCATTCCAAGGACTAAAAATGATTTTTGTAACTTCCCAAGGACCCAAAATGATTTTTCATTCAAAATTATCCCACCAGGGACCTTTTCTGCCAATATTTGAAACTCCAGGGACCAAACTGTAAATTTCCAAAACTTTTGAGATTTTTCACCAAAGGACTAAATATGACAACTTATGTTTGTAAAAGGACCTTTGGTGATAATTTTCCAAATTTTGAATATCCAGGGACTAGTTTTGTAATTTTTGAAAGTCGGGGGACTGAAACTGCCAATTATGCAAACTTTGTACGTTTTTCATTTGTTTTTACTCATTTTGCATCTAAAACATATAAAACACAATTTTGAAATATTTTCAGTATTTTGATGCATTTCTGAGTGTTTTTGTATGTTTTGCAGTTCAGATTAGACAAAAAATGATGAGTGTTTGAGCACTCATCAGTATGCACTCATTTTTAGTGCATTATTGTTATTTGTTAAACCCTAAGTTAATTATCTAATTGATTACATGGTTGCAAAATCGAGTCATATCCTTGTACATATTGTTTTGGGACGATTGGGACTCATGGGTAAAGTACTTGTTTTATGAAGTAATGGGGAAGAACATCATATATTACCCCCGTATGTGCGTTAATCTTAAAAGTACTCCAAGTGTTTTGATTTTCTTAATTCGAGTCATTAGATTAGTTTATTATAAAGTATGTAAAAATTATAGTGTAAGGGGAATTTTCATTCCCCATGATGTATTATTTTGGATGGTAGGGTAAGAGTGTATGCAATATATATATATATATATATATATATATATATATATATATATATATATATATATATATATATATATATATATATATATATATATATAAATTAAAAAAAAATAGAAAAAAAAGAAAAAGAGAAAAAACATACGGACTACCATCCCTTTTCATTCTATGTTTATTTTATGTTTTTGTTATTTTTGATTTATTAGCTTAAGTCGAGTCTAGTCTTGGCTTAGCAACGCCATATTATACATGTAATTAACCAAGATTGTTAACTCGCCACCAGTAAAGACTGCCTATATCTAACAAAACCGTGTTTTCCATATCCCTACACCTAACGTTACAATCGTTTAAAAGACTTCTTTGATAGTTTATCCTAGGTGCTTACGTCATGTGGTGAAGGTTTGATCCTTTCCCAAGCCTATGGTAATCTATTTTGCTATGACAGGTAGTGAGAGATGTTTTCCATTTCCATATTGTGATATTACTTTATTACACCCGAGAGATGTGAGTATCTAAACACTATTTGTGAGGTGCTAGTGTATGACCTCCGTGCTTGTTGTAATTACTTTTATATTAGTGTTAAATGACCCCTAACTTGTATTTTGACTAGAATAAAAGTGCATTTGCTTGAGGACAAGCAAATCTCAAGTGTAAGGGTATATGATGAGGCGAAAAATGAACCACTTTTAAGGGGTTATTTAAGCCCGGAATTGAATTTATTTGATCAAATATTGCCCTAAATCGTTCCTTTTGTGATTTTAGTTACTTTGGGAGTGAATTCTGGAAAAGGGAGCATTTTGGACATTTTTGAAGCATAAAAGTGAAGAAAACGGCAAAGACTTAATTTTCCATGCTGAGAACAGTACCTGACATATATGTTTTAACATATATGTTTTATAATCCAAAACAGAAAACATATATGTTTTTATACGTAAACATATACTAGTATAGTAGTATGTATCTTTCCAAAACATATATGTTTTATAATCCAAACACGAAACATATATGTTTTTTTTAACCTATACTAATCTCAACAAATCTTTCCAAATAAAACCTATACATTGCCAAAAAGATTGAATCCTGAATCATGTAGTAAAACACTAACAAATATTGTACACAAATCATCAATTAATTACCAAAACATGACTAAGTTATACAAAATAAAAAACACAAAAAAAAGTCAAAGTACCCGAATTCAACTACCTATTTTGTATCTTAGATGAAAAAAACAAAAAACAATCATTCGAATTAGATAAGTTGTAAACATTTTCTTTAAAGAAAAAGCGGAAATCGAAATCAACTTTAATAAAAACATAAAATAAAGGGGATTCAATATGAAAAAAAAAAAAAAAAAAAAAAAAAAAAAAAAACTTGAACAAACCTTAAATCAATGACATGCGCCATCAATAGATCTAGAATGGACATAAAAAAAAATAAATAAATAAAATAAAATAAAATAAAAAAACACGAAGTCTCTGGAAAAAAAAAAGACGTGAAGAACAAAAACATTAAACCAACAATATATAAACCAACAACAACATCATACATATCCTATCTTCTCCGTCCATACATCTCAGTCCACAACAAAACCATTAAATAGATCTAAAACAAATCAAAAGTAGTAACAAACACGAAGTCTCTGAAAAAAATAGTAATTACCGGAGAGTGATGGATCATCTTCGTCATCATATTCGATTACATATTCTTGATCTGGGTTGGAAAATATGGGGTGGGATCGGCGGCTAGGGTTCTTGAGAGGAAAAGAGATAGTGAGAGAGATGTGAAAAAAAAATGAAACACAGGTTTTGGGGAAACAGTTTTTAATATGCGATGCTATTTTCAAGGGATAATTAAATTCCAACTTTGCCCCTAATTAAAACTTTTCATTTAAATTAAGTCCCATATATTTACAAAAATGCCATTTTGCATTGATTTCTTGTACATGGAGCATTAATAAGAGTAAAAAAGGTGGTTTTCGCAGTTCTTGCATTTAAAATGGTTCTCATTTGAAAGTTATACTATATATATATATATATATATATATATATATATATATATATATATATATATATATATATATATATATATATATATATATATATATATATATATATTAAGGCCACGATAATTATTAGGTTACAACAGTATAAAACCAGAAATGTTTGCAACTAGTTGGAAAACCGCGCGTTGCCGCGGGGTGTTTTTCGAATAGAAAAAGTGTAATAACGGCCGCTAGCTACTTAACGTCAATTTAGTGACTAAGGACTGACTTTGCAATGGACGTATGACATGAATGACCAATTATGTAAATTATGAGAGGACTAAATATGCAACGAACTTCTGAGATGAAGGACCAATTTCGTACGGATTTTTAAAGAAAATGTTAAAGATAACGGTCGTTAGCTAACAGTCATTAAATATCTAACGACCGTTAGATATAACACTACAGTAACTAACGATCGTTAGTTACTGTATTTGGGAATAAAAAATATTAAAGTTACTGTAGTTGTGCCAAATTTTTGTCTTCACATCCCAAGTAATAGTATATATAGATAATATTTTGTTTAGCTTTTTAATATTGATTAGTTGCAGACTTGCAGTTTACATCTTAAAAAAGAATATATGTTCAGATCTGGCAATTTTAGTTGAGTAAAGACCGTATAAAAACAATGTTTCATACAATAAAAAGTCTAAATAGGAACGTTATTATAATGTATGGGCATATAATGTAGCGGGACCCTTTGTGTTCCCATTCATCTACGCAATCGAGAACAACCTCTACAACCTTTTTCATGCATGGATCGTTTAAAGCTAAACATTCTTGGTTGTAAACTTTCATGTAATACGCATACTTATATAAATATAACAGAAGCCAGAAATCACACCGCATAGATGAAATGGGAAGCTGCGGGTTCGAGCCCCGTTAGTCCCGACGCCTGATTCAAAAAATATTAGATGTAAAATCGTATTTGAGGGTGTGCGAGGTGTGCAATCATGCCGGGCTAATGTGCATCTCTTTATATATTCGGGGTTTCAAAATTTACTCCCAACAAAAAATGTTAATGATATACGATTTTATGTTATGTTTATTTGTAATATCAAAGCTAGATTGTTAAAATAATACGTTTTTCTTCAATAGTTGATATGATATATATTTAACCGTCATATTCAGTTATGATATAAGTCTTTATACCAGACTTTCAAAATCTCAGCTATGGTATGTATAGATGTGATATCATTTTTTAAAGATTGATTCAAACAAATAGTCTTTAGATATGATTATATTGAATAGGTATTGACAAATCCGTCACCTACATCAAATTTCTAAAGCTAATTAACTTTTGAACTGTGAGTGAAGGTATTGATTTTTCCAATAAAGTAACTTGAATATAGGTTTAATGTTACTTAGACTATTATTTGCTTTCTTTAGACATTGTAAAGTTACTATTAATAATCCGGCTTGTATCTAAAAATAATTTATAGTCAAGTATGATTTATAACATACCCCCTTGAAATGATGAAGATGGTATTTAATTCTAATTAATGTTTAGGTCCCCTTAAACAACGATTGTGTTTGTTGTTATGTTTATGGCTTTAACGAAGTAATCCAGCATAGAATTATTGTTGGCAAACTTTTAAAATTAAAGTGGAAAAGAGAGTATTTTTCTCAAGGTTATAAATAGCGTGATGCGTGGCGTGACGGCATGACCAAGTCTCACGCTTTAGTTGTTATGGCGAAGCTTTTGTGTTTATAAGGCGTGACATAAGGCGGCAAAAAATATGAAAATATTTATATATTTATATTATATTTCATATATATCGAGTTTACAAAAATACATGGCATAAGGCGGCATAACGCATGACGTGACGGCATAACCCAGACTCACGCCTTTACAGGGTCTTTGCAAGGCTTTTGCGCGCCTTAAAACCATGATTTTTCCTACAAGTCATTTTTATAAGCAAATACTACGTAAATCAGTAAGGGGGTTACTTTGAATTTTATTATTATTATTATTATTATTTCATTGTTTTTATTTATTTATTTATTTTTTATTTTTTTGTGAGTTTATTCAAAATTGCAAAAGCTAGCAAGCTCCTTTTTGTTAGTTCGTGAGTTTATTGATTCAAGTTTATAGCTTATCTGTTCATAAGCTCAATCGGAAAAAGTAGGTTATAACATATCCCAAAATTAAATAAGCCATTAAGCCTCGAAAATAAGCTGACAACCACACTAACTTTAGTGGGTAATGAACTTTATTTGACTTGAGTTTGTGTGATTCTAAAGTTAAACTTTATAAGTTATTTGACTTATTTATAATAAAATGTTAAAAACCGCTCCATTCATTGTCTCAAAAAAAAAAAAAAAAGAAAAAAAAATTGTTCTTTTTCTCTTTAAAGTATTTTCGTACTTTTCTCATAAAAATCACAACCTATAAATAACCAAAAAAATATCTTCTCTACATCAGTCACCCATCTTTTATATAATAAAATAAAACCTTTACTGAGAATTTTTTATTTCAACACAAGTAGAAGATAAATACAAAAAATATAGATAAAATGCAATTAATAATATGATTAAAATTTTTAAATAATTATCTTTAATAATCTTTTATATAATAAAACAAAACCCTATTTGGAATTTTCCATTTCAAAAAATGCATTCATACATTATTTAGTAATAATTGTATTTAAAAAAAATATTATTATGAGATAAATACAAAAAATATATATAAGATGCAATTAATAATAGTATTAAAATTTTTAAATAATTATCTTTAATAATAAAAAAATATAATTAAATGTCATAAATCAAACAAAACAAAGATTAAATTATTTATTTTTTAATAAATAAAATATATGATTCAAAAAATTTAAAAAAACCCGCGCGTGAGCGGGCATTATAACTAGTAAAAAACTATAATTAAACATCATAAATCAAACAAAACAAATATTAAATTATTTATTTTTTAATAAATAAAAATATATGATTCAAAATATTTTTTAAAAAACTCGCGCGTGCGCAAATATTATAACTATTACTTTAGCACAATAAAACACACGAAAAGAACGCCCTATAACCTGGCTTAGAGATTTTGACGCGAGTACTTATAACGCAAAAGGAGGTATGATGTAACATGCATTTTATCAAAAGAATGATTAAAAAAAAAAACTTTAAATCATTTTCAAACAAAAAACAATATATGGGCGGAAATGAAATAAAATAAAATAAAATCTTTGAAATAACTCACAACAGGGTGGACTAATTGGATTCTATCCACCTACTAAAAAACACACTTTAATACCCTTTTTATTACACACACGCACACAACACACACAAACACAAAGACATAAACTAAGACAGACACCCACTTTCTAGTTGTTGTTCATCTGTCTTCATTCTTCAACGTTGTAAATTATAACTTATTAGTCTTTTTAAGATCTCAAACTCCCTTCTTTTCTTGTTGTTGATGTAACATAAAAGATTTTATATACTCCTACTTACTCTACCCAACACACACCAAAAAAACTAAATAAATTTAATATTTATAAATTTTTCTCAAATGGGTAGTTGTTATTCAACCACCAGAAGCAAAGGTGACCGGAAAGATGGTGGTGGTGGTGGTGGTGATGGCGGTGATGAGAGTGAAAGATGGTGGAAGTCAAAAAGTGGTAGGTTTGGTAGTAGGAGGTCTAATGGTGATCATATGAAGTTTAAATTTGGTAGTGGTGGTGATAAGGAGGAAAGGTGGCTGAGTCAGGTGCCTGGTAGACTTTCCGGTAATGGGTCAACTGGTGTTGCTAGTTTGTATACGCAACAAGGGAAGAAAGGGACTAATCAAGATGCTATGATTGTTTGGGAGGTATGTTGTTATTTATCATCATTACACACATATGCCTTATAGTTTATAAGCATCTTCCTATGTGCTTATTTAGAATACTTACAACGATACCCAATCCTGCCCATGAGGAGGTACGATGTAGAGACTCATACTCGTGCCCAGGAACCAGAAAGGGGGGGGGGGGTTGTGGGACCCTAAGGATTTTTTTTTGATGTAGTGTTAATTTTTGAAATTTTCTAAATGCATCGTAAATGCACCCGGTCCATCGAAATGTGTTATTTAGTTAGTATCCTTAAAAAAAATTGTGCACCCGGTTATATTTGGTCCTGGTTTTGTCCCTGCTCGTGCCTGAGGGTAGAAAGACTGCTCTTAGTGGAAGTAAGCCATTAGCCTATATGTTTTTGCTTGATTTTTCATGAAGTATGAGCAAATAAGCCTATAAACACTTAAAATATGCAATTCCAGTATCCAAACATGATGTTGTGTTGGAATCTTTTAATATTAAAAGGGTGTAGTTGGTTAGGTTAGAAGTTACTTAAGTTAGGGGATATTGGTGACAATTAATGTGACTAGGACGTGCAAGGGATTCATTTGGATTATTCTATCATATAGTATTTTTATGTAGTATATTATCATTTATAGTTTTTGGATATAGTGAAACTCTATGTGATGGTTTTGGGATAATCAGTTTAGGAGTAGCTAATCACATTATCGATGTCAAAACGCAATGCAAAACCACTAGTCGGATTGCCACTATATTCCGAATCTATTTAGCTCAATGATTAGTATCAATCCTAGAACAGATACATCTTTTAGTTTTGTTTCATTTTGGTGTGATGATGCAAACGGTTGATCGTATTTTTTCAATGTATTGAATCTGAAATGTTTGTGAATCAGAAATTTAGTTCAAAAAATGACGCGGTGTTTTGTGGAGTATTTGATGGGCATGGTCCGTACGGGCATATGGTTGCTAGGAAAGTTAGGGACCATCTTCCGGTTCTATTATCTACCCATTGGATTGCTAATTCCGAAAGTGAGAATGTCAATACTAATGGAAGTGCACACAAGGAAGAAGAAGAAGAAGAAGAAGAAGAAGAAGAAGAAGAAGAAGAAGAAGAAGAAGAAGATAATTGGTGTGATGAATCATTAGTTAGTGAGAAAGAACAAGTGCCTGAGAAGTATATTCCACTTAAAAAGTCGTTATTAAAAGCTTTTAGCTTAATGGATATGGAACTGAAGACACATCCATCTATCGACTGTTTCTGCAGTGGATCGACTGCGGTTGCTTTAATTAAGCAGGTACAGACAATAATATGCTGTGATTGTTAAATTATGTCTTCTTTGTACAGTTAATGTTGATGAATTGCTAATAGTTGACAAATTAATTAAAGAAATAATGAGAAGTCATTGCAGCAATATGAGTTGATCTAAACTGCGCTTCCTATGGGAATGTAGGGTGGAAATAAGTTAGATGCATTCTAGCTAAACTATAAATGAATGGAATAATGTAAGGAGGCCACCTATATTTAAACCTTCTACATCAATGCTACCCAACTATTGAAACAACTTTATAGGGCAACCAAGAATATACCTAGTTTTCTTATACCAAATCTGCTAACAACATGATGATGGACGAAGATTTTCTGCATTTTTTTTTTGACTGTTCTATAACTATACGTCTATAACTGTTCAAAATAGAAAAATGTGACCCAAAACTTTTTTAGTTTTTTAAAACTTTAAGATTATCTTCGTCATCCAACCTGATTTATACCAGACTAGCTGGGTACCCGCCCGCAGCAGCAGCTACCCTGTAATTAAAACCTTTAAAAACCAACGTTTAATTATACGTTTTTTATGACAATAACTTTACATATGACAAAAGTTATTATGTTAAGGATAACTTTAAGCAATTGCGAAGTATTTCATATAATATACCGGTGCGGAAATGCGGCAATATAGAGTCGGTAGTGAGTAATATTATGAAGATAGAATGTCAATGTGGTTGGTAATGGCTTATATTTGCAATTAGTTAATAAACAGTGTGATAAACTTAATTACTAGTACATTTTATACACCAAAAAAGTTACACCTCCTGATAAAAAAATATGATATTTTATTTTTGAAATGTTTTCACCTTATCGAATTATAAAAATTATTTGCATCATCTTAATAAATGAATATACAAATATATATCTTCTAAAGTTACTTTTGTGTATCTTGTTAATATTATCAACAATCTTTTGTATTATATTTGTCCTACATAATTTCAAAACTAAAGTATGCAAACAGATAGTGTGTAAACTTAATCTTTTACTGTAGTAGTTAAAGAGTAAAGATAAAGATCTGGTATAACGAAATCAAATATATATATAGATGGCATAAAAGTAGTTTCAATGACTTGTCCCTTGGATATCGTTGATAACAAACCACTAATTGTTTCAGGCTCAAGATCTTATTATTGGAAATCTAGGGGACTCGAGAGCTGTGCTGGCAACCAGAGACAATAACAACAGTTTAGTCGCAGTCCAATTGACCGTTGATTTAAAGCCCAATCTCCCAAGTAACTATCTCTCTCTTTCTGATTACGTATAAAATTATCGCAGGTTTGTTGGAAGGGATGTTGATGTGTTATAAATTGTATGTTTTAATTTTATTCAGGAGAAGCAGCTAGGATTCAGCAGTTTAAAGGACGCGTTTTTGCTTTGCAAGACGAGCCAGAGGTTTCACGTGTGTGGTTACCTAATAGTGATTCACCTGGTTTAGCAATGGCTAGAGCTTTTGGGGACTTTTGTTTAAAGGACTTTGGGCTAATATCTGTACCAGATGTTTATTACCACCATATTACTGATAAAGACCAGTTTGTCGTTCTTGCAACAGACGGGGTACCTTTTTTTCCATCCATCTTTTTTAGAGGTTGCAACGTGGGCGGGTTGGGAAAAAAATTTAAATGGTTTCGGGTCAAAGCGAGTAAAATATTAGTGCATGTCAAAACAAGCTGGGTCAAACTGGACTGACCAGGAACACTTTTTTTTATCACCACCATTATTTCTAAAGGTGGAAACATCGGTAAGTCGGGTAACAGTAAAGAAATGTGTTTTGGTCAAAACAGAAAGTATTTGGCACAAGTCAAAATGGGTCTGACTGTAAGGAAACTACTTCTTTTAGCAATTTTTCGGAAATATTTCGGTGCTAAATATGATTACGGAAACTATATTATTACAACAGCTATTTAACGCTTTTATCTCGAACACACTTTATATACAGCATAGTTTTCTACTCTTGACCCATTTCCCTTGTAGTTGTCGATGTCTGATCTTATTTTTTCAAGACCCAATAAGCGAAGCTCTAAAGAATTTTTATTATTATTTTGCAACAGGTATGGGACGTCCTTTCGAATAAAGAAGTTGTAGACATAGTGGCTGCAGCTCCTAGTCGATCAACTGCATCCCGAGCTCTAGTTGATTGTGCAACAAGGGCTTGGCGGCTCAAATACCCCACATCCAAAAACGACGATTGTGCAGTTGTATGCCTATTTCTTGACGCAAAACCCACGGCCACTTCACCCAAGAAGCAAGAAAAAGAACCACATTCTGCTATTGCTCCATCAGAAGAAACAATAGCAATATCTGTTCTTGAGCATTCAGGCACCGTTAGAAGTTCCAATGAAATTGTACCGTGTGTTGAACCAGAAGTAGATAAACTAGCTGAAAAGGGTGTCGGAGTATCTAAAAGGAGCCTGGCCGAGTGCATATTAACCCCTGAAGAAGACGAATGGTCAGCACTTGAAGGCGTGACTCGTGTCAATAGTTTGTTAAGCATTCCAAGGTTCTTGTCTGGTGACAAAAAGTCAACCAGTTCGAGAAAATCTGGTGTCAAGATCTGATTTTGAATGTTAGCTTAAATCTTTTATATGAACATAAGGGTCTGTAGGGATGAGAATTGTTTACAGCAGTATCGCTTGATGCAACTTTTCTTCTTTTGTTTTTGTTTTGATTTTGTGTTTGTATCTTGTGATTTTGTGCATACCTCCAAAATATTAGTTGTTGAATGAACAGATTTTGGTCCCTGCTGTAATGTTTAAGAAACATTTTTTCATATGCTATCTATAGAAACACATGGTAAATTAAATAATGCATTACTGAACTTTGCCCTGTTTCTTTGATATTCATTTGTTAATTTCTTTTTGGTAGTATTAGATGAGACAATGGTTTTCCAAGCTATGTGACAATTCTTGCCAATGGTGGTATGCTGGTATATAAGAGCGAGAAGCAGGGCGGATCCAGGACAATAAGTCACTAGATGCATAATCTCTTTTACGATTATAAGAAAAATATAAAAAAAAATTAAACTAAAAGTTAAGATTTCTAGTAAACAAATTAAGAAGATGTGTATTTCGTTTGAAATATTAGTGGACTAACTAAACTAGATATGTGTTTATGTGACACATAATTTTGTGACCAGTCATTTCTGTAAATTTAGAATTTTTAACGAAAATTTACACTAGGCTGACAAACATCCATCAGATTCTCGTGAACTTCATAGCACCCCTAGTCTGCCTCTGGCGAGAAGAACGTCATACATTGCTATTTTATTATAATAGGGATTTGTAAATACCACAACATTCTTTTCCTCTTTAAAGCTACGTGGAAATTATTTACAGCAATATCGCTTGATGCAACTTTTCTTCTTTTGTTTTTGTTTTTATTTTGTGTTTGTATATTGTGATTTTGTGCATACCTCCAAAATATTAGTTGTTGAATGAACAAATTTTGATCCTTGCTGTAATGTTTGAGAAACATTTTTTTATATGCTATCTATAGAAACATATGGTAAATTAAATAATACTGTACATAACGAACTTTGCCCTGCATGAGGAATGTTAGACCCACATAAAAATACATAAAAGAAATTCACATGCTGATGTGTCAGAAAGTAATTGGTCTATTTTGCTATATGCTCTCTCTGATTAGATTAATCACTCTCTGGCATATTAGCGCGTTTTTTTTTTTTTTTTTTTTTTTTTTTTTTTTTTTTTTTTTTTTTTGAGTGTAGCATTCCTCGATATATATTTGTTAATTTCTTTTAGGTAGTATTAGATGAGACAATGGTTTTCCAAGCTATGTGACAATTCTTGCCAGTGGTGGTATACTCGTATAGCCAAAAGTTCTTTATAGATCAAACTTTTACTATAAAATCCATCAAGCAATTTTAGTCATTCATTTTTTTTATCAAAATAAAAAAATAATTTTCACTCTTTTTTCAAAACTTAAATATTTCGCAAACCGTAAATCGTCAAGCTACAAAAAAAATACCATAGCGACGAGAATTAAATTATCTTTCTATAGACATGCATTGTTATATACTTTCGACGAACTTTTTTTTTGATAAACTTTTTTTTTCGCCCAAAAAAATCATATATGATTCGTAAGAATCATATATGATTCGATTTTAACAAATCATATATGATTCTTACGAATCATATATGATTCGTAAGAATCATATATGATTTTTTATGAATCATATATGATTTTTTTTATTTAAATTTAAATAAAAATTAATTCCAAGTTGGATCAGATCATATATGATTTTTACAAATCATATATGATTCTTTCTGGGCGGAAATTAAAAAAAAAAAGTTCGTCGAAAGTATATAACAATGCATATCTATAGAAAGATCATTTAATTCTCGTCGCGATGGTATTGTTTTTGTAGCTTGAAGATTTACCGTTTGCAAGATATATTGTTTTGAAAAAAAAGTAGAAAATATAAATGGGTGACTATGATTGGTTGATAGATTCTATGACAGGTATGAGTTCTTCATGGATCTCAACTCTACTCGTATATAAGAGCGAGAAGCAGGGCGGACCTAGGACAGTAAGTCACCAGGGGCATAACCTTTTTTTATTTATTTATTTATTTATTTATTTATTTTTCTCGAGTGTAAGAGAAATATAAAAAGTTTAAACTATAAGTTAAGGTTTCTAGTAAACAAATTAAGAAAATGTGAATTTCGTTTGAATATTAGTGGATTAACTAAACTCGACATGTGTTTATGTGACACATAATTTTGGGACCAGGTTCATTTCTGAAAATTTGAAATTTTAACGAAAATTTACACTAGTCGACAAACATCCATCAAGTTTCCGCGAGCCTATGATAACCCCTAGGTCCGCCCTTGACGAGAAGAACTTGATGCGTTGCAATTTTATTATAATGGCGATTTGTAAATACCACAACATTCTTTGCGGTTCTAAAGCTAATGGGAAATTATAATGACTATAGCATGCGTTTAAAAACTCGTACATGTTCGTAAATAGAATAGGGCCAAAATTATTATAAATACTGTGTATCAAATTAAGTTTAAGGTGCCGTTTGGTCGAAGTGATTTTGGTTGGTTTTGATTTGTGTCACAAAATTCAATTGTTTATTGACTTTTTAGATTTGAAACAATGATACGGGGCCCACAAAACCTATAAGAGCCAAAGGAGGCGGGTTTTGTGTGATTTTTCATTAATTATATTCTTTTACACACATTCACACTTTTAAGAGCATCCACTATGATGGTTTATGAAAATGCTTATAAGAGCCAAAGGAGGCGGGTTTTGTGTGGATGTATGTTTCAAGCCTATGTGGCATGCGGGCATCTACTATAAGAGGTATATGAAAAGGTTTATAAATTTTGAAGAGGTTTATAAATTGATTCAGTGAGATGAAGTTTATGATGATATGAAATGAAATAGGTCTAAGTTCATGGATCTTTCCATTGCAACTAAATACATGTAACTCATTTAATATCTCATCAAGTTATAAAGTTTTAACAAGTTTTACCATAGTGATAATAGGTTTATAAAATGAATAATTAAAAAGTATATGACATGGAGATTATATAAACCATTTCAAAAGGTTTACAATTGGAGATGCTCTTATAAAAAGGTTTATAAAATAATGAATAGGTTTAAGAACTTGTAAACTATAGTGAAGATATGTTTATAAATAGGTTTAGAATACTAAACCTCTTCATAATTTAATGCATTTGAATTTTGTATAATTTTTATAAAGCTTTATGAGGTTTATAGATAGTGAAGATAAGTTCAAGGTAGGTTTGTTAATTAATATAAATGTTAACATAGTGGATGCTTTAAATAGGTCTAGGATTTTGAAAATGTCTAAAATTTAATTATTTTGTATATGTTGAGTTTGTTTTATGATATGTAAAGGTTTATGAATAATTTTATTCGTAGCGGAAATATCTTTATAATTTGAAAAGGTTTATAAATAATAGAGTTTTATACATATAAACTTTTGAATAGATATGCCCTAATATCTCTATCTCTCTCACACATTTTTAATTGTTAACTTAATAATTTTATTTTTACTTAAATTTATTTTTTTCTCTTATCCAAAAACTAAAACCAAATTCAAATTATAAACCAAATCCAATTCTAATCCTGTCTAGAAACCAAACGCACCCTGAATGTATAAAAACCGAAGTACAAGTAACAACAAAATCCGGAATATCCCATTTGAGTCAATCAATCTAGTTGCATCTGTTTGACTCGAGAGGCAAAGCCCAAACAAATAATCCACCCACTCTAATAAAATCACACAACAGTATCAGTCAAAATAATAACACCCTTACTTTTTCTATCAGCAAAAAGAAGAAGATGAGTAACTTAATCTCATCATCACCTTCAGAAATGGACTTATTAGATCGACCCAATATTGAAGATTATTTACCCTCTGATTATTCTATTCATCAACATCAACCCAACACTAAGCTTAAATTGTATTTTTTTTTCTCACTTTTTATTTATGTATATGTGTTTGTTGTTTTTCTTTAATTTTTGTGATATTATTTTTTTGTAGGCGTGATTTACTAGATATATCGCCTACGTTAACTGAGGCAGCTGGTGCCATTGTTGATGTATGTGTTTTTATTTATTTTTATGTTTTAGATACAAATCTTGGTACTGGTTTTAATGTTTTATACATTATTATCTAAATTTTACTCATTTATATTTGTAGTTAAAAACTCATATATACAGGATAACATGAACTGTTAATTATGGAATTAGTGTTTCTGTTTGCTTATTTCTTAGCTTAATTCCTTGACGAGTAGAAAAAAAGAACCTTAGGGATCTGCAAACTTGTTTCAAGGGATTTTAGGTTACATATATGAGGGTAAAAAGGAAATTTTTATTTCGTTTCAAATAAGCAGGTCAGAACTTGCTTACTGAAAACTGCTTATTCTGCCCCGAAATTAGCAGACGAGGAGAAGAAGTTTGGATTTTCCAAACTGCTTATCTGCTTTATGATAAGTAGTTAAGCAGAAAAAACAACCAATTCCAAACGCCTAAGTTTTGGCGGCCCCACTGACCTCCCACAGCCAACGTGGGAAAGGTGAATCGCGTAACGTCATGATTAAAGGGACATAGGGACATGATTTAGAACCCATGATCTCCGCGTTATGCTTCAGCCTTCATGTCCCTTAACCAATGAGCTACTATTGCGGGGACAGTAAAATTCCAATAGTAGCATGCATCTTATGTTTATAGAGGTCCTGATGTTCCAACAGTTGATCTTGGCTATATTTTTCATGTAATTACTTTGCAAATGTCTTTTTGTCACTTATCTGCTCGATTTTCGGGGTGTGTCAATTCATAGTGTTACATAGATAATCAGGAACATAATAGGGAGATATCGTGAGACTCATATATGTTAGAAGCGGAATGAGCAGTTCTCTATAAGGAACATTAGCAAATCTTATTTACATTTCATAAGGAACATCTTTTCATGTTGGTCTTTCCATCTTCTTCATTTGATTGTTATGTTCCTTATCAGATTGCATGGTAAAATGTTGTTCAGTTTATAAGCTGACCTTTAATCCTTCATGTCTGAGCAGGACTCTTTCACGCGATGTTTCAAGTCAAACCCGCCAGAGCCTTGGAACTGGAACATTTATTTATTCCCATTGTGGTGCTTGGGAGTTGTAGTTAGATATGGGATTCTTTTCCCAGGGAGGTAAGCATATTTAATCGCATATTATTTGGATTTATGTAACCTTGTTCCGAACTAATGCAACATAAATTATTTGAACAATGATTAGCCTTTTGAACCATCAGATATAGAACTTCATTTTTAAACAACCAATATGCATCTGCAGCCATTGTTTGAATTTATATTCTTAAACAACCATCATATTTTCAGAAGTGCAAAAAAGAATATCTCAGCTGCCAAATTATAGCGAACACGTCACTTAAAGTTTCGAACTAGTTGATGCCTTCACTGTTGCCTACTAACTAAAGTGCTTTCTGAAAGATAATAAGTTTTCTGGTGGTCTAAAAACAAATATTCTAGTTCAGTATTTCGAGAAGTGAATTGTATCTCTTGAAAGATGGGAATTACTGTTCAAAGTTTTCTAATTTCCTTACGTTTCCGCTTCTGGAATAATCCATTAGTTTGCCCCTCTTTCCAGATTCCATTGTTTAGAATTTACTTTCACCGAAATTATACGTGTATGAAGCTTTCTATAATTAAAATATTAGTTACTTACCTATTAACCATGTCTAGACATTATGATAATGCATCATGTGGGTACCACCAGTTTACGACTGTTTGGTTCTTAATGATATTGCAGGGTTCTTATTCTGACATTAGGATGGATAATATTTCTATCGTGTTACATTCCTGTGCATGTGCTATTAAAAGGGCATGATAAGTTGAGGAAAAGGTTAGAGGTATGAATGTATTTCTGGCATCCTTTTACATCTATGCTTACTTACTACTACTAAAAATGTAAAAGCTTAATCTCCAAGAAATCAAAGGTTGTTCTTCACCTTCAGACCCACCGTTCTTTTGCTTCCAATATAAAAAATGAAGAAACCGGTCTCATGCAAGTACTTACCCAGAAAGTTGAAATGTTTTTAGGGGGTATTTGGATTGATGGTCTGGTAATGGGAAAACAAATGATAGTAAGTATTTGGTTTGAGTGCAAACTAAACGCCATTTCACTTCTGGACCTTGTGTTAGATGGTTCTGTAAATCTGATGTTGTGATTCATTTTTATCCACATAAATGCATAATTGCATCACTTTTCACCGTTCTTAATCTCATTTGATATACATTTATATGGGCGGCAGAGAGCTCTGGTGGAGTTAATTTGCAGCTTCTTTGTTGCATCATGGACAGGAGTAGTAAAGTATCATGGTCCTCGGCCATCTGCAAGGCCTAAACAGGTATAATATTTCAGGTATTTTTTGCATTTAGTTTTAAAATCATTCTTTTCTGTGACAATATATTGTATTACAGTACTCAAATTCGACATTTTTATCTGAGATTGTTGGATGAACAGGTGTTTGTGGCTAATCATACATCAATGATTGATTTCATCGTTTTAGAACAGATGACTGCATTTGCTGTTATCATGCAGAAGCACCCTGGATGGGTTGGTATGTGCTAATGCTTATTCTGCATATCCCACTAAATATGAGTGTGAAAAAATAGCTGATTTATTACTTTCATTTAGGACTTTTGCAAAGCACTATCTTGGAAAGTGTTGGATGTATATGGTTCAATCGTTCAGAAGCAAAGGATCGTGAAATTGTAACAAGAAAGTATGTGAAGTTTTTCCACTCCAAGCTGTCCCTTTTATTTTATTTTTAGTTTATAAATGTTGTAATACGAGCTTGAATTCAGATTAAGGGAACACGTTGAAGGAGCTGACAACAATCCTCTTCTTATATTCCCAGAAGGAACATGCGTAAATAATCATTATACCGTTATGTTTAAAAAGGTGCATTTTTCAATCCGTATTCCTTTCCTCCTCCGACAAAGGTTCATTTCGAGTCACAAGAATAATCTCTCTTTTCTTTAATTGTTATCTCAATCGGTCTTTCAGGGTGCGTTTGAACTCGGGGCCACTGTTTGCCCAATTGCAATTAAGTACAACAAGATATTTGTTGACGCCTTCTGGAATAGCAGAAAGTAAGAATGTTTCTTCCATAGTTTATTTATTTATTTTTTTTTAATTTTTAATTTAAATATTCTTTACTTAATTTATTGTCTTAAGATGTGTAATTTCATTTTGCAGACAATCCTTCACAACTCACCTGTTGCAGCTGATGTGTTCATGGGCTGTGGTGTGTGATGTTTGGTACCTTGAGCCCCAAAAGATAAAGCCTGGAGAAACAGCCATCGAGTTTGCAGAGAGGTTTGATAGCTTCTTTAACTTGTTATACATCGAGAGTTTTTACTTCACAGTGTCTAAAGTCATTTTATTTCGCTTTTTCAGGGTCAGGCAAATCATCTCCGTTCGTGCAGGTCTTAAGATGGTTCCTTGGGATGGATACTTGAAATACTCTCGCCCTAGCCCAAAACATAGAGAACGCAAGTAAGTTGAACTTCTATGATTCTTTTAAGTTTATATTTGTACAAACAAAGATATTTCTAATGTAGCCTAATTTACATTGTATAAAACATGAGGGACATTGACTCAAGTTCCTTCTATAGCGAGCTAATATAATATGATTTGTGTTTGCAATATTGTGCAGGCAACAAAACTTTGCAGAGTCAGTTCTTCGTCAGTTGGAAGAAAAATAGAGGTTAGGAGCATAATTTTACGGCGCTTTTCTCATCACCTATTCCTTTCTATATATCTGTATAGCCTCTGAAGCTGATCACACTACGATATAGATATGAACATGGCCTTTATTTGTTGGAGCATTTAGTTTCTTATTATCATTTAACTGTGATATTTGGATGTCAGTTTTGTCTTGTTATGGGATTTTAGAAGTTTTTTTTATTGTAAATTAAAACTTCCCTTACCCATGTTATAAGTCAAACATTGCACTTAGTGTGTGCAATGTACTTTTGGGCTGAGAATATTTCAGTATTCACATATATATTATCTTTTGACTAATAGGTGTTATCTTTGTTGTTGATAATTTCAAGTTTTGAGGATAAGAGTGGTGTGTGTTTAATAACATATTGTTCATGAACACATAACTTGGTGGGTAATTCTAAATTCATGAACACATAAACGTTGCGGCAGTTGGGTGATTAGTGGCTAACTAACGAGATTGTAATATTATTTATCATAGGATATCTCTAATAGTCGGCACAAACTAATTTTTGTATATTGTATTCTTTTCAGATAATAAAGTATGATGTTGCTGATCATGGATGTCAATTATAGCATGAACAAACGATGACAATGGGTTTTTGCAGATAGCGGGCTTAGTGATGCTACTCGTAATGGCTGCTGCAGATGTGTGTGCTGACTTTTGGTTTTAAGAGCTTATGCTTCATACTTTTTCAATTTGTTTAGCAGAAGAGTAGTTTGTAATCATGAAAAAGTTTTAATTAGGTTAATGGTATTGCTTTTGACAACAAAAATAAAAGAGTTGTAATAATATCTTATCAGTTTTGGTCAATTTACTTGGACATAAATCATCAGTAACTGATAAATGCTAGTATTTGTTAAAACGGCAAAATCACTTAAAAATGAAGTTTAACTTGCCACTTTTTCTCATTGTATGTAGCCATTTGTGTTTTTTTTGTTTTTGTTTTTGTTTTTTTTTGTTTTGTTTTGTTTTTTGTTTTTTCAAAACTCGACCTTTGTGTGTACCGCGTGACCTGCTTGACCATTAACAGGTTGCCTATCCAACAAACATTTGCAGCGTTAGTCCTTATACTAACGATTGTTAGTCCTTTTATACGTTTTCGCCCGTTTTCTTACGTTTCGCCCGTTTTTATACCTTTTCGTCCGTTTATATACGTTTTTGCCTGTTTTCTTACGTTTTTTCCTGTTTTAATACCTTTTCACCCGTTTTTATACGTTTTCACCTATTTTCTTACGGTTTCGCCCACTTTTACACGTTTTCGCCCATTTTCATACATTTTACCCGTTTTATACATTTTCGTACGTTTTTATAAGTTTTCACCCGTTTTCTTACGTTTTCGCCTGCTTTTATACGTTTTTGCCCGTTTTCACCCATTTTCATAAGCTTTTATACGTTTTCGTTCGTTTTCATATGTTTTCGCCCGTTTCATACGTTTTTATATGTTTTTGTTCGTTTCTAAATGTGTTCGGCCATTTTCTTACGTTTGCGCCCGTTTTTATACGTTTTTGCCCGTTTTCTTATGTTTTTGCCCACTTTTATACGTTTTTATCCGTTTTTATATGTTTCGTACGTTTTCATACATCTTTGTACGTTTTTATATGTTTTCGGTCATTTTCTTCCGTTTTTGTCTGTTTTTATACATAAGAAAACAGGGGAAAAACGGGCGAAAGTGTAAGAAAACGGGAAAATGGTATCAAACGGGCAAAAATGTAAAAAAAGAAGGGTGAAAACGGGCGAAAACGTAATAAGGCGTAAGAAAACAGGAAAAAAACGTATCAAAACGGGCGAAAACGTAAGAAAACGGGCGAAAAGGTATAAAAACGGGCGAAAACGTAAAAAAAAATATAAGAAAACGGGCGAAAACGTAAGAAAAGGGCACAATGACTAATGTTGCAATAATAAAATAACGATTGTTAATTTAACCTGCTCCACATAGGACTAGCAGGTTTTGCAGGTCACCGTACATACAAAGGTCTAGTTTTGAAAGTTTATTGACAGAATGTGAAATATATATATATATATATATAGAATCTAGATCAAATAAGATCACTCTTAAAGTTGTAAAAATAAAATCCAACTAAAATTTGACAAGTGACACTCTCGTTAAAGTAAAATTAAATTTTTTAATGAGTACAACTAAAATTGTTAAAGTTCCGATGGTTTTCTTTTTTAAATTGACTAAACTAAGGTGATACACTTTGATTCGACATGTAATGTATCAGGTTAAGGTAATACACTTTGATTCGACATGTAAATTTATAGTTGTGTATCACTAATCCAAACTCATGTATCAGTTGGTTATTAGTTGCTAAAATGTTAATTCGTATTAATACTTTATTTTTTGTGTATTATTGCTAATATGGTTATTTATAAAATGGTTTTAGTGGTTGTTTAGACTAGATCTTATTTTTACAACTTTAAGTTTGATCTCACATTAACCCATATATATATATATATATATATATATATATATATATATATATATATATATATATATATATATATATATATATATATATAGAGAGAGAGAGAGAGAGAGAGAGAGAGAGAGAGTGAGGATCACGTGCGGAATTTTTTATTTCGTGCGGATGTACGGACAGATCTGGACCGCCCATTTCAGATTTGATCTTGACTTTTTGTAAAAAAGTCAAAATCCAACGCAACTATCACGGTACCAATTAACCATTAAAATGATTTTTTTAATTTTTTTTTTCTTTTGAGCAATCCTTACTATTATTGTCTTCTTTACTTTTTTTTTTATTTTTTTTTTCAGATTTTTCTGAGCACTTTTTGGTTTGTGATTATGTGTGCTACCGTGATATTAAAGATATTATGAAGGGTTTTATGATAGTTACGGTTATATTATAAAACCAACGTGATATTAAGCTTTTTTACATGTAAAAATGAGCCGTGATATTGAAAAAATTACTTTGATATTAGTAAAAAACTTAATATCATTGTTTTTTTTATTACGATATTAAAAATATTTACGGTGATATTAAAAAAATTCAAAAAAAAGTATGAGTGGTAGAATGATATTAATAAAAAAAAACATAGTATCATAATACATTTTAACCATGAAAACGATTCTTTTTTGATTTTTTTTTTCAGCAATTCTTAATAATTTTTTGTCTTCTTTCTTTTTGTTATTTTTTCAGATTTTTTTGAATTCTTTTTTTTTTTTGATGTTACTGTGATATTAATCCGCACATCCCTACTTAAAAGGTAATCCGCACCTGATCCTCTCCCTATATATATATATATATATATATATATATATATATATATATACAATAAAAAAAAGTGGCAAGTTAACTACATTTTCAGGTGATTTGCCCTCGTTAAAATACAATGAACTTTAATATGCTTTCACCATGATGCAACTTGCATTGTGATGCTAAATAATACTTGCCACTTGGGACAAATGGATTACGTTATGCTAGATTTGTCATTATGTGCATAATGTAAACATAATTGTTTACTGGAGGGAACAACAAAGATGGTTGAGATTTATCATCCAAGACATATAAGCCATATATTACGTCAGAAACGGAAGTAACAAGAACAATAAGAAAGCTAAAGCATGATAAGCAAAACAAATGTAACAGTAGCATAAGTGACTGACATGAAAAAGTAAAAATATGATCACAAGTTATGTGAATGCCATCCATGACGACACCCTGCCTTGCAACCATCACTGCAAATAGTCGGCCATTGTATTTCCTTGTAAAATTCAGCTAGCCTTAACAGCCCAACATCTCCACAAAACATTTGGTTCTGTCCAATTCCAATACATTGTAAACTACAAAACAGGGGCTTCTGCAAATGAAAATTCCAGATGTACCTATATCAGCAAAAAGAACAAGCGGGAATCAACATTGTATCTTCTTGTGTTCTTACCGGTTTTTGCTTCACTTTCTAACAAAAATATGATCTATGTTTTCAGTTACCTGTAAGCTTTTTAAATTATGCATGAAATTGGGGCATTCCCTGCAACATTGCACATCACGGGTCCATATTTTCAGCATGTGATACCCACTTATCATGGCATCCCATCTCACAACCATGGGTGCAAATAAACAGCCATGGTCTTTCCCTGCGAATTTCAGCTAACCTAGCAGCTCTATCTCCACAAAACATTCGGGTCTGTCCAATTCCAATCCATTGTAACCCACGAAACAAAGGTTTTTTAAAAAATTCCAAAGATTCAGCAGATAAAGCAGTGCAGTTATAAAGATCAAGCCTTCGTAGAAGCTTGCATTCACCATGAAGTGTTGACTCTAAAGCCAAAGCCTTCACAGATGCATCTGTTACATGAAAACAGTTCCTGATGCACAGCTCTGTAAGCCCAACACAAGCATCAACAATGGTGATTATCGCATTATCAGTTATTCCAGGCATATAGCTGAGATCAAGCGATGACAAAGTCTTCCTAATTGTTCCTTCACTTTGTAACAGAAATGAGATCCCTTTATCAGTTACACTCTTGCAGCCTCTTAAAAATAGGCATGAAATGGGAGCATTCCCTTTACCTAAAACAGCCATACCAGCATCGGTGACATATGTCCACCCTAGTTTTAAAGTTGTCAATGACGTAAGGCATGAAACATTGCCAACACAGAAATCTGTCACTCCTTTGCAGCTGGTAAAGTCAAGAACCTCTAATGAATTAAAAGTCGCAAATTCAACAACTGATTTACTAGTTATAGATTTGCATGACACCACTTTTACCTCTATGAGGGACCTAGGAATTTTGCTGACATTTCGGAATGACAAGTCTGTCAAATGGAAAGCATTTTGAATCACAAACTTCTTCAAATTCAAACATGAATGGATAACTGATGTGAACCCCACATCAGTAACTTTAGAAAACCCACTTAGTTGAACAGACTCTAGCTCTTTGCAACCCTTCGCAAGCAAAATCATGCCCTGATCAGTTGTCCTTTTGAATGAATATCGATTTCGTATCAAAGAGATGCTAGTCAGATGCCTACAACGAGGAACTAATGACAAAATGCCTGAGTTAGATAGGTCATGAGAGGAAACAGGTTCGTGTGTTGGTTTGTCTGTAAGATCTAACTCAACCAATAGAGGAAGACAGCATGCTATAGCATGGACAAGGGCATCGGTGATGAAATCTAAAACTAGTGATAAGTGTGTCAACGTCTTTCCAAAATTTGTTGAAGTAGCTGGGACACCCACATTGGTTTTAGCAAATGTTTTTAGTAGAACAAGAGTGTCTGATGCACTAACTTGCTCAAGCTTAAGAACCTTGACCGTTTGAGGCAGGATGTCAAGTAACATAGAGCAATTAGAACCAACATTGTGACCAAGCAACAAGCGATTAGAGCCCAAAACGGCATCAAAAAACGAATAAAAATCATCAATTTTTCGTCCATCAAATTTGATAATTAGGGACTGTAAGTGGAAAATAGATCAGGATTAGTAACAAAAATCATGATATTTATGCTTAGAATGAGAAAATAAATAATACTCCTAGTTACGATAAATAATCCCATTTACCTCCAAGCATGCACAATTTCCAAGCGAGCCATCGTGAATCAAATTGTACACAACAGAGTCGTCCCTAAGGCGGCCATAAAACTCAAGTGTGAGCAACCTGAATACATTCAAGTGTTATTTTGCAACCTCAATACAGTCAAACTATCGAATTTAACACAGTAACCTAATAATTCTAAAATCAAGAATAATGTTTGAGGACGCCACCCAAGACCCAACTCTTCCAGCTTTTACGTAAAGGTTGCCAAACTATTACAATTTCTTCATAGGCCACCCAAATATGTATCTGGTTGCATTTATACCAAATCCAGCAAAAAAACAGGTTAGATGACAAAGATATCCCAAAAAATTTTGGGGAAAAAAAAATGTTACTTTCGGTTACTTTTTTCTGTCCTCTAAAGTTAAAATCCATCGAACAATAAAATAACCACATGAAATTTTTGTTGGTTAATAAGATTTTGATCAGATTTGATATAAACGAAACTGGCATATGCTTGAGTGGCATATAAAGTAGTGTCATAGTTGGGTAGCCTTAATGAAAAAGATTAAATAATTAGGTGGCCTTCTTATACATCTCTAAAAAGCTTAAATGAATAGAGCCTTGTGGGCAAGTGTTGAACCATTTGATAACCAAGGAACATTATCGACTAAGGTGTTTCGTCCCCGTCCAAAGAGTCATTTTATAATCACTTATCACCATGGATGCAACTGTACAAATGGAGCTAATCAAGTCTACAACAATTCAGATATCCACAGAAAACAAGGCCCATGGGCTCATGAACATTTTCTCACCAAGAACAGTAGTCAATCATGTATAAGCCTTGTTCTTGTTCATTCTTTAAGATGTCAAATGAACGCAAATGAACTAAAACAAATGAGCTAACATATACTTGAACACATAAACATAAGCATTAACTATAAACCATTATTGACACAAGAAAAAACTAGCAGGTGGAACAAATGTGATGACCTCAAGTGTTCATTATGCAGAAAATGTGCATATACTCATGACCACTTGTTTTTTGAGTGTGAGTATTCTGCAAAAATTTGGAACAGAGTGAATGAGATGTTAAGAATGAGGAGTGTACTTTTGAAATTGGGTGATGTTGTGAGATACTTGGAAGGACAAGGATTCAAGAACAATACTTGGAGAGTTTTAAACAGATTGGTTTTGGCAGCTGTTGTGTATTATATACGGCAAGAAAGAAATTTAAGATTGTTTAGACAGGAGCATAGAAATGAGAAGGATTTGTGCAATGTTATTATGGATAATGTGAGAAGCAAACTTATGAGTTTAAAGGTTAAGAGAAGTGTTGCTGTGATTAGAAATGCAAAGTTATGGGATATTAAGATGGAATTTCATGAGTAGAAAATACAGGTGGAATGGTTGAAAGCTGGTATTGTACTGTTGTATTGATTCATGAGTGTTTAGAATAAGCATGTAGCTAGGAATAGTGAGTCATGCAAGATGGGACTACTTGGTCCTAGCTATGCTTATTCCAAACACTAGAATATTGGGGGTAGTATGTGGTTTGCTGGTTGCTGTAACTAAGATTCAAAAGGTGCTTTGTTAGAGAATAAAGGGTGTTTGGTTATAGATGGTTTTGTGCAGATGGCTAATACCATGGTGAGGAAATTCATGTGAATGGTAATTACCATAATGTAGTATCCTGCTCGGTGTATGGAATAGTACCATGTGTCTAATTCAGAAAAGGTTCATTATTGTCTATCTGTGCTGATAAGACTTGCAGAGGTGAGTTTCAAGATATCGGCAATTATTGGTTTCATCCAATCCTATATTTTTAAGTTCATTTCAGTGAATGGCCTTGTATCTTGCCTGCTTAAATCCTATATAATTTGGTAGTTAGTCATTCTTATAGTAAGCCTTGGTAAGGTAACTATGAAGCATGACTGTTCTATTCAATTGTATTAGGAGGAAAGTTTGGCATAAAGTAGGTTTCTCACTGAGGAGGGTAAATGAACTGGTGGGTAATGCATAATGATAGGAATAGAGAGATGTGCAAGATGAACCTTCTTGGTCCTATCAATGCATTGCCATTGGAGGTACGGTTAGTTTCTCACTGGTTTGATCTATCTGAGCTAATGAGGCCTGGTTTATTTGGAAGTCAAGACATATAAGTGAGGATGTAGCTGCTTGTATGTTCTTGGTTTTCAATGAATTGCATGAAATGTAGTTAGATCAGCAGTGTCTTCCAGTGATGAGGTTGGGAATTGGCTATAACCTACATGATGATGCCTTGCAATGAGTTCTATTGGTCACTTAAATGAAGAGGAAGCAATTTAATGATCTTTAGGACTTGTTGTTAAGGAAATGTAGTCATGAGGTTATGGTCTTGGTGAATTTTGGTGAATATGGACTCTTTGGGAGTGCAGAAGTATGGTGTGCTTTTGCAGTTTTGCTGTATTATGTTCAGTTTGTATCTCAGTTTTGTATGTTGCAGAATTGTAGTCTAGTAAGGAAGATGGGTCTGTCCATTGTTTCCTTTTTATTTTGTTTGTATAGTTTGATGTGCTAATATATATTCACCATTTTCACCAAAAACGCAGATTAGCAAACTATCAAGAATGTGAATGACCAAACTCTGTTCAAGATAGTTCATCAAACAAACAAACTTTCAGGTTACCTTAAATTTGGACAAGTAGTTCCAATGCTAGCAAGAAGTTCATACGAAAGTGAACCACATTTTAATAAAACCAATTCTTCAACATCTGGTCCAAGAAAACTTGTGATTGAAGAATCATTGAGACGAAGGCAGTCCAACGTAATCTTCTTTAATTTTCCAAACCTTTTAACAATTCCATCAATTGTTTGTGAATCGAGTGAAAAGGCCTGCCACAAAATCCAGATCTAGTAGTAAATATTTAGGGCTTTTAGGTCTAAAAAGTCATGCAGCAAACTAATTATACTTCTTCCTCCTTGTCACCAAATGCCACTTTTTATCGTTAACACATTTATGATGTCAATTAGCATAAAACTTTTAATAATCTAATAGTAAGGCCATAAGGGTAAAGTGAATATCTAACTAAAGCCACATAAAGTAGGAAAAATCCTAAATTTGACAACGTGACGCAAAATGAGTGAAAGTTCAACGTTTTAATAGCCTAAACTAGTCAACTGGTCCACTAAATATGGTGCTTACCGAACTGATACAAGGACTTTTTTAATCTCAAAAGTAAGGTTGTCTTTATTCAGCTATGCATCAAACTTGAACCATGCTAGAACCCTAAATTATGCCCAATATTGTCAAAATTGAAATTTCTTGTTATAATTAATGTATCTGACGGCCACCCAAATAGTTTTTAACGTATAGGCGGTCCGTTTATTAAAACTAACTTATAGGTTGTCCAACTGTGTGTTTGTTTTCATTTACACCAATTTTAGCCATATTTATGCCCGAAATTTGTAATGTACTAATGCATAATTAAAGAACTAACATCTAACTTATAAAAGCAATACCAATGACAAGTTTTGTGTGAAGTACCAATTATACCCTTCTTTTAAGCGTGACTATATATCACCAAAAGTACTTTACAAGGACGAAACTGAAATTTTGCGACTAGTTTTTTGTTCGTATAGTTTTAATATGTTAGTGTTAGGTTCACTGTTGTCGTTTGATACTTTGATAATTATCCAGATCAAATTTGACAAAAATTGGTGTAAACAAAAATAAACATATAGTTTGGTGACCTATAAGTTAGTTTCAATAAACGGGCGGCCTATATGTTAAAAACATAATACTTAGGCGGCCTCCTCGTATATTATCCCTAGTTACTATTATAACAATTTTCTTGTATGGAAAATGATAATGAAAGATTGACAGCCCTTACGGCTTATAGTCATAAAGACCAACCCTTGAAATTTAACTTCGTTCCAACTTTAGGCTACCCGCAATAGCACCCTCAACCGATTGGGTTGTCAGGGTTGCTCAAGGTCATCCTTGTTGTGGCTAACTGGGTAGCTGAGGGTCGAGGGGTACGAGGGTTGAGAACTCAACCATTAGCACACTCGGTTGAGTGGTGTGTTGTGCGTGTTTTTATTTAAATAAAATATATTTTTGCGGGGTATGTTTTTTTTAGTGTAGGTCACTTGTGCCTAAAGGTTGGGCGTAGGTCGCATGAGAGAGAAAGCTGACGTGGCCGTAAAAATGAGGGTCACTGAGGGTAGCCTTATGTACAACTATTGATGCATAAAACCACATTTTATTAACAGATCCCTTCTTCTACTAAATTATTATACCATGGTTTTAAATTAAAATGTACAATTATCTTATAATAATAATAATAATAATAATAATTAAAAAAAAAAAAAAAACTCACAGAGAGATCAAATGATGAGAGAGATGAAAGAGCTTTGATGACAGAACTATGAAGTGTTTTTGAAACACATGCAACCGAGCAAAGGTCCATAAGCTTCTCAGGTTCTAACTTTAAGAATATTTCATGGATTATGCTCTCCGGCATGTTTTCTAAAAAGCTATGGTCAGTGACGGTGACCATGGTCGTAGTGGTAGTGGTGGTGGTGTTTTCCATGTCAGCCATTATGAAATGAGCGTCTTTTCTGTTCCTAGTTACTTTTGTTTCGTGGGGTAAAGATTCAGAGAAGAAAACTTAAAATGAGAAGATGAGAAATAACTATAATCACACATTTAAGATGCATCGACTTAAATTAGATGCATCCTTAATCTTTTAGATGCACCATAATATATTTTCTTGCAAAAAATTAGATGCATATACATATATTAGATGCATTTCATCAAGTTAGACAAATCTTATACATTTTTCGTCCTCTGCGGGTCAAATTTGTTGTTAGTACTACTTTGCATCGTTTTCACTTCAAATCACTTTTCGGAACTAATTGGGATGCATCTAAATGAATAAAGATGCATCTAAATCAAGTCGATGCATCTCAAATGTGTGGTTATAGTTATTTCTCATCCTTCTCATTATAAGTTTTCTTCTCACTGGATCCTTACCCTTATTTTATGAGTTTCTTTATTGGTTTTGTCCCAGATTTTCAGCTCTGGTCCTTGTATTATTTGATTGATGGTAAAAGGTGTGTACTTTTTATTTGAAGCAGGGACATAAACAAGCCAAGTTTTTATCAACTATGGAGTAATTTAAAGACAAAAATACATCGTTGGTCTCTAAACTTTTTCAAAAACATGGTCTGGACCTCTAAGTTTGCAAAATTGTCGCTATGCGTACAAAAGTCGGGATTTTGAGGCCGAATGCGTCCCTTGACCCATAACGGTGAGGTCAACGCTAATTTTAAGTTACATTTTCAAGGGCATAATAGTCCAACCAAATTTATAACTATCATATAGTTAAATCTAACATGACATTCAACTTCAGAGATTAACTGTGTGCTAATATAGTTTTTAACTATACAACTTGACCACATCTTCTCTGATACGCCTATTAATGTTTGCGCGGGAACCAATAAACCCACAATTAACCATTGACATTTGAGTAAGTCCCGATGATCTATCATACACATTGTCACTTACAATCTCTACTGAAAACAACCCTTTTATTTATTCCATAAAAAAAAAAAAAAAAAAAAAAAAAAAAAAAAAAAAAAAAATCCAAAGAATGGCAGACATGGACCTTACTAAGACACAAGTGACGGATAAGATGGTAGAGTATGTGAAGGCCAAATATGGTGATAGTTGGTTAGAAAGTGATGAAATGTCTGATGAGATGTTTGAAGATTTATGCAGATTTGCCAAAGAAGCCGAAGTGATGAAAGGTTAGTTAATTTTTCTGTATTTGTGTGATTGATATACTGATTGAAAACTAGGATAGTAGTAATGGCTAAACTCTGATGTCCTTCTGTTTTTGTTATACTTCCAGATACCAACTCTAAAGGAAAAGAGGTTGATGCATCAAATGCACAACCTGTTAGCACCCTTGTTCATAAAAGTCCAAAACCAAGGAACATTTTTACAAATGTTGTACTTGGTTTATGAGTTGTAGGTTCTTCAGTAGGTGTTTCACTTGCAGATTCTTCACTTGGTTTATCAGTAGCAGGTTCTTCACTGGTTGATTGACTTTGGTCATCACCACTGCCCACGTTAGCACTAACTTTAGTAGAATAATTAATACATAAGCCAATCACATACCCACCACAATCAGTTGTAGTTGTGTTTTCCCCTGTAACATCACCTCTTCTAGTATAAGATGGGGTTCCCCTTTTTTCAAGGCATGATGGACAAGTATACCACATGAAATCTTTGTAAGGGGGTCGTCTTGCAAAAAACATCAATCCAGCCATGTTTTCCCCAACAGTCAAGGTATACCAATTGACAACCATTTTGTAGATCCATTGTGAAAAGCAATTGAATTGATAAAGAGTTGATGATAACTAGGGTATTATATAATACAGGAAAAGATGATAAAGGTGCAATGAGGTTGTTGAACAAGTAGATAGGATTAAAGACATGAGTAAATGCTTACAATGGAGCCAAAACTAAGACTTTTTGAAATTGTTGACTATTGGAAACTACCACCATCTAAGACAAACATTCATTTGTTTCTAGAAGTAACTGTCACACCTTGCCAAGGTGGAAACGCGAATGTGTAACTTCATGGATATCATCACAACACATGGTGTCTATATAGAGAATAACTACATGCACATAAATAGAGCAAAGTATAAACACGAAGTGTTGTAATAATACCCCAAAATAAAATAACAAAAAAAATAAAAAAATCCAAAGGTATCTTCAATAGATATGAGAGTACCAAAGAAAAACATAAAAGTATCGCAATCCAATTCAATTATGAATAAATCCAAACATAAAGTAAAGTCTCCTCAAATGAAACTAAGTCTCGCCTAATTGCTGCTCTCAACTTTAGCCTTAGAATGCTCACCTAAAAATGATGCTTAAAACGTCAATATAATGTTGGTGAGATTCATAGGTTTAAGACTCACACACACTAGGCAACCAGTTCACTGTGATTATAAAATATAGTTGGACAAATAAATATAGTTATCACACAAGCTATATGTATTCACAAACCAAACACACACATAAGGTAACCATTGGGACGGAACGTACCCACCGATCCAATTTCCATTCCCACCATCAATTAGTTAGGACGGAACGTGTCTATCGATCCAAGTTTCAAATCACACATAAATTAGTTAGGACGGAATGTGTCCATCAATCCAATTTTATCATCAATTAGGTCGCATGCGCGAGCAACGAGATAAGCATCCCCCCAATTGAATCACACATTTTAATCACACCGCATTAATATCACATATAGCATTTACACGATAACATTTATAAGTCCAAGCATTTAAATCACACATAATCACAGTAACTCAAATTATTTATCACAAGCATCATTCCCATCCCAAGTTTAAAACAAAGTAAAAGTGGGACTATGAACTCACCTCAAACTTTACAGCTTCCACAACACAAATCTATATAACAAAACTAAGTTCACATTACACATGGCTAAGCTATAAGTTATAACCCGTGTAATACGCATATGATGGATGCCTAAGGTTCATATGACCCACCATGGATCTCCTAGACTCCATACTAACCATCACCAAACATTAATACTCACTAAATCCCTTCCACTTATAAAATCACAAAACGCAGAATTTTAGGGTACATTCACCCACATGAAATAATAACATTAAAAGCTCAACAACTCACACAAAAAATTTACCATAGTCTCTCATAAGCATAAAAGCTAATCCCAGAAGGCCATGGTCTAGAAACACACAAGTATCCTTTGAAAAATCAAACTTAAAAACTATCCAAATTCGGATCTGATCGCACACCAAAAAGTTTTGATCAAACAAACCCACTTGTACAACTTTTTATCACAAATCCTTCGCTTGGGAGTCTAAGTACATATGAAACTTAACTCCTCGAGATGGGCTAACCTAAATCTCACTTTTTCATCCACATCTCACTACCAAACTTATGACCTAATTCTGTCCCGGTTTTACAGCTTTGACACCTTAACTAAGAAAAATCAAAAGACTAACTTCCGGACCTCGACCAAATTTCACAAAAGAGAGGGTAGGGGTGTTTTGATTTTGTATTTATAATTATTATGGATAACCTTTAAGGCTTAGAATTGTATTTTGTATCAAATTTGGTTTCCTTTTTCTCCCCTAGACCCCCTAGTCGGGTGATTATACCCTCCCCCATATTTTTTTTATTTATTTTTTATTAAATTAATTTATTACACTTAAAACCTCATATTTTTATATTCTATAACTTCCCATAACGAAATCTAACGTCTTACGCGATCAACCTTAGTTTTTGCGACGACTCGGAATATTATCATTCTCAAAATAAGGTTTCCAAAAATAGATTTTCACACTCTTTAAAAGTATAACACATAAAAACAAACTCCTCGTAACTTGCTAACGCTCAAATACTTGAACGAAGACTTGTTAAGCAAAAACACAAAAACACCAAAACTTCACAAGTCATTTATACACCACAAAGGCGATTAAAATGAACTTATCCAAATTCAATACTTCCCAAATCATAATAACAACCTTTCACGCAAAGGGATTTAGTGCCAACTTACGTACTTATCACACAATATCACACATATAACACCACGTATATACCATATATCCACCTAATTCACACCAAACAAAGTTAAATAGATCGAGACTGTTAGTCTAACTAACCTGTTAAAACCACGGTTGTTACATCATCCCCACTTAGGGAAATCGCTCCTCGAGATTTAACAGCTGTCTCATCAACCTCCTCAGCAAAAAACTTAGGATACTTAGATCTCATTTGATCCTCACACTCCCAAGTAAACTCAGGACCACGCTTGAAATTCCATCGCACTTTCACCAATGCAATCTTACTACGCTTCATACTCTTGACCTCTCGGTCCAGTCCTGTTAAACTTAATCTCATCTAATGGCACATGCAAACTAGCATCCGCCAAACATTTCTTCAAATTAGATACGTGAAACGTATCATGCACACCACTTAGTTCCTCAGGCAATTTCAACCGATATGCCACAAGTCTAATCCTTTCCGTAATCTCAAATGGCCTAACATATCTAGGTGCTAACTTGCCTTTCTTGCCGAAACGCATAACACCTTTCCAAGGAGACACTTTCAACATATCCAACATTAAACTCTAGAGGTTTACGGCGATTATCCGCATAACTCTTTTGACGATTTCTTGCGGCCTTAAGTCTTTCCTTAATCTGGAAGACCATATCCGTAGTCTCTTGTACAAGTTCAGGACCAATTAGTTGGCTTGTCCCAACCTCTGCCCATAAAACAGGTGATCTACACTTCCTTCCATACAACATCTCAAACGGTGCACACCTAATACTCGAATGATAGCTGTTATTATAGGAAAACTCAGCTAAAGGTAGATGAGTATCCCAGCTTCCTCCAAAATCAATAGCACATGCCCGAAGCAAATCTTCTAAAGTCTGAATCATTCGCTCACTTTGCCCATCACTCTGTGGATGGTAAGCAGTGCTCATATCCAACCGTGTATCTAAAGCCTTTTGCAACGATTGCCAGAACCGCGAGGTAAACCTACTATCACGATCCGAAATAATAGACACAGGCACACCATGCTTTGCCACAATCTCATTAATATAAATCCTTGCTAGCTTCTCCATCTTATAATCCTCACGAATGGCCAGAAAATGTGCAGACTTCGTCAGTCTATCCACAATGACCTATATTGTGTCATCCCATTACTTGTATGAGGCAATTTGGTAATAAAATCCATAGTTATATTATCCCACTTCCATTCAGGAATCGGCGGCTGCTGTAACAATCCAAAGGGTTTCTGATGTTCAGCCTTAACTTTCAAGCAAGTCAGACATTTACTAACATACTCAGCTATTTCCCTCTTCATTCCTGGCCACCAATAAGCTTCTCTAAGATCATAATACATCTTGTCAGACCCTGGATGAATCGAGTATCTCATCTTATGAGCCTCATCCATGATCAACTTTCTCACATCTCCTACTAGTGGAACCCATATTCGATCCAAGAAATATAGTCCACCATCCTCCTTTCTCTCCATTTGTTGATCTAACCCACACAACATTTCAGCCGTAGCGTTCTCATCCTTGAGAGCTTCCTCTTACGCCGCCAATATCTTACTCTTAATTCCTGACTGCAACGTCATGCTCATAGCTCGCACACGTTTAGGCTTAATCCTTTCCTTCTTACTCAACGCATTGGCCACCACATTCGCTTTCCAGGATGATAGCAAATCTCGCAATCATAATCACTAAACAGTTCAATCCACCTTCTTTGACGCATATTCAGCTCCTTCTGAGTAAAGATATACTGAAGGCTCTTATGATCAGTGTAAACAATACTCTTCGTGCCATACAAATAATGTCTCCAATTCTTGAGAGCGAATACCACTGCACCAAGCTCTAGATCATGAATAGTATAATTCTTCTCATGGATCTTGAGTTGTCGAGATGCATAGGCTATCACTTTCCCCTCTCTACATTAATACACATCCAAAACCTTGATTTGACGCATCACAATACACCATGAAATCATCTGGCCCGTCAGGTAACACCAGAATAGGTGCATTACACAAACTATCTTTTAATGACTGAAAAGCCATCTCTTGCTCATCTCCCCAAACATACTTCTTATTCTTCTGAGTCAACATAGTGAGGGGCTTGGCAATCTTTGAAAATTTCGCTATAAATATCCTGTAGTACCCAGCCAATCTTAAGAAAGAGTGTATCTCAGAAGGTGTCGTAGGAGCCTTCCAATTCTTGACCGCTTCTATCTTACTAGGATCCACATGTATACCTTCACTATTCACTACATGTCTAATAAAATGCACCTCCTGTAACCAAAACTCACATTTCGAGAACTTGACGTACAACCTCTCATTCTCCAGCAAACCAAGTATCAAATTCAAATGTTCTCCATGCCGTTCCTTCGTCTTATAATAGATTAAGATATCGTCAATGAACACAATCACGAATTTATCCAAATAGGGCTTACATACGCGATTCATCAAATCCATGAATACCGCGGGTGCATTTGTCAACTCAAATGGCATAACCGTGAACTCAAAGTGTCCATAACGAGTTCTAAAAGCTGTCTTGGGAATATCCTCCTCATACACTCTTAGCCGATGCTAACCAGAACGCAGGTCTATCTTTGAGAAAAATTGAGCACCCTACAACTGGTCGAAAAGATCATCTATTCTAGGAAGAGGATACCGATTCTTAACCGTTAACTTGTTCAACTCCCGGTAATCAATACACATCCAGAACGAACCATCGTTCTTCTTAACAAACAATACAGGTGCTCCCCACGGGGAATAACTAGGTCGGATAAACCCCTTATCTTGAAGTTCTTGCAATTGCGTAGATAGCTCCTACTTCTCCGACGGTGCTAAACGATACGGAGATTTTGTCACACCCCCAGAATCGGGTCCAGCGGAAGCATACATGTACCTGGGGTGTAACTCAATTGGTATCTCGACACAAGTACAAAAATGGTTTTCACTTCAATCATTTAGAATAAAATCATTTAACCAAAAGTATTGAATTTACATCGTTAAAAGTAGTGCGAAAGTAGGCCCTTAAAATAGTTTAAAACGGTCCCCAAATGAATATCAGAGTCTTCTATGACCATGCCATGCCCTGCCAAAACCTCCAGTAGCGTGACATTGCTTAATACCTGAAAATACATGCTAAAGTGTCAACACGAGGTTGGTGAGTTCATAGAGTCTTGTGAAAAAGAAATGTAATGCATATGAATGAAGATTTCCCAGCAAAGGCATCGTAAATCCACTCGGTTGCAAGTCCCGCAATAAGAGACTTGCAACCTGTGTGTTCACAACCCACTGCCAAATGTAATATGTTTACGTGAACAAAAGTAATACTTGTATTTAAATTTCAAGGTAAATATAGCAAAACGACTATATAAATAATTCAGACAATGAGGCCATATAAACAATGCTGACAATGTCGCCAGATAAAGAATGCTGACAATGAGGCCATATAAACAATGCTGACAATGTCGCCAGATAAACAATGCTGACAATGTCGCCAGATAAACAATGCTGACAATGAGGTCATATAAAATAAGTCAAGTAGGAAAACAACAGTATTACGTTGACATATGAACAATTGGTGACCATGAGATCATATAAACAAGGATGACAAATCCCATGAAATGTAGGTAATCAAACATACCAAAGAAATACAGGTAATCAACCATACCAAAGAAATACAAGTAATCAACCATGTAAAGCGAGTAATGCGTTTAAGTAAAACGAGCATGTATTCTCCCCCAAAGAGTGTACCAAAACAATTGAAAAAGTAGGGGCTATGACTCACCTGGAGCGATAGCTACGATGACAAAAGTGGATACACTGAAATGAAGCACGATCTCTAACCGCAACCTAATATGAATGATAGTCTCTAATGTAAGAAATGAAATGATGCTACACATGCAAATATGTATGTTATTGATACCACTCATGAAATTTGAAAATAATGTTTATCGTCCAAAAATATATTTTTGACGTCTCGTTAAGTTAATAACCACTTTCCATGTAAATACGTTAAAACGGTACTCCACGATCCTCGTTTGGTGTTTTATCAGTAAATATAGTATTTTCGTCGTAAAATAACACTTTTCCTTACTTGAAAATATGCCCAAATTGACCTCGCAAAACTAGTCGCAAAATATTGTACGTTAAGTGTTAATGGTGAAGCTCACCGTTTTTGAAAACCTTGCAACAATGTCTAGAAGTCATGTCATTTAACTTTTAACCATACGGGTCTTGATTAGATAGAGAATCGACTATCAATATTATGTTTTGTAAAACACTAGTTGTTATACTTAGAATATATTTGCTATTAGAAGCGGTCAAAAATATATATAGTTCGTCTAGTTTCAAAAGGGTATATCTTGGTCGCTATAAGCTCGTTTTCTATGTTCTTTACATCCCCGGAATCGTGGGACAACATACTAACATATTTTTGATAAGTCGGGACGGCTAGATCATGTTTTAGGCCTCAAAACAGTCCATGAAATCTGTTCAACAGCAAGGTATTTTCTGAAAAATATAGTTTTCGTCGTTAACTCGTTTTTGGCATAACTTTCACGTCGTAAGGGCTCTTTTAGTGATTCCAACGGCTACGGTTTCGTTTTTGAAAGTATTTTCTGAATATCTAACCCAATATTACCCAGAAACCCCTGAAGTTTCCACGTTTGGCAAAGATGGACAGCAACTATATTTGAAAATATTTTTCGTCGTTAAACTTCGGAAAATCATATCTCCTTCGTTATTAACTCGTTTTTATCCCCGTTTTCGGCCATAGTTTCGTCTCGGAATGTATTTTCTAAATCTTTGGTCCAAAGTTACACCCTAGACTCTGAGTTTCCCACGTTTAACAAAATTGGACAGTAGCTTTGAAAGTTTGTCAAATCTTAGTTTCCTAGTTACTAACTTGTGCAAAAACCTTCCAAACAACTTCAACACAACTCTTAAACTACCATACACCTTCTTAGGGTGTCATGGGGTCTTAGTCTTCACCAAAAATGGTGGATCTCATGAGATTACTCTAAATATTTGTAGATCTATGTATAAAATACAAGATTAAAATAAAGTGGTATGGATCATAGTATATTTGCATGATTAGTTACTAGATCATAAAAATATAGTAAATGGAAGTATAAAAAGTAGTAAAATTTATTTAGAAACTTACTTGAAGATTTAAGGTGATTTGGATAAAAATATGTAAATAACCTAAGGATTTTTATTTCAAAATCCTAGCTAGGAGTATAAATGAGACTTGAAATACTAAATCTTGTAAATTTTGATGATGTTCTTCTTGGTCTTGTGTTCTTGGCTGATCATGTGAAGAAGAGAGAAAAAGAGATATATTTTGCTAGTTGCTTTGGTATTATGAAAGTGTAAATGAAAAATATATCTATTAATTGCATGATTTTCAAAGACAACTAGTACATACAATAAATGGGGTAAGTAAGATTTTTCAATGTGTGTAAGAAAAGAATAGGGGGTGGCGGCAATAGGATGGGGGGTGAAGAAAAAATGGTAGATTTTGTAAGATATTTGGTGGATAATGTTAGATATTATTAGTTTTAGGTGATACCGGGTACCGAGTTTGCTAGAAATAAAGTTTAACTGCACCAATAAAATATGATGACATTGTAAAAATTATGAAATTACTTTCCTGATGAGAATCGGGTATTAAAATATTTATCGGGTTGAGATATCGTGATCCGACGTAATTATAGTCGTTTACCGAAAAATATAGCAATTGGTTTTTAAAACACCGGGTAAATTAATAATATAATTTTTATATTATTATAAAGACTATGAAAATATATTAGGATCGTAGACGGGAGTATCGGGTATATATTAGTAGTAAAAACTGAGTGGTAACGTTAATTACAAATTAAGCATACGTAAATTGAAATAATGTGTATCCGTGTAGGGCCTAAAGTGCTGATGATGTTACTAATGATATGTAGACTACTCCAGTCTATATGCCGTGTCCCTACTGATGATGCATAAATTCGCAGCCAAACCATACTGGTTACGCGAATTTGAATGCCCGTAAACTAGGTTTACGAAATGATGAACGACAATCGTGAATAGTGATTTCCTTCCGGGAATGAATAGTGTCATATGAATAGTAAAATTTTTAAACGCTTCTCGGAATCTCAAACTAACTCCGAAAATGATGAATAGTGATCGGTGAATAGTAAATGTTAAATAGTAACAGATGAATAGTAACTTTTCGTGATGAATAATGAAATTTCGACGTTTGAAAAATGACCTGAAATTACGAGTTGTGACAGATTTCGCCACAGGTGTCACTCTAGGAATTAATTCAATACAAAACTCAACTTGACGTATCGGTGGTAGTCCAGACAAATCCTCAGGGAAAACGCCCGGAAACAACGCAATACAGGAATATCTCCTATTTTAAGTTCTTTGGACTTCGCACTCATAAGAGACTTCGAATCCTTCTCCATACTTTCCCCTTGTACCCGTAGTACATTGCCATTCCCCAAAGGGATACGAACCACCTTTTCATGGCATACTACCTCAGCTTTATGCCTAGCCAACCAAGTCATTCCTATTACCACATCAAAACTTCCATGTCCGAACTATATTAAGTCAATGTTGAACGAAACACCCTCCAACACGATAACACACTCATGAATAACTCTATCAACTTTTACCTCTCTACCACTAGCTATTTCAATCACAATACTATGTCTAAGTTCACTAAACTCAACACCCAATATTCTAGCAAATTCAATTGACACAAAACAATAATCTGCACCCGTATCAAATAAAGTAGTAGCAAAATGACAATTGAGAGAAAATGTACCACTGACGACGTTCGGGTCTTGGCGCGCCTCATTTGCATTCATAGTAAACGCCTTTCCTTTAGCTGCATTCCTGTTAAACCCTTGAACTTGACCTCCTTCAATGGCCAACTGATTTCTCGACTGTCCAGGCGCCCTATTCAGCTTGGGACACCAATTGCGGAGATGATCCGTACTATCACACTTATAGCATGCCTTACGATTAAACCCTGCGCCAATGATACATGGGAATCACACCAGGCTTTACCTCTCGAGGGATCTCGAGAAGCTTACAACCCCCACCAGGCAGTGTACCTGATCGTTGTAGTATAGTATAGTGACAAGTACCGGGGGATTGATCGTTCAACTCAAGAATAGTGTCGCTAGGATTAGAAAATCTCCTAAATTAAGTCTAGAGGTGAGGGATGATTCTTTTTCTGTTTTTATGTTTTATGAAAGCAAATAAAATCTCGGGTTTTGGAAGAGTGGGCGGAATTAGTTGCTAGTCAACTAACCCAATAACTACAAATGCAATCAAAATAAATGACAGAAATGAAAATAAATCTAATTAAACTAATGTGGTGTAAACAATAATAGGGAAAGTTGTGTTTACTTAGGTTTCATTACTCCCTAGATATCTTTTACAGGTTGATAGTTTGTTACAATTGCATGGATGACGGGTCATATTCCTTAATACTAGTCGTAGGGCCGTGTACAATATTCCCTAACTCAATAGGATCCTACTTCACTCCTATGTCGAGCCGTTAGAAGCTCCTAACATGGGATCATTAGAATTCCCCTACGCATTAAATACAACCAAAATCATAGTACACCTCTGATCATGTTTCTTAAGACGTTCAAGCATGTTACCAATGGAAGTCTGCCAGTTTTCTTAAGCCTAACATCGAATACAATCATCCGTCCATAATTAACATCTAGGTTTCACTACATCTAAGCAAACACAAAAGACATCTAGCCAAGCATGTTAAATTGAAGACAAGCGTAAGATATATTCAAACAACACATAGACATATTGATTGAATTGAAAGAGTACTTATCTCAATTGAACATGAAAGGTTTCAAAGGGTAAAAACCCTTGAAAAAGCTGTGAAAATCGGACTAGGGTTTCTCTCCAAAGTTACACCCTAAAAGTTTCACCCTAATGAATGAAAATTGCAAAACTATATATAGATTTTACAGGGTGACGACGTCAAGAATAAAATTCTAACGCCGTCAACTCGCCGCCCATAATGAAATCGGATTGCCTAGATCCACTTTTGACGCCGTCATGTGTAAAATAGTTCTGGGCCGTCACTAATATTTGGACCATGACGGCCTATGGTGACGCCGTCATGTCCCTAGTACAAAACTCTCTGGACCGTCACGGACTTTATCCAATTCTACCTCTTGTATTACTCTTGACGCCGTCACTTGAAAACTCTTGACGCCGTCTGGTACTGTTCCGAGCAAGGAAAATTAAGACTTTGCCATTTTCTTCACTTTTATGCTCCAAAAACGTCCAAAATGCTTCCTTTTCCTGTTTTCACTCCAAAAGTACCTAAAATGACAAAAGGAACGATTTAGGGCAATATTGATCAAATAAATTCGAATCCGGGCTTAAATGACCCCCTAAAAACGGTTCATTTTTCGCCTCATCAAATACCCTTACACTTGAGATTTGCTTGTCCTCAAGCAAATGCGCTTTTATTCTAATCAAAATACAAGTTAGGGGTCATTTAACACTAATATAAAAGTAATTACAACAAATAATCGTTCCACTAAAGACCAAAGACAAGCACGGAGGTCATACACTAGCACCTCAAAAATAGTGTTTAGATACTCACATCTCTCGGGTGTAATAAACTATATATCACAATAAGGAAATGGAAAACATCTCTCACTACTTGTCATAGCAAAATAGATTACCATAGGCTTTGGAAAGGATCAAACCTCCACCACTTGGCTTAAGCACCTAAGATAAACTATCAAAGAGGTCTTTCAAAGGGTTATAACGTTAGGTGTAGGGATATGGAATACACGGTTTTGTTGGATAAAGGCAATATTTACTGGTGGTGAGTTAATCATCTTGGTTAATTACATGTACAATATGGCGTTGCTAAGCCAAGACTAGACTCGACTTAAGCTAATAAATGAAAAATAACAAAAACGTAAACATAGAATGAAACGGGATGGTAGTCCGTATGTTTTTTTTCTCTTTCCTTTTTCTATATTTTTTTCTTTTTCTATATTTTTTTTTTCTTTTTCTTAATTTTTTCGATTTTTTTTGATACACTCTTATCCTACCATCCAAAATAATACATCATAGGGAATGTACATTTCCCTTACACTTGAATTTTTACATACTTTACAATAAACTAATCTAATGACTCGAATCAAGATAATCAAAACACTTGGAGTACTTTTAAGATTAACGCACATATGGGGGTAATATATGATGTTCTTCCCCATTACTCCATAACACAAGTACTTTACCCATGAGTCCCAATCGTCCCAAAACAATATGTACAAGGATATGACTCGACTTAGCAACCATGTAATCAATTAGAAAGTTAACTTAGGGTTTAACAAATAACAATAATGCACTAAAAATGAGCGCATACACGGAAGGCTAAGGCGATTTGGTTGTACATTTAAGTGGGGTGTAACAAATTCTTCCTTTAAGTAAAATGCTTAAAGTTAGAAACGAAAAGATAGGCTCGGAGGGGTGTACTAGGGGTATCGTGTACTAAAAATGAGTACAACACTAAGGGTGTGGGAAAAATTAGTTGACTTAACTAGTCAAGTAATATGACTTAAATGGTCAAGTAATTATAATACGGGTTTAACACAAGGGTGATCCTAATGCCTCTTATCATGTAGTAAATCCTACCACACGAATGTAGTCTCACTAGCGGTCTCGGGATGCATCACTAACGCAAGTTCTAGAATCTAAATGCTACCGGTACACTCATAAGCACTAATAGTAAATGTTTTTCCTATCAAATCTAAAGGCAAACATCACATATTTGGGTGGAAAAATTTTCTGAATAGTACGGTTTCGTGCTAGTCATACAACTCCTATCCATGAGACGCTTGCTAAGGCTAAAGTTTCACTCCTAAATGTTGTAAAATTTTTTAAATTTGGCGCTAAAATTACACTAACAAGTATTTTTCATAGTTTTATTACACACCTACCATCAAACAAACAAACTCAAGTGCAATAGTATCCTATAAGGTATCATCATTTACCCTCCCTTACACTTAGGATGAACATTGTCCCCAATGTTCAATTAAAGAATGTAAAAGTAAAACAGGTAAAAGAATGAAAACAAATACTCCCCTGATTCGTTCAGTGTGGATAGTGTGGTAACAAGGTTAGATCTTCCTCCAAGAAAATGAACATTCAAAGCTTCCCTTCTAGAAAAATAAATCATCTTCTTGTCATACATAACCTGTTAAACCTGAGAAAACAAACAAGGCAACCTCGCGTAAAATCGGCGGCAATCTATATATACTAACAAATCCTAGAAAGCAAATTAAGATATAATGCTTGTGGAATGAATGTTTGCAGAATTCCTGGAGTTTATAAAACTAAAGAATTAACAAAAACTTTAAGACTCCGTTAGAAAAACAAAAATAGCAAAATTTCCAGAATTTTACACATGACACCGTCAAGAATTAATTCATGACGCCGTCAGAAGTGACCTGCAGAAATCTTTATGTTAAGTTTCCAGAAAATTTATGGAAAAACTTATGTCCTACTTCCTAGAAAATCCTGCAAAACATCATTGTGACTCGATACAAGCATTTGACTCTAACAAATACTAATACACATGTCCATTTAATATTGTGGAGAATCATGATCAATTTCGTTCTTAAAAACAAATTTGGGGTTTCCCTTGCACTTATCTTTTTGCAAAATACCTTTATATGAAGTTAAGACGAAGTTAAACAACAAAATAAAGCATTTTCACAATTTAATTTGAAACATGATCTACCAACAATAAAAACAAAGCATGCATACGGAAGCAAATAACAATCAAACAAATAAAAATCGCACAAAACATGGGTTGCCTCCCAAGAAGCGCTTTTCTTTATTTTACGAGTCTTGTAGCTAGACTCAAGGTCATGGGCTACGTTTTCCTTTCCCACTTCTGTGCTAATTCAAAGCATCTAACCCAATTCTCATCATGCTTGTACTCAGGGCCTAGATTCATGCAACCCGAATAGTATGTTCGCCTCCTCTCATAGTAAACATCATCATCAATTCCTTCGTCTTTAATCTCATAAGGTCGAATCTCATCAATTGGTAAATTCTCAATTTCCTTTAATTCTTCCCTCATGTGAGGCATCATAAAAGTGATATTTTCTATCCCATCGGCAAGCTGAACTATTCCCTTCTCACGATCACAATACATCTTATTTATCTTAACAAAAGGTTGCCCTAGGACCATTTCTCCTAAGTGTGGATCTATAATGCCTCTAACATCTTCTAGGATCACAAAGTCGCATTGATAAGTAAAATTTCCTACAAAGATGTGTACCCCTTTCACTCTTTTGATAAAATTACACAGTCGATTAGGGTTGTAGGGGTATTTTCTAGGGCTTAACCTTTCATTCATTATCCAATTGTAGTAGAGCCTAGACATAATATTGATGGGTGCTTTTAAATCAATGTATGTATGCTCTCTAGACATGTACCCAATCATGCAAGGAATTTTTATGTTTATAAAGTTATGCCTCCTAATCCATGGCATTCTCCTTTATTTTGTGGGACAAGGGTGTTGTAAAAGGAATCTATGGTAACTTAATTCATCTGGGGTTGGGGAGAAGTCTGTAAACTAAATTTTCATCTGGAGGGGTTTATTAAATTCCTTAAATGTGTTAACTTCCCTCTTTCTTCTTTTACGCACTATAAGCCTCTTGCTAACTTCTAAACGGCGATTCTCTAAATCCATAAAGACAAATCTTATACGAACAAAGACACGAAGAAATAAGATAGACTAAGGAAAACCTAAAAAATAAAAATAAAATCTTGCTAGAAAGGAATCTAACAAGTAGACCTAATAAAAAGAAATCCTAACCTAGACAATAACTATTCCCCGGGCTACGGTGCCAAAAACTTGATACATGGGAACTGCACCAGGCTTTACCTCTCGAGGGATCTCGAGAAGCTTACAACCCCCATCAGGCAGTGTACGTGATCATTGTAGTATAGTATAGTGACAACTGACAAGTACCGGGGGATTGATCGTTCAACTCTGGAATAGTGTCGCTAGGATTAGAAAATCTCCTAAATTAAGTCTAGAGGTGAGGGATGATTCTTTTTGTGTTTTTATGTTTTATGAAAGCAAATAAAATCTCGGGTTTTGGAAGAGTGGGCGGAATTAGTGGCTAGTCAACTAACTCAATAACTACAAATGCAATCAAAATAAATGACAGAAATGAAAATAAATCTAATTAAACTAATGTGGTGTAAACAATAATAGGGAAAGTTTTGTTTACTTAGGTTTCATTACTCCCTAGATATCTTTTACAGGTTGATAGTTTGTTACAATTGCATGGATGACGGGTCATATTCCTTAATACTAGTCGTAGGGTCGTGTACAATATTCCCTAACTCAATAGGATCCTAGTTCACTCCTATGTCAAGCCGTTAGAAGCTCCTAACATGGGATCATTAGAATTCTCCTACGCAATAAATACAATCAAAAATCATAGTACACCTCTGATCATGTTTCTTACGACGTTCAAGCATGTTACCAATGGAAGTCTGCCAGTTTTCTTAAGCCTAACATCGAATACAATCATCCGTAACAACTATAAACAAACAATCAACCCATAATTAACATCTAGGTTTCACTACATCTAAGCAAACACAAAAGAGATCTAGCCAAGCATGTTAAATTGAAGACAAGCGTAAGATATATTCAAACAACACATAGACATATTGATTGAATTGAAAGAGTACTTATCTCAATTGAACATGAAAGGTTTCAAAGGGTAAAAACCCTTGAAAAAGCTGTGAAAATCGGACTAGGATTTCTCTCCAAAGTTACACCCTAAAAGTTTCACCCTAATGAATGAAAATTTCAAAACTATATATAGATTTTAGAGGGTGACGGCGTCAAGAAGAAAATTCTGACGCCGTCAACTCACCGCCCGTAATGAAATCGGATTGCCTAGATCCACTTTTGACGCCGTCATGTATAAAATAGTTCTGGGCCGTCACTAATATTTGGACCATGACGGCCTATGGTGATGCCATCATGTCCCTAGTACAAAACTCTCTGGACCGTCACGGACTTTATCCACTTCCACCTCTTGTATTACTCTTGACGCCGTCACTTGAAAACTCTTGACGCCGTCAGGTACTGTTCCCAGCAAGGAAGATTAAGAATTTGTTGTTTTCTTCACTTTTATGCTCCAAAAATGTCCAAAATGCTTCCTTTTCCAGATTTCACTCCAAAAGTACCTAAAATGACAAAAGGAATGATTTAGGGCAATATTTGATCAAATAAATTCGAATCCGGGCTTAAATGACCCCCTAAAAACGGTTCATTTTTCGCCTCATCAGCCAACCAAGTTGATTGGAGCCGGTGAGTAATCACCGCACGACACTCTTTAGCAAAGTGTCCAGGTTTGCCACACCTGAAACACACACGACACGCAACGTGCTCGGGATGACTACTTGTACATTTATCACATCTAGGGGCATTACCAGCATATCCCCTCCTATCATTATTTCCCGCCACAGCCGTAGAAGTTGTTCCCACATATCCTGCTGCCATCACAGGATTCGTTGCTACAAACCCCTTCCCATTTCTCGCTCTCTTGTTGTCAACACTAGAACTAGCCAACTTACCAGTTTCAGTCTCTTCTCTCTTTTTCTCGCTTGTCTTTGTGAGTGTTCCACTCCTAACTGCTTCATCTGTCAGTGCCCCAGCCTTATGAATGGCACTTAGTAGTGTCATCGGTTCTGTAGCCCTAACCATACTCCGAATTTGTGGAACCAATCCACGGATATATTTATCGATACGCTCCGTTTCAGGAGTTACCATGTGGGGGACCATTCTAGCTAACTCGTGGAACCTGTCAGTGTACCCCATGTGATTAGCTCCTACCATTGCATGGTTCCAAAATTCCTCCTCTAGTTTCTGCATTTCATTGCTTGGACAGAACTCCTCCACCATCAAGGCTTTGAAGTCCTCCCAAGTCATCCCCAACGCCGCAACTCTACCCCTAGCTTGAAGTTGCGTATTCCACCAAGTCAACGCTTTGTTAACCAAAGAACTAACCGCGTACTTAACTTTCTGGCCCTCATTACACCCATTTATATCCATTACAGATTCCTGTAATCATACCTAACCATTTACTTCCCATCACATGGGACAACCATAATACACAACGAAGTTAAACTCAATATTACCACACGTAAGCATATCACCATTGATCAATGTAACATTGACCATAAGTCCACATGTGTCGTGATACATTTATAATGTGTTGGCCACCCACAATCATAGATGTATCCTTTCACATGTGTACTCGCTTCCAATGCCACACCTAGCAATAGTAACACCTCACAATAATAAATACACAAACTCAAACATTAACCAAAATATACACCCATAATACACATAATATACATACAAAATATTCAAACTTGCCCAAGCCTTATTACTAATAACGTGGGAAAAACCCCAAAATTCAACGGAATCCACATTCCAACATACTACCAACATCAAAAGTCATCAAAAGAAAGAAAAACATTCAAAACATAACACTAAAAACAATGTCGCACGTGACTCGGGTTCTATCTTAGGCTTAAATTGTGCTACTCGCAGTGGACTCCAAATCTGAATCCACTTCATCTTTGATGAATCGAAAAGTGTACCGCTTTTGGGGGGTCATTTAAGGCCGAAGTCGAGATTATTTGATCAAATATTACCCTAAATCGCTCCTTTTGTCATTTTAGGTACTTTTGAGAGGAATTTTACAAAAGGAAGCATTTTGGATGTTTTTGGAGCGAAAAAGTGAAGAAAATGACAAAGTCTCAAAAGCATGCTAGAAATTGCCTTTGACGGCGTCACAAGGTGTTAGTGACGGCGTCATGAGTTGACAAAATGGTGGATAAATCAAATACACGTGACGCGCCAGAATGTTTGGTAAAGGGGGGTCTGACGGCGTCATGAACAAAAATTCCAAGGCCATCAAGAGTTATCGTAAAGAGTGACGACCCAGAACCCATATAGAGTGACGGCGTCAGAAGTGGATCTAGGCAATACGAGTTTAATTTGGCGGCGAGTTGACGGCGTCAGACTTAACTCTTGACGCCGTCAGATTGCAAAATCTATATATAGTTTTCTAATTTTCATTCATTGTGTGCAACTTTGAGGGAATAAAACCCTAGACGAATTTTCCAGCTATTTAAAGGGTTTCAACCCTTTGTTTCTTCCATGTTCAATTGAAGATAAGTACTTTACCAAATCATTCAATATGTCTATGTGTTGTTTGATTATATCTTACACTTGTCTTCTCTTTAACATGCTAGGCTAGGTTTCTTTCGTGTTTGCTTAGATGTAATGAAACCTAGATGTTAATTATTGGTTAATGGTTTGTTTATAATTGTTGTGGATGAATGAATTCGATGTTAGGCTTAAGAAAACTGGCAGACTTCCAATTGGTAACTTGCTTGAACGTCTTAAGAAACATGATCGGATGTGTACTACGATTTTTGGTTATATTTAATGCATAGGTAACTTCCAGGGATACCATGTTAGGAGCTTTTAGTCGGCTCAACATAGGATTGATCTTGAAGCCTATAGAGTTAGGGAAGATCGTACACGGCCCTACGACTAGTATTAAGGAATATAACCCGTCATCCATGCAATTGTAACAAGCTAATCAACCGGTAAAAGATATCTAGGGAGTAATGAAATATAAGTAAACATACTTTCTCTCATTATTGTTTACACCAAATTTAGTTTAAGTTTATTTATTTTTTATTTTGATTGCATCTTTAGTTAATTGGGTTAGTTGACTAGCAACTAATTCCGCCCAGTCCTTCAAAACCCGAGATTTTTACTTGCTTTCTTTAATATATAAAAAATACAAAAAGAATCATCCCTCACCCCTAGACCTAGTTTAGTAGAATTTTAACCCTAGCGAACACTATTCCTAGAGTTGAACGATCAATCCCTCGGTACTTGTCACTATACTATACTACAACGAACAGGTACACTGCCTGGTGGGGATTGCAAGATTCTCAAGATCCCTTGAGAGGTAAAACCTTTTATGAGGGCGCAATTCCACGCATCAATCTTCCTCACTCAGCCATCCATTCCTACCTCCCTGAAACTGTGGTAGAGGATGACTTGCAAAACCCTCCCTAAGATTCCTTAACTCCTCATCCACATGATCCGCAAACTCATATGGATCGTGAGGTCTTAGCATTAGTCCGTCTTCAAGGAATTTAGGACACCTTCCCGGGAACCTAATAATGTAACCATCCTTATCGGTCACCTTCGTTTTATATCTCTCCCGCTTCACTCTACCCACCTCTACTAGGGTTAGCTTCTCCTCAATTGAACATGGAAATATTCTAGCAGGAATACGGATCCTCCTGCAAGTACATTTCAACTTTCCAATTCTCTTGCACCCAGTAGGAACCACAATAGCCCATCAAAACTTGTTATGCGTGGAGGATGCCATTCTAAAAATGACATATACAATACTAAGTATAGGCGTCAAAAACTCAATAAAACGTCTCATAAGTTAGGAAAATAGACATGTAAGGTACAATACTTACACATAGGTCCTAAATGCAACTATATGAGGGACTCCTAGGTTATAGTCTAGGTTCAACCACCTAATTCTCTATAACCCTGTCTCTGATACCAATCTGTCACACCTCGCCAAGGCGGAAACGCGAAGGTGTAACTTCATGGATATCATCACAACACATGGTGTCTATATAGAGAATAACTACATGCACATAAATAGAGCAAAGTACAAACACGAAGTGTTGTAACAATACCCTAAAATAAAATAACAAAAAAAATCCAAAGGTATCTTCAATAGATATGAGAGTACCAAAAGAAAAACATAAAAGTATCGCAATCCAGTTCAATCATGAATAAATCCAAACATAAAGTAAAGTCTTCTCAAATGCAACTAAGTCTCGCCTAATTGCTGCTCTCAACTTTAGCCTTAGAATGCTCACCTAAAACTGATGCTTAAAACGTCAACATAATGTTGGTGAGATTCATAGGTTGAAGACTCACACACAATAGGTAACCAGTTCACTGTGATTATAAAATATAACTGGACAAATAAATATAGTTATCATATAAGCTACATGTATTTACAAACCAAACACACACATAAGGCAAGCATTGGGACGGAACGTGCCCACCGATCCAATTTCCATTTCCACCATCAATTAGTTAGGATGGAACGTGTTCACCAATCCAAGTTTCACATCACACATAAATTAGTTAGGATGGAACGTGTCCACCGATCCAATTTTATCATCAATTAGGTCGCATGCGCCAGCAACGGGATAAGCATCCCCCCAACGGAATCCCACATTTTAATTACACCGCATTAATATCACATATAGCATTCACACAATAACATTTATAAGTCCAAGCATTTAAAACACACATAATCACAGTAACTCAAAATATTTATCACAAGCATCATTCCCATCCCAAGTTTAAAACAAAGTAAAAGTGGGACTATGAACTCACCTCAAACTTTGCAGCTTCCACAACACAAATCTATATAACAAAAATAAGTTCACGTTACACATGGCCAAGCTATAAGCTATAACCCATGTAATACGCATATGATGGATGCCTAAGGTTCATATGACCCACCATGGATCTCCTAAACTCCATACTAACCATCACCAAACATTAATACTCACTAAATCCCTTGCACTTATAAAATCAGAAAATGGATAGTTTTAGGGTACATTTGCCCACATGAAATAATAACATTAAAAGCTCAACAACTCACACAAAAAATTTATCATAGTCTCTCATAAGCATACAAGCTAATCCCAGAAGGCCATGGTCTAAAAACACACACAAGTATCCTTTGAAAAAGTAAACTTAAAAACTATCCAGATTCGGATCTGATCGCACACCAAAAAGTTATGATCAAACAAACCCACTTGTACAACTTTTTTTCGCAAATCCTTCACGTGGGAGTCTAAGTACATATGAAACTTAACTTCTCCAGAAAGGCTAACCTAAATCTCACTTTTTCATCCACATCTCACTACCAAACTTATGACCTAAGTTTGTCCTGGTTTTATAGCTTTGACACCTTAACTAAGAAAAATCAAAAGACTAACTTCCGGACCTCGAAATCAATCGTGGCTGGACTTTTTGGAAATCTCTTTCACTGAACTTCAATTTAGACTAAAATTTCGTGATCTAACTCATCCCCATCTATTAAATATCTTCATATCTTTACAGCCCTAATATTCTATCCAAACCCTAACTTGTAAACTAACGCGTTTTATGCTCAATTCTCTTTACGAATCATCATACTATTATTAATTTATGATCCTAACATGTTTAACATCATTAATTTACAAAATTTTATGAACCCTATATCCATCATACTTAATATTACATGAATTCTAATAATTAATCAAATAGTTGGACATAGGTTTTAAGAATTTTACCTTGATTATTGATTATTGCTTCAAATTTATAAACCCTATTTTTTTTTCTTCCTCCTTGCCCCTTGCTCGACCGAATTTCACAAAATAGAGGGTAGGGGTGTTTTGATTTTGTATTTATAATTATTTTGGATAACTCTTAAGGCGTAGAATTGTATTTGGTATCAAATTTGGTTTCCTTTTTCTCCCCTAAACCCCCTAGTCGGCCGATTATACCCTCCCCCCATATTATTTTTATTTTTTTATTAAATTAATTTATTACACTTAAAACCTCATACTTTTGATATTCTATAACTTCCCATAACGAAACCTAACATCTTACGCGATCAACCTTAGTTTTTGCGACGACTCGGAAAATTATCATTTTCAAAATAAAGTTTCCAAAAATAGATTTTCACACTCTTTAAAAGTATAACACGTAAAAACAAACTCCTCGTAACTTGCTAACGCTCAAATACTTGAACGAAGACTCGTTATGCAAAAACACAAAAACACCAAAACTTCACAAGTCATTTCTACACCACAAAGGCGATCAAAATGAACTTATCCAAATTCAATACTTCCCAAATCATAATAACAATTTTTCACGCTAAGGGATTTAGTGCCAACTTACGTACTTATCACACAATATCACACATATAACGCACGTCTATACCATATATCCACCTAATTCACACCAAACAAAGTTAAATTGATCGAGACAGTTAGTCTAACTAACTTGTTAAAACCACGGTTGTTACAGTAACTCCATTCAGGACAACCATTTTTTGTCAATAAACCTTGTGTAATCTACATCTAGTCGTTCTCGCGTTGATAGTATAGAGCAATGCTAGCAAACAGTTCATGAGAACCAACAGCGGTTGCAAGTTCCTGTAGGCATGGGAATTCTGACATTTTTTTTTTTTTTTTTTTTTTTTTTTTTTTTTTTTTTTTTTTTAAGGTTTGGGAAGTGACTTAATTGTGTATTGGGTATGCAAAACCTTTGGGGTATGGTCCTTTAAATACTAACTAAACCAATTACGTTACAAATTCAGCCTAATACACCAGACCCAATAAACCCGACCAATTAAAGCCGCAAAAGTATAATAATACCCGATACATAGGAAACAACCGTCATTCCACATTGTGAGTAACACCGTTGATCCAACTAATAGCACAACTCATTCGTAAAATGGAAAGGAGCATATTTGTGACAACATTTAAGGATATAGAACCAGCAGAAGAAGGAGAAGTGTTATTCCGGATTCACACAAACAGGAGATTTGAATTTACCCCACTCAGTTATGAAGGAGGATCCATTATTAATGTTAGTGCTTTTAGCTATGATAGAAATATATTTAGTTCAACACTAAATAATTTATTATTAGAGATTAAGGAACCAAAATGGGTGGTGTTTTTCAGTGATCCAAATAAATCCCTAAAAAATGGTTTGCAATTGATTTATAGAGACCAGGATGTTCTTAAGCTATATGAGTTTACGGAAACACATGAGTCAGTTGACATCTTTGTTATTCATAGGCCCCAATTGTTAGCAGTATTTTACTTGGAAAACATTGGTTTTGAGGTTGTGGGTTGGGTAGAGGAAGATGCTAACTTTAGAATGTCAAGTGGAAGACCTTTTAGGACTCGACTAAAATGAAAGGGGATATATAAGAACAAAATGTAGGTGAGTGTAACCAAAATCCAAACAGGGAAAGATGGTGTTGTTATCAAAGGGGATTAAGGTGTTTTTCATGACAAAAGGGTAAAAAAAATAAAGGAAATGGTAAGCTGCTGTAGGAAGAGGACAATTTGTAATAGGAAAAGGGCAAGGAAGTTGTAAAAACTTATAAGCGAGGTTTTGATGGGAATGGGAAGGCTATAATGATTGAGTTTCCTGGTTTTGATGGTGAAAACATGGCTGATGGTGATGGTGTTGAAAACAGGGCAGGTGGTGCTGGTGATATTGTGCATAGTGGTGTTAAGAATCGTTTTAGAAGTAGTGAAAAGATTACCAGCTGCGTACTTGCCCTTTCTGCCAACAAGCCATCCTAGGTAAGGTTTCAATGTTGAATTGCATGGCTTGTGTTTTATATCTTGTTACATCTATTATACCTTATCTAACTTGAATATTTGGTGTTTGGATACTTGTTTTTCCAAGCACATTTGTAGTTTGATCATCAGTGTAAGGTTCAATGTTTTGTATGTTGATAATCCAGTTCCAGTATGTAGATCATTAGAAGGTTCATCAAGTGAAGGTTGTTCAGTGGAGGCTGCATAATCTTCCCCATTTTAGTTATTTATCAGTAGAACCTTGTATCAGATAATGTTTTAAGTCATTTTGTTGTATCAGACAATGTATCCCTAGTTGACTTCTATAAGTCATTTTCATGTTGTAGAAAACAATGTTTCCCCATTTGACTACTATAAGTCAACTTGCTAAATGGTTGGTTATGTTACAATATGTGTTAATCTGTCTTATAGGTTATATTTTGTATGTGTACATATTAGATTGTCGGTTGACCTTTAAAAAGTCAAACTAACCAAATGGTAAATTTGATGGTATAATGACCACAATCGATCACACCTTTGTATTAGTAAAACCAAACACAATGGCAATTTAACATTTGATCAACCTATGTTCAAACCATACCCAGTAATTGTAAAAGGTAACATGTGTTCAAAACACAAATGCTTTACATATTTGAACATGTAATTCCAATATGCAAATGCTAATCCAAACACCCAGTATATTCAAAAAGGTAAATCATTTAGTTACTTAGACATCTAATAATCAAACTGCCAAATTGACTTGTAAAAGTCAAACTAACCAATTAACAACAAGAAGCAAACTTTTGATTGCCAAACACTATCATTTAGTAAAAACCCAAATTTTTATTGATCGGTTTCATGTTGACAACCATTACCAACTTCCCTACCGTCTAAACATACACTTAGCTAGACACACAACTTTCCCTATCACCATTTTCCTTCATTTTCTTCCTTTCCTTTAGATATTTATACAAAGCTTCAAGCTTATTGATCCTTGTTTCCAAATCATCAAACTTTGGTGACACATTGTCGGCAGCCTGTTCCTTCTCCTTCTTAACACCCAATCGGTCTTCATTTGAGCAATCCTCTTTTTTC